>CM035227.1:52412610-53012610 GCA_020226215.1 Sindora glabra | reverse complement strand
TCAAAGAAGCATTATAAACAAATTGTCTCAAGCTAGAAAATCCAAACTACTAGATTTTTTATTCTTTAGTTATTATTTTTATTAGTTAGCTATATGGGTTCATTTCGAAAAAAAAATATAGAATTTAAATTTTTTTATGATCTAAATATTTATAATTTTTTTATAATTTGATTAATAATCAAGTTGGATTCAAGTTTTAATAATAAAAAATAAATTCGTTCAAATCGATTGATTATATAATTTTATTTTAATAATATAATTATATATTATAAATATTATATTTAAGTATTTTTAAAGTCAAAATATTTAATTTAATATAATTAAATATTTTATATATTTGAATATTTTATTATCTCTTTAAATTTATATTTTTAATAAAAAAAATTATTTAAAATAGTAATAAAAATAAAAATAATTAAATTTTTGAATTGAATTTTGTATCATACATAAATTTAATCAAATCAAGTCAGACCAAATTTTTTAAAAATTAAATAAATTAAATTCAAATTTAAATCATTATACTTTATATAATTACACTTAAAATATCGAATTGAAATCTAATAATCTCATCTATATACATCTCTAACTAGTCATATGAGATCGAAGTTTTATAGCATTCAATTTTTCAAAAGCCACACAAGTTTCAAGAGGCATTTTAAACAAATTGTCTCGCGTTTGAAGGTCCAAAGTTTTAGATATTTTGTTCTTTAAGGTAAGACTACAATGCGTTGGCATTACTTTTTGGGCAGCTCAACCTATTTTATTGGCACCTTATTATTCATAAGATAGAAAAATGAAAGATGTTAAAGTGTCAGTGATGGCTAAAATTGGATGATTTGTGAACTATGATTTAATTCTTCTAAAAGCTCGTATTGCACTTTGTATGTTAGTTCAAACGATAATATAACTTCAAACATTAATTCATTTAATTAGGTTTTGATCTCGATTTGAGATTTGGACAATTTTATTTTTATCTAATATTACTTTATACAATATAATTATTATACTAAAAATGAAAAATGTAACATAATATACATAATTTAATTAATTTATTATTATATTTCATTTTCACTTAAATTTGGTAATATATCTAATTTAATTAACAATTTAATTATAAAAAATTTAAGAGAAAAACACACTAACATGCACAAGGTTTAACGAAATTATGTGAACATCTTTAAGGTTTAAAAATCTACTCAAATCGCTCAAAGCATTACAAAAGAGTTACACATACATTTAAAATTCTCATTAGAGAGATGATGAGAAAATATGACTATAAAGTTTGAATTAAATAATAAGAAATATTCTAAATATTTTATGATCAAGGATACATTTGATTAAATTCAAATAATTAAAAAAAATTACACTTATAAAAGGCTGACCTTTTCACATATTTTATCCATTTGAATTTAATCAAAATATATATTTGATCACAAAATAATCATAATATCTCATATTGTTGATTTGAATTCTATGGTCATCTTTTCCTATCATTTTACTAATGAAAATTTTAAACCCGAGATTCAACATATAATTTTGTTATGTTTTAAGTGAGGTTTGAATGATATTTTAAATTAATTTATACTAAAAATCCATGAATCTAATTGAATAATAACTATCTTAATAATTCAATTATAATGTCATACATAATTTTTACATATATATAATTTTGGTACATATAATTATAAATATAGACCTAATTTAATTATTAATTTATTTTCTTGAAAACTTTTACCTATCAACTTATTTATATAAGTAAGCTTTTAAATATGTTAATAGGTTACATTAAACTTTTTAAATAAGTTAAGTAGTACCTAAATTTCAACTTTATATAGGTTAATAAGCCATACTTTAGTTAATTATTTATAAAAAACCCTATTTAAGGAAAATTAACTTAATCTAATTTGTTTACACCTCTAATTATTTTTAAGATTTTTAATAACTATATAATATAAATGAATATGATTTAAATTTATATTCGAACATTGTACATAAAACATGTTGCATGATAAATATTTAGAAGAAATCTAGTTTCATGAATATAGTTATATCAATCACCCATATTTATTTTCAAGAATAAAATTACAATAGTAATAATATTTATAGTAAAAAGTAATTTACATTTTAAAATCCAATAAGTTGTCATCATTTGTAGAAAGTAAGTATTATAATCAATTGATTACTCATAGGTGAACATGAATTATATAGTAAAAGGTATTGGTTCAACCAGTAATATTAATTGATAATAAAATATTAAATCAAATTTTACAAATATTAATAAAATAGTAATAACTTTAGGCCAGATTATAATACCCTAGTATTATTTCTCAGCAACTCACCCTCAAATGCTAGCTTAATATTAGCTATTTTATGGAGGATTTATTGGATAAGATTTATCGTAAATGGATAGATGTTATTACCTGTTAAGTGAGGCCACTATACATCAAAGATATTTTAGCTCTTTGAATTTTCATATCGTATCATAATGAAAAAAAAAAAAAAGGTGACCCATCCGCTAATCTTTTCTTTATATTTTGACCACATCATAAAGTGATCCACAACAAAGTAATCCAATTGAGAAATTTTGTACAGTTTACTTTTTATGTTAATAATATATTTTTACAAAATAATAATAATAATACCGCCTTAAAACAAAAGTATCAAAATTAGAGATCCAAATTTCATTGAATAAGTTTTAAAATTTGGAATTTTATGAATTTCATATTTAATTCAATTGATAAGACAAAAATTTATTTGCATCTTTATTAAATGAAAAGGGAAATAATATTATAGTTTAGTATGGTACTACAATAATATTGTGAGAGTAAAAAATTTTGGGACTACCTGGTTATGCAATGACTTATAAAACTTCTAGAGATATCAAATCACTTCTATGAGCTTGTTTGGTGGAAAATCTTTTAGTATTATATTAATATAAAAAATTTAATGTTACTCCCATGTAAATATTATAAAGTGAATTAAATTTTTTTACTCAACAATTTGATTTTCTAAAAAATAATTAATTTTTTCCCAAAAACAACTAATTTTCTATCAAAGCAAATTGCTAAATTGGAAAAAATAATATATTTAATAATATTTTTATGAAAATAGTAGTAAATTTTTTCTTTGTTTCGTATAGTGATGAGATAAGTAACTATCGATAAATTTGAGTGTCTAACATAATTTTATAATTGACATAATTTTTTAGTAATAATTGATTTTCTTAATAGAGAATTAGTATTAAAAGTTTTTAGTGAGAGACAAATTATAATTAAATAATAATTTTTTAAATTTATTTTATAATCATATTTTTTATTAAATGTGTTTATGCTAATTATTTTTCAAGAAAATTAATTATTATTATTATTATTATTAAAATTTATGCCAAATACAAAACTAGTTTACAAACTATAATTAATAAATAATTGCTTATTTTTCCATTATATTAAATAAGTCCAAGATTTTTTACTTTATTATATAATTACATATTCCCTCCGTTCTTTATAATTTGTTCATTTTGAAGAAATTTTTTATTTCTTTTTATTTATCACTTTGAAATTTTAATGAATCATTAAATTTTTTTATTTTATTTTTTAATTAATAAATATTTATTATTCTATATTATCAACCTACTTGTATTCATTTCATCATATTTCTCTTTCTATTTTTAACTGTTTTGAATTTTATATATAAAAGATAGTATTGAAAAATCTACTAAGAAAGAATAAATTAAACTAATATATATAAAATTAGTTAACTGTGAAAGATAAAAAGGAATAGAAAAATTAATATTCATGCATAATTTTAAAAAAAAATTGGTGTCTGCATGCTTCCATAAAAGGCTGAGACTCAACAGTAAATGGCAACTCATGTTTTCTAAATGCCGCGACTTGTAGAGGGGAATTATATTCTGAACGATCTTACCATAGTATGAAGATAGTTTTAGCTACATGTTATATCAAAATTAACAAGCTTAGAAGATCGGAACCGATGTCACACAATTAACAAGTTCTGTTGATCCAACATCATGCAAAATTCCCACAGACTTTTCACCATTGTAGTTCTGTATCAAAACTCTGTTTCTGATCTGCAGAGTCGAAAGTATGAGAACTGAAAAACAAAATCAGAACACATTAAAAAAACTTCCACGCATCCCTTAATACCAATACTCTAGAAAATGAGAACCCAAATAAAGTTCTTTTCGAACTGCATAAAAATTATTGAGAATCTTCTTCCTTGTAACTAGCATTTCTCTGGTTAGAAACTTAGAAAGATGAAACCGCTGCAGCAACCTAAATTACTTCCCTTAACAATAAAATTCTCATAATTTACGACAATATCCACGTAAAACAAGTTATTAGAGCTCAAATTCAGTTACCCAATAACAATTTGTTAAAAATCGTAAAACAAGTTATTAGAGTTTAAATTCGGTTACCCAATAAGAATATGTGAAAAAAATTAGACTGGATATAATTTTGAGTGCCAAAATGCTCGAACTTTGGTGAGGATGAAGAAGAAAGGAAAATGGCCCTCCAGAATTGCATTCTTGTTGAAAGAAAGACGAATCGGAACGAATCATGGCTATGGGTTCAGTAATTTGCACACCGTCATATTTTTATTTCAATCGATTTTCAACCCTTCCAACAGATACACGCGAAGGCTTCATCGAAGGCTTCTCTCAAGCAGCAACTACGAATGGATACTATGCATTCATTTCAGGGGGATAGGGTGACGTAATTATAATTTAATCTCATTTGATAAAATTATTAATGTCATTCATAAAATTATAAGTTGTAAAAAAAATTATTCATAAATTATTTAAAGTTATAATTCATCCATAAATAATAATTTATACAAATACTTTCATTCTTGAATTACAATATGAACTATGGAAGAACAAAGTTGTCTATATATATATATATATATATATATATCATTATTGAAAAATAAAATTGTAACTTTATATAATTTAAATATAGTTTTATCAACACTGTATAATTCCATAACTTATGGTTTTAATAAATTTGTCTTCACCTAGTTATAACAAAAGTAATTTAAGTTAAATAAATTAATGAAAATAATAAATATCATTTAATATAGAAAATTTAATTAATACATTAGAAAATAATATATGATTAAGAATTTAAATTTAACATACTATCAATATAAATTAATTTTATTCTATCACTCACTTTTGTGTTACTCTTGTCAATAAAAATCGTTAAAACCTCTTATTAATGTTAAAAGTTTTTAATTACTACTATTTCTTAATGATATATCTTTTTCTTATTCACTAATAGTATAAGATTTTTTTTAAAAATATCATTTTATATTGATAATAGATCAAATTTAAATTCTTAAGAATTTTAATATCTTGAATAATAATGTAAAAAATGATTTACATTATTAGTAAATCAAATTTAACTCCTAATTTAATAAAGTAATTTAAATTTTATAAGCCACATATTTATTCATATTTTATATTTTTTTAAGAACTGGCCAAATTTATAATATGCTTAATATAGTGTCAATTATAAATAGTTTAAAAATAAATTAATTCAAATAAAAATTTCAAAATAGAGTTGAAACTTGAATGAAACTCAGAAATATATTTTAGCCATTTATTAATATGTTATCGTTCGTACCCCTGTTTAAGTGTAATGTAATGTAATTAAAATTAAAATTAAGCTTAAAGGGCATGCATCATCCTTTTATTCAAGAGATTAAGGTTAATTTTAGATATTTACCATAAAAAAGTTAATTTTAGAAGAATAATTCCCAAGTACCAGCTAAATTCTTACATAGCGTTAATTTCATTGGGTAATTTGCAGTTGTTTAGTATTTTACATAAGGAAAATATTAGCAACAATTTTGAAATTGTTGTTAAGCATTAAATGCATATTCTTAATTAAATTAAATATTTTATTTTTATTTTTAATAATATAACAAATTATGATACATTTAATAATAAAATCATATTTAATGTTTTATTTTTATTTTAATAAATCATTTAATATATTTTATTTTATTATATTACTAAAAATAGAAAATAAAACATTTAATATGATTAATTAAAAATATGCATTTAATATTTAACAACAATTCTTGAACTGTTCTTGGCATTTGCCTTTCGTATAAATATAAATATCAGTTAGTCAAATGATATAGAACAAAATATTAATTTTCTTGTCATATTTAAAGTATTGATTTCATAGAATTAGCCAGAAATTTGTTTGCATTTTTTTGAACATGTGTTTTAATAAAAAATTGGAAAATAATATTATAATCTATACTATAAATATTAAATAACTTAATAATTTAATTAATCCTTAATAATTTGAGTTAACTAGTAAAATATAAAAGAATGAGAGCAAAAAAAAAGTAATCAAATAAATAAAAATATATTTGTATATTCATGATCAAATCTAATTTACGAGTAAGTAAATGTAGCATTCACCCATTGAAAATATTCAAACTAAAAAAATTCAATCTAATTTGTTACAGGGTAATAGATGAAAATTTGTAAAACTAAAATGGGGAGTAAGTCAAAATTAAAAATTATGAGAGACCGTTCAGCAAAATCAGTTTTAATTGGGAAGCAGCAGTAGCATGACATTAACAAGCCAATGTCAATATTTTATTGACTGAAAAATTAAGGGTGGGTTGCCGTTGAAATAGATCTAGAACATTATATTCTCATTCCTTTATAAAATAATAAATCCCACGGCCTTTTTACAAATTTATAGTATGGTATAATAATATATTAATATATTATTACATCACATTCACGCCAAAATTATAGTAAAGACAAAATAGAGGTATATAGAATTAATGATGAGAGAATCAGAGCGTTTAATTGACTTTTGATTACTGGGCTTAATATATCAACCTATGAACTTTTTATGAATCGAATTTATTAAAAATAAACTCATAAAAATATAAGTTTAAATGGATTTGACGCATATAGATCAAATTCTCGTGGGCTGCAAACTTATTCATGAGCTAAACTTATTTATAGAGTAAAGCTTTTAAGTTTTGTAAACTTCTATACAAATTAAGTAAATTAAAATAAGCTCGCATTCAATGAATTAGATTTAAACGAGTTGAGCCCACATAAGTAATGGCTGGTCCTCCCTGCTCGACCCATTAAATACCCATAAAAAAATCATCCAAATTTATAATTCATCACAAGGATTATTCAAAAAAATTTGAGGGTGGTCTGATTCGCTATCTAAGATAACATATGAGATAAATTTCTTTTTCAAATAAAATAAAGGAGATAAAATAATAATACCTTATTTTATTTCATCAAATTTTCTTATTATAAAATTATTTTATTTTTATCTTATATATTAATATATATAATTATTTTATTATAAACATATTTGAGGTGATGAAAATATAAAGTAATAATATTTTGTGTTAGATTTTTTTTAAAATTTTTAATTATTTAAGTTAATTATATATAATCTTAGATTTATATTATAATATTTTATTAATTATATATAATTTAAAATATTTAAATTTAATTTTTTATTTTTCTTTATTTACTAATATGTAATATTAGTAAAAAATTATATATAAATTTATAATATTTATTTTTAAAATTTATGTTTTTAATTTTTTATTTATTATCATTTCCCAAAAATCTCCATAAATGTCTATTATCCCGTGGGTGTTGGGTGATTTTCATCTATAAATATAACATACTAGATAATCACTTGTACATTGCATGAATAAATATTTAATTTAATAATATAATATTATAGTTAGATATTAATTATTTATAAAAATATTTAGATAGAAATTTCATTAATATATAACTAATAGTTTCTAAAAAAATTATTTCTCTATTAATTTTATTCAATATTTAAGTAGGAAATTAATTTTGAATTCAAATATATATTAATTAAATATTATTTTTTAATATAATTATTATTAATATTGATATTTAATAACATGATTTACAATAATAATAGATTTTTTATAATGAAAAAATATTTTTTATTCACCACATTGTAGCATAAAATAAATTTTTGAAAGTAATAGTTTTATATTACAGATGAATATTTATTTTAATAATATAATATTATAATTATATATAAATTATTTATAAAGAGTTTTATATAAAAAAATTAATTAATATATAACTAATAACTCTAAAACAATTCATTTCTCTATGTCTAAGATATTTGAAAGAGGATGTATCTAATAAAATAAAAAGTGAAAATAATTTAAGAAAGGGAAAAAAATCATCTCTCTACTCATTTTACTCAATATTCAAATAGGTAATTAATTTTAAATTTATTTTACTAAAAAATTAATTTTGAATTCAAACATCACATTAATGTGATACCATATTTAAGATAATTATTATCATTAATATTAATATTTAATGACATAATTTATGATATGAATATATTTTTTGTAATAATAATATATTTTTTATTCATCATGTTATAGTATAAAATAAAATTTTAAAAGTAATAATTTTATATTACATATAAATAATTAAAATTCACTATTTATGACATATATATTAAATAAAATTGAATATTCTGATATCAACTATTTTATCATATGGAAGAGGTGAATAATTTTTTATTGGAAAACATCAATGATGGACTTATATTTAGTATCTTTTAAAAACTATATTATAATAAAGTTCCTTTCTTAGAATATAATCACAAATACAAAATAATAAATAAATATGCAATGGGTAATGAATTTTTAGAAGAATTGATCTACCTCTTAGTCAAAATTTAAGAAAAATATATTAAAGATATAGAGAATGAAGAAAAAAGGTGAGAGACACAATATAACTACTTAGGAATATAATACAAAAAAAAAAGGAAATGGTTAATTAGATTGTAAAATGGAAAAACAAATTTTCAATTGCTACAGTAACAATCCACCAAATAATGAACTATTAAGATATCTAATGATAGATGTCATTTGGTACCAAATTCAAACTATCTTTAATTGATGTAAGTAAGATTGTTTATTTATTTATAAAAGCAAATGATAGTTTTATTGATAAAGAAAAAGTGAATTATAGATGAAAGTTTTCAAAGATTGGATGTAAAATGAGATGAAGATAGAGATGAAAAAGATTTCTAGTCAAAACAAATGAAGATAAAAAATAGAAAATTTTTAAATAAAATTAGAAGAAAGTAAGATAAAATAATTTATAAATTTTAAAATAGAAAATGATATATTTATTAATCTCAATTTTTTATACAAATTTAAAGTAATAAAAAATAACCTATTTATATATATTATTAATTGCAAATCCATAAATTTTATAATTGATAGTCCATATGTTCACATTGCAGTTCTCCTCCTTCCATTATTTTTGTCAAAATTATATTTTTCCTATAAAATAATTTGAAATAATTAAAAAAATTATCTAATAAAATAAATTATATAAAAAAATGTATGCCTTTACTATTTTAAACATCAAGAATTCATTAAACTAATGAAAACAAATTAACTTACAAAATTTTTCTTAAAAGTAAAAATCTAATGAGATAGAATAAAGCATTCAAAAAAAAATAGGCAATCATACTACAATAATAATAGCATAAAAAAGAATTTATAAGATAAAAACATTAAATCAAGTAATTGCAAATTTTCAAAAGTAATAAACGAGAGTACTTATAAATATTGAAGATGGAAACTCTTATATCAAAGAATACTACAGTTTTAAAGTGATTAAATAAGGAAAATGATTAAAAATGAAAAGAGAAAAGAAACAAAAATTTAAATATAATTTAGGAAGTTTTTTATGAAAATGAAATATAATTAAGTAATTTTAAACTTACAAATATTAAAGATGAAGATGAAAAATTTTATTTTAAATAAAATAATAGTTTTATGGTGACTAAAGTGAAGAGAGAAATGAAGCAAAATATAACTTAATTTTAAATTTTTTTATGAAAATAAAATAAATAAATAATTATAAATTTAAGTGATAATTAGATATTCAAATTTAAATTTTCATGAGGAAATAATTTAATATTTAAAGAATAAATGAAAGTAGTAATCAATAACTTTATTATTATTTATTGTTGATGATAAATAAATATAAGAAAATTATTTTTATTTCATAATTTATTTTTATGTAAGACTGACAAATTATTTTTTTTCAAAAAATTTTGATAAATTAACGTATAACAAATAATGAAAATATCACTTTTCATAATAAAAATAAAAAATATTATGATTAATATATAATATAAAGATAAATAAATTAATATTTTATTTTTAATAATGAAATATGAAGTAATAAAATTGATTTTTTTTATCCTACTCATCACCGTCCCCCATCCAACGACGGTAAGGCGGTGGTAAAAAGTTTACGTATTTCAAGAAAATTTATTCCAAATTTATCACCGACAGAGAAACTGTTGCACATTTATTTTGGCATATCCTTGAAAAATTGGCAGGGAACTGTAGTCTGACACTATTCCTTATCTATTTGACTTTTACTGCATCCACCTTGGTTCCCTGACAACGATAAATTGATATTTTCTTCTTCTTTTTTTATCTATGTTTATGATTGGATTGGTCTCACAACTTTATTTATGTTGATGATTCTGAGCATAATAGTAATTCGTCGGAATTAATTTATTTATTAAATATATTATAATAAATTATTTATTTAATTTATTTAATAATTTTAATTGTAAAATTTATAATAATAATTTATTTATTAAATTTAATTATTTATTATTTACAAAAAATATTTTTAATTATTAATAAAGTATCATTTTTTTATTTTTATTATTATTTTACTAAAAATAAAAACTTTATAATATTATTATATATTTATTTATAATTTAATTATTAAATTTTTAAAAAATTTATATAAAAAGATTAGTATATCAATTAAATCCTAATAAATGTATCGAATTATCGTATTATATAAAAAATTATCACTTAGCTCCTAGTTTTAAAATAATGAATAAAATTATATATATTAAAAAAATAGAAATTATAATAGATTATTTAATCAATAATGTGCAAGTGCATTCCCAAATCTAATTGCGATGTTTATTTTTTTAAAAGTCAAATTTTATATGTTATACGATATTATATCAACAATCAAATTTAGTGATATATTGGTATACCACTTGATTAGTAGTATGTCAAAAAAATTTCTTATTAAAAATGAGATTTAAATCTTTTATATTCATGAATAATAATATCAAAAATTTCACTTTTTAATATATTAAAATTTTAATTATTAAATTATTTTTTTTAATTTTAAAATAAGTAAATTAAAATTAAAAATATAAATTTTAATACATTGAATATAATTTAATATAGAAATACTCAAGTTCTTAAAAAAATAGAACTTTTCATAATATTACCCTATATTTATTAAATTAAACTTTATAAATCTATTTTATCATTTTATATTTAATAATAATTTATTATTTACATTTCAATTTCAAATTTTATTTTTGATAGATACAATGTTGTCATTAAAATAACTGCTACAAAAAAGAAACATGCATAATCTATTTGTAAAATACTGCTATATAATTTATTAACAATGATATAAAATTTGAATTTTTTTCTCAATAGTCATTGAGAAGGAGTAATTTATTCGAAATTTAAATTTAATTTATTATTATAAATTAATTTTATATTATTATATATTTATATATCATTATATTAATAAAAAATTATTAAAATTTATTTATTATTAATAAAAAATTTAATTATTATTAATTTTTTAATTATATATCTTCTTCTCAATCTGGCGTAAAACTTTTTACATTAATAATGAATTTAATTTGATCTCTTTATCAAATTTATAATATGTCCTTTGGGCATGGTTTTTTATAACTTAAAATGAGCTAGAACAATGTTGCATTTTTTATATTTATATTAATTTTTCTCATTTCAATTACTGTTTCATTTCCCTTTATCTTGAAAGAATAATAATCATCAAAGTCAAAAAATTGCACAACAGATCCATCAAGGAGTTTCCTAATTTATTTTGCACAATGTAAAAATCTCTATTATAGTTTACCAACCCAATTGTGTTCCTTAATCCATGGCGATTCAACGTTTGTTTATCCAGAAAATCTCTGTGAAATCAACGAGTACCAATGGAAGTTAACTATTTCATTCATTAACATCTGAAATTGTGTTTAGATGTGCCTTTTGTTACTTCAAGTGACATTCCATGTTTCTTAAGATTTTGAATCTTCTGTTGCATTCAAGAGTTAGATCCTTGATTTTTCCAATGATTTCACCATTTTTATGATTTACCAAAAAAAATTATGTTTAGATATGTCTTATTTTTCAAAAAAAAATACTTTTTATTTTTAAAATTTTATTTTTAAATTTAAGAAAAATAAAAAATAAAAAGTATTAAGAGGAGTAAATAAAAATATTTTATTTAATTATAAAATTGGCATCAAGAATAAAAAAATAAATTAAGAAAATATTTAAAAATGATTTCTATTTTATTATTTTTAAGATACACATTTTGAATTATAATTTTTAAAAATAGATTACAATAATAGTTATCAAACAAAAACTTCTATGTTTAAAAACATAAAAATAGAAAATCATTTTCAAAATATAAACAAGCAGACCCTAATTTTCTATCCTTACTCACTCCATTTGTCTGGTTAAGTATTGATTTTTCCTGATTAAAACTTTTAACTTTTTTTTCCCCTGAAATGTTACTAAGCGTTTATGCGAAAAGAACAATATTCATCCGAAGTTAGGGGGAAACCAAGTCCTAATGAATTACTTACGCTATTGATTAATAAAAGGTGCTGGTGCAAATTAACAAGCACTGCCACCTCATTCAACCACCGATTAATTTGGGTTTGAGCTGAATGAGATTCAACGTGCAGTAAGCTTTTCTAATATTGTTTGCTACATTGATAAGTTTCGAACTTAAAACCTTATTTAAGGAATACCCAACTCTTTGCTGCTTATACTAATAATCGTTAATGTAATACATGATTTTCATTGTTGCAACATTATAATTGTACTTGTTCAAAATTATTTGTCCCTATCTACGATGAAATTAAATTAAATGTTGAAGTCCTTGAATTGACTAAAAAATTTATATATTACATTTTCCCATATAATTATCTTATGGCTTCTTTTTTATTCATAGTTGATAATAATACTTGGAATTTTTAATTTCTTTAAATAGGGGAAAAAATTTCTAAACACATGCGAAAGCACAAATGAAGAGACTAGTTTAAATAAAATGAAAAGAATGAAGCATAAAATAAAGTATGAGAGATAACAAATATTGTTTTTATTTTCCTTACTTCACTTCTACTATTTTTTAATAATTGCGTGAACATGATGTACATTAATTGGTTTTTATAAAGAATAAATTAGAAAAATACATTTTTTTAAAAAATTTTGAGACTTTTTAATTGTTTATTATGCATTTATCTCATAAGCTAATTAGAATATATATCAATATACATATAAATATATATACATATAAATATATATATATATATATATATATATATATATATATATATATATATATATATATATATATATATATATGAATGATGAGCAATTCTAAATAATGTTGTACATAATCACAATATAAATTTAAGTGATGCTTATGTTGCACCAGTATATTACTTGTTTAAATTATTAGATTTCATTTATTTGCACAATATTATACAAGATGAATGAAATCTAATTGTTAAATTCAATGATGCACTTGTGCAGCCTATGTACCAAAATTTTTTCCATAAATTTATATGAGTCACCAAACAAAAAGAATAATATAAATATTTCCTTGAGAAATGCAAAAACCTAATACCTTGATTTAAAAGGGATGTTTTGATTGGAATGAGATGAGAAAAGAAAGGAAAGTATTTGAGTAGAATGAAAAATCAAGTGGAAAAATTTTCATTTGTTTGGATAACCAAATGAAAATAATAAAGGGTAAGGATGCTTAATGTGTGGGGGAGGCCCAAACAAGTCAAGCTCGTGCATGCTTAAACTTGTATGGATTTATTCATACAAATTTGTATTTTTAACAAATAAAAAAAAATAGGCCCGTTTTGTTCCACAGTCCTCCCAAAAGCTAGTGGGCTTGTCAATATTATTTATAATTAATAAATTACATTGAATTAAGTTATTAGATCTTTGAAGTATTAAATCATTTCTATCATTTAAAAAAATATATTTATATATTACATATTAATCGTAATGTTCCTTGCCTTCTTTTATATTAAATGTCATTCTTATAATTTGCTACATGTAAATTTATCATTCCCTCTCAATATCTCACTTCTACAATTAATCTCTTCCTAATGAATATTTTACTATAGTAAGTTATACTTACCAATCAATATAAAGGAGTAAATTTTTCATTTATATATAGTAATTTATATTAAATTAAGAAAAAATTTCATTAATTTCTTTTCCTTATTTATTGCACTTTCATAATCTTTCTAATTTCTTTTCCTAATTTACTAAATTTTCTAATTTTGATGTGTTTTTTCCCTCTCTAAAATAATTTCTCTAATTTTTCCTTTATTTATTGTGTTTTTGTTACTTCTCTAATCTCTTTTCTTGATTAATTACTTTTTCTAGTATTGAATCTTTTATTTATATATAATAATTTATATTAAATTTAAAAAAACTCTCTAATTTCTTTTTCCCTATTTGTTATATTTTCATAATCTCTCTAATTTTTTTTAATTTATTAAATTTTTTAATTTTCATGTATTTTTTTTAAATAATCTCCTTAATTTTTCCCTCATACAGCACCAATTAATTTTCTTAAGCATCAATTGACCATTAACAATTAATTCATTTACTTCAAAAAAAATCACATTTTTATCTCCAATTGATTTCTATTTTGATTTATGTGTCTCTATTTACATCATTAAAAAAAATTAAATCTTTACTATCTATACATACCATCATCAATTTTTTTTCAAATGAATGCTAACAATCTCTTTGCCTTATTTTTTTTTAGTTGTCTAACCTTGTTTTATCTCACCTCTTTCTCTTATGTCTCTTAATCTTGAATTTTAAAACCTATGATCAATTTCAATTCCAATCAAGCAAGCCATTCAATTTTTGAATGACATTATTTTGTTTTTGTTATTAACAATACTCATCCATTTAATTATTGTGGTGTCATCTTAACACACAATGACTATAGCCTTTGGTAATTCATTTTAACACATGGCCTCACCATAATTGTTATTTAGTGAATATTGATATCCTAAGAAATAATTTTTTTTGGTATAAATCACTTAGTATCTAGCAGGTCTCATTGGATTGTTGATTAATTCAGATTTGAGTCGAGTCAAACCTATGTGGGAGCAAGCTTTCTTAGTACCGTCTGCTCCATTTACAAAGTTTAAACTCAAAACCTTACTTAAGAGATACTGAATTTTTTGCCACTCAAACCAATAGTCATTGGTCTTAAAAATAATTTTTTATTTCTTTATTTTTCTTTTACTAATATCATTTTCTTCTTTAATTCCTTCTTGTGCAGTTATCTATGACATATATGGCATAATTATGTTGGGAAAATTTTCAATAATAAATAGAAAATTTATTGTCTAATTTTTAACATTCATTTATTCTATTATGTCAAAAGACAATATACAATAACATTAAAATTAGATATTATTTTGTTTGGAAACATCATACCCATAATATTTTGCTTAGAATGACTATACAAGTGAAAATGAATTTAAGCAGAAAGTTTAGATAATAATATTCTTCAACTACAAAAGCAAGTAAAATATAATTTTATTCTAGCAAATAACTTTTTTAAACCCATAAGCTTACTTTTCTTACAAGTTTTGTAGTTTGTACCAATATTATTACATAAAGTAAATTTATTATATATCAATTATTTTATTACATAAAGTATTTTTTTTTATAATTCTAAATATAGCATGAGACTAATGTATATTCATCTTTTCATTATAAGTTGATAAGATGAAAAAGTTTTACATGTTTTCCATTGAGAATGAATGTAATGCAATTTTTTTATCAAAGATTGAAGTGTATATACATTTAAATTTTTATCAAAGGTTAATGTGCATTCATCTTTCCATTGCAAGTTGAATTTCAATTCTTAGCTACATTTTGCATATATATGTTTGCTTTACAATATGCAACTTTTTGAGAGATTAATGTATTAGATTAATTAAATATTCTTTATTTAAAAAATATCTAGAAAAAATTATTCAATAAATTAGACAAATATTTTTTTATTATTTATTGTGATTTATATTTATATAGTATTAAGGATAAATATATATACATCCAATTTCATATAAATAAATGTTATTATATATATAATTTTATGTTATTTTTTAAATTTAATTTATTTTAATATTTAAATGTGCATGCATCCTTTTAATTATGGTAATAATCACTATTAGTGCAATATTATAATAATATGATAACTTTATCAATCAATAATGAGTTAAAAAATATAATATATCCTTCTACTTAATTTGAATATAATTAATTTAATTTTAGAGTTATTTAATTGATATAAACATAATAATGTATTTTATATTAATCAAAATTAATTAAATTCGTGAATTATACAGGTTACAAACTAGATTTATATATACAAGTAGTAGCTTACGAGTTAGTTTACATAATTTATAATTTACAAATTATATTTGATTAAATTATTAATCCTTTAATGTATTATATTATTTTGATTATAACTAAGAGATATATATTATATAAATAAAAATGATAAGCTCATGGACTTACTTGCATTAGTGCAGGCTACTCCATTTAAGCTCGCATTTTTCACGAGCACTTCGCCCGGTACTTATCTTATATCTATATGGCTCATCGACCGCAAGCTACTTATGCATCTCTATTAGTAGTTTCCATATCAAAATTTTCATTTCAAAAAGTGGGCTGAAAAGGGCGGGAAAAAATGAATCTAAATTTTATCAAAAATAAATTTACTCTTTAACATTAAAAAATTTATGTATTATTATTCAACAACTGAACTCTAGTAGATGTTTTAATAAAAGTACTTACTTAATATATTATTTGGTATTCTATATCACATACACAAATTATATTTTCATATTTTTATAATAAAAAGATATTTTTAATCTGTTAATTTTTATTGAAATTTCAATTCAATTTTATTCTTTAGATTTTATGTAATATAAATTTACTCTTTAACTCTTAAAAAATATGATGACTTCTATTATAATATACTGATGAAATATATGGAGAAAATATTATTTAATATAATGGAAGCTCCACGAAGGTATACTATAACACATTAAAATTCGATTTAAGTTATATAGCAAAAGTTAAAATTCTTAAAAGCAGTACGCTTAATAGTAATTCTAATAGATTAAATCACGTCAAATAAAGGTTCCACTCTTATATAAAATGTTAAGGTTGAATTCGATTTAAATAAAATTTATAAGATAAGATTAAAACTTCAATGATAAAAAATACATTTTAAATATAAGAATATAAAAATATAAAAATATGATTTATGTGAATCATGTAAAATAATAAATTGAATATCATATAAGCATCCTTATTAAAAACTCTAATGAAATTAAACTGTTATCTAATATTGTACATTTTTAAAAAATTAATAAAATTTTAACCGAAGTTTAGAGGTAAAAAATGCTTTATTTTTTCTAAGGAAAACTGACTAAGAAGCTTTTCTTTCAAAATTGCCCTTCTGATGTCTGCTTATGATATTTTAACAACACTTGACATCGAGAGTCTAACATATTTAATTTCTTAAATGAAAAGGAAATATTCTTTACAAATTAAAATAATTCTAAGATGATAAAAACAAATAAAAATTATAACCATTTTTATAATTGTATGCATGTTAAGCTTACTTAGCCTATTTAAATTTAAATGAAAAGGAAAAATGCTTACAAATTAAATAATTCTAAAATGATAAAAATATAAAAATTATATTATAATCATTTTTATAATTACATGCTTGTTAAGCTTAATTAACTTTACTTATTTTGAATTAAATACAACTAGTTCAACTCTCATATATTTATTTATTTATTTGTGAAAAACTTATAAATGATGATAGGTGAATAATATTATTCTGATTAAAAATAATTTAATCTTTAATTAGACAATTTGAACACATAATTTTTTTTCATTTTTTAATTTAATCAAATAAGAATTCTCATTTTCATTCCTTGCAATTTTCTCAACATTTCAACATAGAAGAGAGCATTTTCATTCTTATTGTTTTATTTTTCCTTTTCTTTCATTCCAATTTTCATCGCCTTCTGTTTATATTCCTAACCAAGAGTAACTCATCGCCCTCTGTTTATCTTCCAACCAAACCTTACTAACAGGGCATCTGCACACGAAATATTGAACCGAAATCAAACATCACCTGCCTGTTACGCTCCAGATTTGACGGCTCTCTCCCGAAGGTCCAAGCAAAGTTGCGAAAGAGCAATATCCACGGCGTCTTGAAACCCAAAACCAGTTCCGTTGGGGTGAGCATACGTCATTCTCGGTATCAAATTAATCACAACTTCCCGCATTCTCTTCACTTTCTCACTAGGAATCCTCAACAGTACCTCCTCAATCCTCTTGCTTTCCTCTCCTTTCTCATCTATATAAACTGAATATTCATTCTTATCTTCCGGCAAGTACCATGCATACTGAGTATATGCCGTGTGCGGCGAGAAGAAAACCGGTATGCATCCGGCGAGCACCGAGTCAAACGTCGACCGCCGCGTGAACGAATCGCCGGCCGCCTGTAAACAAAAATCCGATTTCGTCATTATATCAAGAACTACACTCGGTTCATGGCACTTACCTGCGCCCCTTCCACATTGTAACAACTTGCACTTGGTCGATTCGCCGCATTGCTTCACAATTTGCTCGCGAATAGCAGCCTTTTCCAGCCCCTTTCTCTTGCCGCCGACGAAGGAGAACAGATATGGACGATCTGAATTTCTCACCCTTTGTTGCCACCATAACATTTCAGTGGCAGTTTTTGGATGGAAATAAGAGGCATAAGGAATGCCATATTGGTTTGAGCCTCTCCAAGGTTGTCTTTCCACCATAAGCACCGACATGTTTTGGACGGCTGGGAGGTTGAGGAGTATGTTGGCTCCAAAGTCACCACTATCATTTGTTCGCATAAAATCCCATGCGGTCCTCCCCAGGGCAAGAAAATGGTCCTTACCGTGATTTCTCTTCCACCAGGGTTGACTTTTGATGTAGTCCACTAATTCAACAGCCAAGGCGTCGCGTTCTGCGAGATTGGCTTCGCGGAACTTGCTGGACGCGTGGAGCCCACCGTAAAATGGGACGTAGAACAGGCTGGCTTTATCAGGCTCCCACGTGCGACACGGGTGGTTCTCTACACGCGCGTGGAAGATCATTTCTGC
Source organism: Sindora glabra (assembly GCA_020226215.1). NCBI lineage: Eukaryota > Viridiplantae > Streptophyta > Magnoliopsida > Fabales > Fabaceae > Sindora > Sindora glabra. The sequence goes on along the minus strand of CM035227.1, from coordinate 52,993,192 downwards.
GATGAATTGGTGCGTAGCAAACCAGTTTGCGGAGGAAGAGGAAGGGAGAAAGGGAATGTCTTGAAGAGGCTGGCCAAGACCGCGATTCGCTACATGCGGGCACATGTTAGTGTAGATGTTGAGATCCTGGCATTGAGCAAGAAGTCCAAGGTTGAAGCGACTTGGCAATTCGTACATGTACACTGAAACGTCGTCGTCGCATGTCGGCAATGAGATTTGGCGGGTACGATGAGGTTTGGAGGGTGGGAAGCAAAAGAAAAGAAGAAGGAACCAGGAAAGAACAAAGAGAAAGATAAAGAAAGTGTATCTTAGTTGGGGAGTGATAGAGGAAGAATTGTGGGTTTCTTTAATTTTGGAGAAGGTTTCTGGTTTTGTGGATGGTAAAGAGGCAAGTGGAGATTGCTTCCTGAAGAACATGGTGAAGAAGGGGTAAAGAAAGACGGAGGGAAGAGAGTGTGCCAAGAATCAATGTTTGCACGGACTAGTATAGCAAAACAATTGAAAATTATGGCTTAGATTACGAGGCATTCTTTGATGCTCATGTGCACGGCAAGGACTTTTATTGCACCGACAAGAGAAGAGAGAGAATTAGACATTTTTGTCAATAATAGTACGAAAGAAGTTTGAATTTAAAACAAAACCTTGCACTTCAATTATATCTAATATATATTATTCTATTATGATTGGCACCATTATCATAATAATAATTATTATATTATAATGGAGAAAATTTACATAACTTCTTAAAATATTATTTTTTATCAAATAATTCTTGTGAATTTTTAAATATAATAAATAGTTTTCCTGAAATTTAGAAAAAAATAAAAATATTTAAAATTATTGTTATTATACTTTATTTACCAATGATTCAAAATTACTACTAAATTAATGACAACAATTTAAAATTGTCGCTAAATTATAATAAAATTTTTGTTAAATTATTCTATCTATTTTACTGCCCTTTTCAATTTTTTCAAATTTCAAAGAAATTATTTATTTTATTTAAAAATTTAAAGGAATTATTTAATAAAATGAGATATTTTAGGGAGGTTACGTGTATTTTTATAGGCTGAGACCGTTCATCTGACTTGTCAGCACAAAACACTGCATCCAACTTTGCGTTAGTGTCATGGGATGTGCACAATAAATTAGTAGCAACAGTTCAGAATCACTGCTAAGTTATAATATAACTGTGACTAAATTATTCTATTTATTTTACTACTCTCTTTATTTTTTTCCAAACTTCAAATGGCTATTTGTTACGCACATTTAAAAAAATTGAAGAAGATTATTTGATAAAAGGTAATATTTTAGAAAGGTAATGTGTATTTTCCCTTATTGTAATGAAAGGAATAGGCTGGGACATGTGTCAGCACAGTAACACTGTGTCCAGCTCTGCGTTAGGGTCATGGGATTGGCTGAATTAATTGCGGCTATTTCGAATTTTGATCTGACATTCGTTTTTTTTTTTTTTCGGCTTCTGGTCATGTTTCCTAACTAGCTGTGTGGTTTCTACCTTTTGTCTGAATATCCTCTTTTTTTTTTTTTTTTTGGTTTTTCTGTTGCATTCTTCCAGTGGTTCAAGGGTGGTATTACCAACATCTGCTATAATTGCTTGGATAGAAATGTTCGAAGCTGGGCTTGGTGACAAAATCGCCATTTACTGGGAACCTGGTGTAAATGGCACTTTGACATACAATGAACTTCTACAGCAGGTTTACCAGGTCAGTTCTAATGTTACACTATCTCTCGTCTATCACACTGTGGACCTGAAATCATATGCTTTTGTGCTATTATCTGGAATTATCAAAAACTCTTACTTGAATGTGTTACATAAAATATTTGGCAGGCTGCAAACTAATTGAAAGATATTGGAGTGAAAAAGGGAGATGCTGTAATTATATACTTGTCCATGCTGAGGGAGCTTCCCATTGCAATGCTTGACTGTGCCCGCATTGCAGCTGTTCATTTGGTATCACATAAATAAACTCATCATTTTTTCATCTTGTTTCTCTATTTTGGTGTTAGTATTTACCCAAAATTGTCAGATTGCACGTTATTTTATCAATTGCTTTTGAGTTAATAGCTGTTTGCTTTTTGCAGTGTTCAGGTTGTATTTGATGGTTTTTCTGCAGCATCTCTTGCTCAGAGAATCACAGATTGCAAACCAAAAGGAGTCCTTACTTGGAACGCTATTAAAAGGAACTCTAAACCCATCTACTTCAAAGACATAGCTGACGTTGCCATCAATGACCAATGATTCAGCCAAAAATTGGGTTTCTGTAAGTCAGAAATCATTGTTTTTTTATCTGAGCAATACAATCTCTGTCAGTTATTGTACGATTCTGTTAACTTGCCTTCTTTTTTTCTGGCCTTTTTCAAATTATTAGAAATTGTACAGGAATGTTTTCAAAGTATTAGAAATGGTACAGAAGTACGTCAAATGCCTTCCTTGATTGGAATCACTAATCCTTTACGACTTAAAATACTCCTCATCAAATTTCTTAACTACCAGACTGATGTTTCTATTCAGTTTGCAACTACTCATCTAATCAACGGCTTCTACACTCATCATGGGGCCAAGCTAGCAAAGTAAGGCAATATTACATTTATTTAAAGTCAGGTGTGATTGTATTAGAAGTTAGATGGGCTAATCAATTAACTATTTTTTCTTTTACTGCTGCAGTAGGCAAGTGAAATAGTTGGGAAAAATCATCACTCAAGTTTCTTATGGGGTTTCTTCCAATGGAGGGTTTAATCAATTAACTATTTCATTAGACCAGGTGGAGATTAATAACAATTAAAATAACCAGCAGATGGTCGTTAGTGACAAGAGAGGCAAAACACGCAAAAAGGGTGATGTGCAAATGTTGAAGAATAATCCAGATGCATATGCTGCAATTAATGCTCACAACATTAACTTGCTCTACTTGCAGTGCAATCTAATAGAAAAATGCTGAAAAATTTCATGACAAAGTTGTTCGTTCATGGTATGAATTGGAGTCTCTAGTAATGAGAAGCAAGAGATGTATAGGCTGGTCCAAGTTGTTGGTACATGTTTAATTGTACCAACCCCAACTCGTGTGGATTATTTCAAATTTACGTTTGCAGAACATGTATGACCTGAATCAGAGACCTTGGTAATTATTTGTGCAGGTACAAGAAAGGGTGCTGAACCATACAAAATTGATACAGGGACAATAGATGTTGCGCTTGAAATTTTAAATTTCAACAGGAAAGAGGTCATCGCAATAGATGAGGTTTCAAACCAGGAGTTCTCTAAGGTAAATGGGTTATTATTTTGATCATCTTACTTGGGTGGATTCTCTAGAATTTGTTAAGCAGTTTTCTCTTTCAGAGTTTGCAAATGATCGATATATAGGTTATATTGCAGGATAAGGGCGAATGGTTGCGCCAGAGCATTAAATATGGGTTCTTGAAGCCATTGACTGTGGTGAATGTGTGTTTTATGTCTACTTCCATACTGTCTGCTGTATTTTTGTATGTGTTCAAGTCTTGGCTGGTGGTAGGGAGAGATTCAGGACAAAGCATTGACACTTAAAGCGGTGAGAGTTAATGATGCAAGTTTCTTTCACCCTCCATTTTTAAAAAATATGATTAGATTTAACGCCTTACATGATCTTATTTTTTACGTCTTTCTCCTTTCTCTGATCTAGATGCTGGAAGCTGAGATATTATGACTTAACCATCTTCGTGACAGAGCAAGTGGAAAGGGACACAGAAAAGAATATCCTTTCATGCGGAGGGAAAACAAAGTATTGCTGTGTATTTCCCTTTCTTAGCCTTCTTTGAGTTGGATTAAATATACTGAGATAATTGGTGGCTACAATGTTTTGTTATTATGAGGAATGCTGGTTTTGTTCATCTTTCATTAATGTGCCAAATTAATATTCCATGTTTTTCAAGTGTTTCTTGACCAAACGGTACGCTCAGAGATTGTGTGGACAAATTGCAGCTACAGAACTCACGTGAGGAGCGATAGCATAGGCTGCTTGAATTTTTGGAGGTGCATTCTGATCCAAATATGGATCCAATGTATGACTAATGAATATTCTACGAAGTCAAATGAAAGACAAGGTAACAATCGCATTCTCCATAGATCCTACTTTATATTTTTCTATAGCAATTATCTTTTTATTATGATAAATATGATTATGTTTATGCAAATGAAAATACAAGGTCAAATGATTGTTGCTTAGATGGAAGAGAAAGGGAGGCTATCTCTCCAAGAAGTTGGGGCCGTGTCTTGAATGATATTCAATGCAGAACACAAAATTCAATGGCCAATATTTGTGAGCACATGGGAGTACATTTACATTGAAGAAATAGATCAACCCTAATGCTGTAGCAATTGGGATAATGAGATCGGAAGCATCTGGTGTTGCATAAGATATTTCATCATTTCCCGTGCATAGGAATGGAGTAGTCAAATCATGAAAAGTTGTGGCATTATTAGGATCCATTTGGGAAGAAACAATGACCATTTTCTATGTTGCAATTGTGTAAAGGGGGTGCAAGTGGACATTTCCCTCCTGATCTCAGAGTGTGGAAGATAAATGAGAAATGAGACAACTCTATATTGTTAACTAATGCTTTAATGCTTTGTTTGGCTAGAGGTGAAATTGAAGGGAGAAGTAAATGGAGGTAAAAGGAAATGGAAGAGAAAGAAATTGGAGGTGAAAGAATTTTCCTTTGTGATGTTTAGAATTGGTGAAAATAGGAAAGGAAGAAAATAAGAGTGAAAGAAATTTCTTTTGTTTGAAATGAGTGAAAATTGAGAAAAAAAAAATAGGATTAAGTCAAATTACTATTATGTCCTTACTGTTCACTATATAGAGAGAGATATAATATTAATTTAACAAATAAAAATTAAAAATTAATAATATACTGATAAAATATTATACAATGAAGGGGTAGATTTATATTTAATATTATAAAATAACAATGTTGAATTTTTATTAAATATTTTCATTACATATTTTTATTAATCTTGAATTTTAATTTTTATTAATTAGTTTAAAATTATTTTTTATTTTTGTTATTCAAGAATGTTTTAATTTTTCTATCCCTACCCTAAATTATAATGGGTTACTTCACCCAATTTTTCTTTTTTATATCCAAATATTATGTATAAAGCAAATAGTATACATGAAAAATGTGTAGCTCTGATCTATTAAAACATCAAATTGGTGTATCAACATCAACCACGGCAAGTGGCCTTGGCAACAAATTTTGTAGATGACTTCTTCCTCCTCAAATCAAGAAAATGCAGTTGTGGAAAGAGAGAAGAGGAGAATGCATTCGCTTGATGTGTGCTAGCTTGATGAGAGAGAGTGAAAATAGGAAGGGATTGGGGAATAGAGACGACTTCAACAAGGGAAGGTTCTGTGCATGGTGGAGAAGCTCTAAGTAAATGACAACAATAAAAAGGAAGAAAGAAGACCCATTTCACTTTGATTACCCCTCATTTCTGAAGGGAAATTTTTAGGGTGGATCCCATAGGATTTTTTTATCCATATTTATGCCCTCCTCAATTTTCACCTAGTAGCCAAACAAGAAAAATTCACCTTTTCACTCCTAATTCCCCCCATTCTAAATGCACGCTAACTGGGACTTATCACTTGTTATAGAAATGCAACATTATCGTATAAGGGTCATGTTTGGTAAATGGCTGTTTGGCTAGTTTTTAGCTAATTTAACTATCCAATTAGCCAATTTCAGTATTTGGCAATCAACTGTTTTGAACAGCTGAATGCCAAGCAAACAGCCAAAAATCAGCTGTTTAGAAACGCTACTTCTTGCAGCGTTTCACATTAGCTTATTGGTAAATAATTACAAAAAATCCAAATTAGCCAAAAATCAAACTCCCGCACTTCAGGGCATGCTTGCAGATAACAGAACTTGCATTGTAAGGATTATAGTTACTTGTCAACGTACTTGTAAACATGGGAGAAAGGTTAAATAAGAAAAAGAAGATTTTTTCAAATAAATCGACACCTAAAATTAAGGACGTTCGATTTCTTTGCTGCATTTCTGAGCTTTTTACTTTCAATTATCTTCACCACATCAGCGTGGGCTAATTTTGCTGCATGCATAATTGTTAATTTATTTATTTTATTTTATTTATATAAAATAAATAACTATAATTAAATATTTATGATTATTAATTTTTTAAAATAATTTAATAATTATAAAATTATATTAATTTAATTTTAAAAAAATATTTTATATATAATAAAATAAAATAATATATTATTTATAAAAAAAAATTAATTTATTAAATAAAGCATATAAAATATTAAAATAAAAAATTTTAAATAATTCATAAAATATACTCATATCCTTATATATCATTTTGAATACAAACAGCTAATCATAAATAATTAATTTTAGTAAACATTCTTATTCAAATGATTAATTCAAATAATTAATGTAATTAACTGATCAAATTAGCTAACTGTTACAATTATCAGTTAATTGCCAAATAAGATCAAGAGTCGATAGTTGGATGATAAAGATAGCAGTTGAGATGGTGGGCGGAATGCAATGAAGAATGACGTTTATTCACACACACACATATATATATATATTTAGTACATAACTATCCAGTAATCAAACACCGCATCAAGCGTCGACTAATCTAAATTCAAGCCGAACATGACCACACATTCATATTTATTACTAGAGATATAAAAAAGTATCATACATATTCGTTTAGATTGAAAGGTCATGCTAGATGTTCAAGTAGAGGATGCTAGACAGATGAAAAGGTTAGTCTATTGATGTCCACTTTGATCTCAGCCCGTGTTTCATTGTTGGACCATTATCATAAAAGGCATTTGATGTATCATTTGAGAAATAAATATTGTTACGGATTTGTATCTATTGATGGAATTTTTGGTTTTCGTTGTTGAGCAAAGTTTAAAAACAAGCCCTGAGATTATACTGCCCCCTTTAAATTTGATAATAATGGAATAGATGGGTTTGCTTTCTTTGTATTTTTTATCTCTCACATTTGATAAGTTTGCTTTCTTTTTTCTTTCTTTGAATAAACTGTTGTCATGTATTTGATTGTTGTTAATCTTTTTCGAACCGGAGGAAGAGTTAACAGGAGATTTTTTGAACAGTTCACCGTGTTATTGGCTAGAATAAAGTTTCAAAATCGGCTGTTGTCTTGCTATTGTTTTTAAGGTTAGCTCTATTTGACTATTCTTTTGGTTAAATTGGATTCTTGTGGTCTGCAAGTGCTGTTGATTTTATGTGGTCTTTCTCTGTGCAGATCAGGCTTGCATTTAGGTTCAAGAAGTACAACTGACACCAACCAGAAAAAATGCACCAGTGTATGGTTTCTTCTTTGTACAGATTGGTGTTGATTCACATGGTTTGTTCATCCAAGCATTTGTATTTTTTCGCATATGCAATAGAAAATTAATGACTTTAAAATGCTTTTTTTTTTCTAGTTTTCAAATTTCAAATGCAACCCTGAGTATTTTTCCCTTTTTTATTCAAGAATTTCTCAATTTGTTCGTTGCACAAAAATTTGGTGCTCTAAATTTGACTATGAAGACATTGACTTCCTATGCTCATAAAATCATGCTATCAGAGTAAGTACATTATTGGTGAATACATACTTATATATGTGCGTATAATGCATATTATATTTGCATTTATGGTATATTTTGAGAGTGAGAGGAGTTATCATACCCAGCTATAGGTTTCGTTTGTTGAATCATGATAAAAGTTCTGGCTTGAAGTGAGATAACTTAAACTATTTGAATTTCAATAACGGCATTATTGGTAGGAGAATGCTAGAGAATGCTAAAAATATTAATATAATGTTGTTAAGTACTCCTCCGTTCTTATTTATCTGTCACCATTAACCGATTTTACACATATTAAAAAAATAGTTAAATTTATTTATTTTTAATGAGCTTTACAAGATTATCCTTTATGTACAAAATTAAAGATAGTTAAAAATAGAAAAAAAATGTAAAGAAATAAATGCAAATTGACTAATAGTGTAGAATAATAAAATATTTATTAATAAAATAGAAGAATGGATTTGGAAAAAGAATATTTAATGCTTCATTGAAATTTTAAAGTGACGGATAAAAAGGAATAATTTTTTTTAAAAATGCGACAGATAAAAAGGAATAGAAGGAGTATTAATTAGTAATTCCCAATTAATCACATTTAATATTTTTTTCTTAATAATATAATAAATAAAGGGTACTAATTTTAGAAAGGAAAATGCTAATAATAGGTTTAGGATTGTTATTAAATATTAAATATATATCCCCAATTACCCATATTAAACGCTTTGTTTTCTATTTGTAGTAATATAATAAATAATAATTTAAATGCTTTATTAAAATAGAAACAACATTAAATGTAATTTTATTATTAAATGTATTATCATTTATTTTATTAATGAAAATAGAAATAAAACATTTAATTTTATTAGTAGGGGGATATGCATTTAATGTTTAATAACAATTCCAAAACTGTTGTCAGTATTTTCCTTTTAATGATACTAAAATATTATTAAAATAGAGAGCTAACATTAAATGTTATTCTAGTATTAATTGTATTATCATTTATATTATTAAAAATAAAAATAAAGTATTAAATGTGATTAGTTAAAAATTAGTAATTAATACTTAACAATAACTTTGGAGTTGTTGTTAGCATTTGTAATATATATATATATATATATTAGATGAGATAAGTATTTTTATATGAAGGTAAAAGTAATGAATCATGATCATCAAATTTATAAATAAAAGGTTATAATTAAAATATAAAGTCATATAATTTTTTTAGAGTAATTGTATGACTAAACCTCAAATTGTTTTTTAATTTTAATTATTATTGAAAGATTTGATGATTAAAATTTGCTCTTCTTGTTTCTCACATAAAAATATTTTTTAATTGATTTATACTTTTTTAAATAATTCAATAATTAATAATAGCTTCAAAATTGTTGTTAATATTTGCAATATATATATACTCTCTCCGTTTCTATTTATCTATCGCCATTAACCGATTTCACACATATTAAGAAAGTAGTTGAATTTATTTATTTTTAATGAGTTTTACAAGATTATCCTTTATACATAAAATTCAAGATAGTTAAAAATAGAGAGAAAAATGTAAAGAAATAAATACAAGTTGACTAATAGTGTAGAATAATAAAATATTTATTAATAAAAGAGAATGATAGATTTGAAAAAAAAATATTTAATGATTCATTGGAATTCTAAAGTAACAAATAAAAAGGAATAATTTTTTTTTAAAATACGACAGATAAAAAGGAACAGAGAGAATAATATATTAAGTGAGATAAGTGCTTTTATATAAGAATGAGAGGAACAACTCATGATCATTAAATCTATAAATGAAATATTAGAATTAAAAATTAAAGTTATATGATTTTTTAAGTAATTGTATGATTAAATTTTCAATTATATTTTAATTGTATAATTAAAATTCACTCTTCTTATTTCTCATATGAAAAAAAAAATTTTAATTGATATATTGTTTGTGTGGATATTGCTTCAGGAGGAGAAGAGACAGGGAGAATGGAGAAAAGGTTGGGTGGGGATTCCGTCCTACTCACCCTCATGTATTACACGACTCGAGGGCATTGAGGGCACGATAATGTGCCAATGAAGCCAATGGATCATCATAAATATGGCCTAAAAAATATGGCTATTGGATCATTAGAAATAAGTTGGGCCTAAATTCGGTAGCCGGTCATTACACAAGTTTTGTAGCAAGGCCCATAATTGTAGATCACACCATTTGTGTTGGAGCTGACTGTCAACATGCATCGTCCTCTGTAAGAAACCATTTCTACAGCATTTCGGCCTAAAATCATTTCTACAGTTGGGCTTTAAGAAATAGGCCAGTTCTATTAAGAGTGGCCATTGTTGTATAACCAGTTTACAATGAAATTATATAAAAAAATGAAAATTGGATACACCCAATAAGATTTTTTTTTATACATAGAACAAAATCAAGTGTAAATTCTGAGAATCTTGCAAGTTTCTTTTTCTTCTTCTTTTTTTTTTTTTTTATTTGAAGAGTTGTCAGTTTTACGTAAATTTAGTTTGAAGTCGTACAATGTTTTTGAAAAATTACAAATTTTATAAATAACTATAAAAAACAACTAATTTTACTATGCATGGAGCAAAACTCAATATATATATATATATATATATATATATATATATATATATATATATATATATATATATATATATATATATATAAGAATTGATCTTATCGATGAATTATTAGTCATTAAATATTTTTATACTAAAAAAATATAAAATTTAATATGAACCATTAAATAAGAACTCATTTAAAAAATTATAGGTATATTTGTTTATTATTTTTAAAAATAATTTTTTATTTTTTATTTTTTAAAAATAAAAGTTCTTGCCTGACAAACTATTTTCAAATTTTATTTTTAAAAATTATAATTTTAAATATGTAACTTAAAAATAAAAAATAAAAATATTTTTTTATATTTTCTTAACTTATTCTTTTATTTTATATTTTAATTTTATAATTAAATAAAATATTTTTTACTTATTCAAGCACCATTTATTTTATTTTTAACTATAAAAATATTTTTTGAAAATAAAAAATATTAAAATAAAATTTTAGATTAGCTTCTGAATAAAAAATGAAAACATATCTAAACAAAACTATATAATTCCATGAATAAAATCTACAATACATAAGCTTTTAACTGTTTGTAAAAAATTATAATAAGCTAAGAATTTATGGATATGTTTAGAGACATTTTTATTTTTAAAAAACAATTAAAGAACAAGTTTTAGATTCAAGAAAAGTGAAGAATAAAAGATAATTGATAAGACACATAAGAAAAAAAGTTTATTTAATTATAAAATTATTATCAAGAATAAAAAGATAGGTTAAAAATATTCAAAAATTATTTATATTTTTTATTTTTTAAGTTACATTTAAAATTTCAGTATTTAAGAATATATTATAAAAATTGTTGCTAAATAAAAAATTTTATTTTAAAAATAGTAAACATACCGACCTTATCATTTTTTATATAAATTTAACAAAACGCTTGCCCATGTACTATCCACCTTTCCTTGAGATAATAAAAAAAAATGGAAAAAAAAAGTAACACAGAACAAACGGCACAATTACCCAAATACTGTGGCTGGAAAAAAAAATTATCAAGATGCTCCATAGTGAAAACTATTTACCGAAATGCTTAAAATTTTTTTTTTTAAAATGACTGATCACGGATTCAAGGATACCCTGATCAGTCTGCTCTTCACTGTTTTTGGTTTCTATTTCCATTGGTTTCTGTTTTCCTTTTATTTTTCTTATACATTTTTTTCTTTTGTTTTATTTTGGTTTCTATTTTTCTCGGTTTCCGTTTTCCTTTTCTTTGCCTTTTACTGTTTTTTAGTTTGTTTTATTGCTTTTGAAATTTTGGTTTCTGTTTATCTTTCATTTGACTTTTAAAATTTTCCGTTTATATTATTTTGTTTTTTTATTTGAACTTCTGCCTGGCTTTATTTTTTTTTTCTATTTTTTTGTTTATTTTTATTTTTTATTTTGAAATTCTGATTTTGATTTTATGTTTCTTTTAATTTTATCTTTTTCTATTTATTTTACTTTTACCATATTTTTTTCTTCATCTGTTTTTTTATTTTTGGTGATCAAATTTTTTTACTTATTTTTCTGCCGAAATTTTTTTATTTTGTTAAGTTTTATTTTTTACTAATATATTTTTTCTCCAATTAGAATAATTTTAAATTTTTTTCACCCTATATGTATTAAATTTGTTTTATTTCAAATGAGATTTAATATTTTTTAAAAACTTTGCAATAATCTATAATTTGTGTGCCTTTTTATTTTTCCATTTATAATTTTAACCTTACTTTAATTTGATTTAGTTTATTAAAATTTAAATATTTATTTTATATTAATTAATCAATATTCTAAATAATAATCAATTATTTTTTAACTCTTATAAAATTGTACAATATATATAATGCAATAAAATAGTATGTGTAATAAGACTGATGAGATAATTATTATCTCAATAAATATAAATAATTATATTTTTTATTGTAAACTTATTACTTGATAGTTGTGTTTTCTCAAACCCTATGTTCAATTCATCTTATTCTGATTGTTATAATATAGTTAATTTATATTTAAATATTGATTATTCATTAATAGTACTGAAATTATTTCTTAACAAAGGACTATCCTTTTTTTAATATACTAATAAGTTGACATATATATTTTATTGCAAAAAATTCTAATAAGTATAATTTCTTTTCCTATGAAATATATTTTTTAAAAATTAATATTTCTTTAAAAAAAGGCTTGATACCCTAAATTTAAATTTTTTCACAAATGTATTTTTTGTTAAATATAATAGTAAGCTAAAATTAATTCTTTCCATAAAATTGCAATGAGTTGAAAAAAAATTTTGTTAGGGTTCGGGTAAATAAAATTTTAAGCACAGTATCTTGGTATTCAATTATAAGATATATTTTTTAATTTTATAAAAATATAATTATAAAAAATTCAAATAATAAAAATTAATTTATATGTTTAATATTAAATATAAAATATTTAATAAAATATATTAAAGAAATATAATTTTTTTAATATATTATATTCTATTATATCATAAATTTAAATTTTAAATGTTATATTTTTTTAATTTTTTAATCATATATCACAGATATATTTAATACTTGATTATACATTTTTTAAAGAAATAAGTTTGATTATATTAAAAGAAATTTTTAGTATTAAAAAACCTATTTTAAATAAAAAAACATATAAGAAAATTTTGACATTAATTTTTTTTTAAAATTTAAGAGAATTTAATCATATATTTAAAAACTTAAAAAAATAAAACTTGATAGTCATAGGAAAAAAGAAAGATATTAAAAAAAATAAAATCTGATCACGGGGAAGGGCCACACGTGACCAATTCTGATTACGTCAAGCCCCTCCCCAAGATTGCACTTTTTTAAATAAAAAAATTTATTTTAAGTATTTTGGTAAAGAAAATTTGCAGTGCAGTAGTTCGGTAAAATATTTTTCAGAAATAAGGATAATCGTAAAAAAGCTTATCCAAATGCTGTTCCATGGAAAATAATTTTCCATTTCACTGCGCCGACATTTTTATTTTCGTTTTTATCAGTTTTTGTCTTGTCTTTTTTTATTTTTTTTTGTTTTTCATTCTTTTTTGCCTTTCCTTTTTTTTTCATTTTTCATCAATTTTGTATTAGTCTAATAAATTAATTTTTATTCTTTTTTATATATTCACTAATTTTTTATTTTCTTTTTCGTATGTTTAATTCTTTTTTACCTTCATCAATAATTTATTTTGTTTGTTCGTTAGTTTTTCATTTTCTTTTTTGTTGATCCATCTTTATATCCATTTATTTTTTTCGAGATAAGTTATTTTATGTTTTTTATTTTTTTTAATTTATTTCTATAAATATGTTTTTTTTGGAAATTAAAATATTCTCAAACCCTATTTTTCACCTTATATACATTAAATTTATTTTAGTACAAATTGCATTTAACACCATTTTGGTAGATAAAATTACACAGTACAAAATTTAGTAGCGTGATTTACCATAGTGACCTCTAAATGAGTATTTAACACTATTTTTCGTAATTACATATAAGTCTACATTTAAAATTACATCTTGAAAATCGATATTTTAGAATGATCCATTGAATTTCAAATAACAATATTATGAATGGAGTGGGATCAATAGTGTGATGAAGATAAATGATTAGAAAGTAAAATATATAATCGTAGAATTGTACAACTGAGCTCTAAAAGTGGGTAATTTGGTTAATGTAACATAAGAAATTATTAAATCTAAGGCAAAAAAGTTACGAAGCAATTAAAAAAAATAAGACTAAATACTATATTAGAATAATGAAGCCCTCAATCACCAAAATAATGGCTTCCAGTCCCACACCTAGGGCATCGCCTTACGCGTTGCGGTCGTTAAGCTAGGGGCTGTTTTTCTCCATCGTTATTTGCATTGTCATCTGCATAAGTCAAATGGGTCTGACCCCTAGAAGGTGGAGAGTTTAAGTCCCAAGGGGATGATTGAAATCCTGGAATAAGATTACTTGGTGTGAAAAACCCTTGGTGCTGCTGCTCCGTAGATCCGCTGGTATACTGAGCAGTGAATGCAAATGGGTCATCAAACAATCTCATTAGAGAGCCAGGAATTCGCTGAACTGATTGTGATGGCGATGGTGTGGAAAAAGATGATCGTGGAGCATCACAGAGGTGTTGCGGGGGCAATGCCATGCTGTGCGACGGGCTAGCTTCTGCACTTGGGAAGAATTGCGATGGTGGGATATAAATTGATGATCCTGCAGCACCGATATCAGCATGCATTGATCCAGGGATGAAAGGGCTAGGGACACCTGAGTGCGTCGGTGATGGATGAGGATAAGGCACACTTTCATCGTCACCCTCTTCTTCAGGCAAAATAGGATCTCTGAGGGACATGAAGCCGTGTGCTCTCCTACCACGCCTAGGCTCGGGAATGGGTGGTCTAGGTAATTCATTAGCTGGGTAGGCAGGCTGGTCAGCAGTCACGTCTCGATGCTCTCCTAGTGCGCGTAGAATGAGGCTAGATTCCCGACCCACGATCTCCCTAAATTGACTATACGGCTGTGAAGGGGATTCCTCGACACTAAGTCTGTGGAGTCTCTCAGCTATATCAGCCTACATAAGGGTACATTTTAAACAGTTAATACATATTACATGTTGAAGAAATCACAAAGCATAGAATGAAAATCGTTAGTTACCACAAATCCTGGACCGCCGTTAGACGAATGGATCCATCGTCTGGTATGTTTCCAATACCATGACATATAGCCCGAGTCTTGATGAAGAGCATCTGTCTCAAACTCTGTTAACAAGAGTGTATTGCGCCATGCATTCCAAGCGCTGATGAATATTATATGCTCCTGACGCCAGTCTTTTGATGTTTTGCCCCGAAGCTGTAGTGTATGACAAGAACCGAGGTTAAATGGCTCCTGTGGAATAAGCTGCCGCCTCCCAAATTTCCGGAACACACGATCTGCATGGTGCCACTCTACAATGTGGAAGCAAATTATGGGAACTGATGCCAGCCATATATCAGGCGACATCAAGCAATACCCTGGTATAAGCTGTCGTACACTGGAATCGTCATAGGGGCGCTAAATAATCTAAAATCACAAAGAAATGTAGCATAAATTAGCATATCGGTAGATCTAGCAATAGATTGATACAAATGATAACCAACAGTGTTTCGAACCTCATCGTCCCTCATCTGATCGAGTAATACTTTGTAATGACGCAGAGCCGTCGACCGCGGTCGGGAAGGTAGGCCAGTGTTCTTCCACCTGCGAGAAATACATATTATATATTAACTATTTGAATTATTTAAGCAGATGTAAGGGACGCAATATGGAATACGCATACAATCTACACCTGAAGCCCAATAGTCGAAGTAAGGGATAAATGTCTAACTGGGGATCTGGATATGGAGGTCTTACCGGCGCTAGAGTGGGGAAACGATCCCACACCCATAAATGTAATAAATGCAGGCATCCACTAATATTTAGCTCATCGCATTTTGTGGCGGAGCACAACTCTTTATATAGGCATGCCGATCCCCAACTGTATTGACCTGCATCTGCGAAGTTCTCTAGTAATGGCAGATACATTAGTAGTACCCTGTGACCGGAAGTGTCAGGTATAAAGTAACTGCCAATGAGTTGCAGGATGTAAGCACGTGCAAAGCGCTATGTCAGTTCATCATCGGCATCATCTGGTAAGCGTCCGAAGTTAGCTACTAACCAAGTGATGCTCAAGCGTTGGCCTTGCAAACATTCATCAAGCGGTCTGATCCCAAGTAGAAATTCACAAATCCCTGGCCAATCAAGTTCGGTTCTTCCAGATACGGGGACACCCTCGCAAGGCAAACCTAACTGGACAGATACATCCTGTAACGTAATAATGCATTCTCCGGCTGTGGTGTGAAAAGTGTGCGTCTCAGGACGCCATCGTTCAACTAAGGCGAATACCATAGCTGCATTGAAATCAAAATGTCCAAGTCGGTTGACGCCGTAGAAGCCAGCCTGCTGCAGATATGGTACAATTGCAGCTAGGGATCAAATAGTCGGTCTGCGTGGGCGACACATCGTAGCCTCAGGATTGGTCTTCCCTATTGACATTCATAGAAATAATGGTTAGAACATTTACAATTGGTGAATGGCCATTAAGAGAATGGAATTACCTGATTTTGCCATACTGCTTGTGAAATATGTCGTGACTGTAAGTATAAAAGAGACTCATCCTCAGGTCCAGGTGTGATGACACGTCGCTGAGCGGCCATAACTAACGATACAGTGTATACTATATTAAATTACAAGCATTCAATCAAATGCACATACTTAAATTTATGTAAATGTTGTACCCAAAAATATACAAGGAGAGTAAAATGACTTAGTAAATAATAACATATCAACACAGTAAGACATAATTGCAACATACATATATATTTGGCATTGTTCGAACATAATTGCATAATGGTAGAAACAATTTGTCAAATGTCACACTGAAGGTCTTAATCTGGAATAAAAGTGACATATGCATAAACAAGTGGCTTTCTCAAGGGCGCTAAGTGTCATGGCACATTTCGTTGCCTGGAAGGACAAATTGCGCGATTGTGGCCAAACTGACGGCACAACCCACACCTTGAAGGTTTTGACGGACCCTCTATCCAGTCCATTTCGTTCCTCATACGTGACGAACGGGGGCGACCACCAAGACGCATTTGCGCAGGATCTGGCACAACTGTTGGTCCATTGGAGGTTGGCCAATACTCCATACCGCCTATGGGACGAAACTCACAGTTATAAGCCTACGCCATTGTCTCCAGTCGGAACACAGGATCGATAAATTGCAAAGGATCCAATGCAACCTTTGCGCATGCTGCGAACACATGTTGGCAAGGTCTGTGCTTCACCTGGAATTTGCCACAATCACATGTCCTCTATGCCAAGCTAACCTTGCATGTCTGACCAAACTGCTTCCACGTTGGATCGTAAGGCTCTTCGACCTCAAACATCGTACCAACTCGGTCAAAACGCCGAACATGACAGGCAGATGCCTTTCGAGTGCAATCTTGAATCTTTTTCCGTACATCTTCACTAAAAACCTCTCCTGCATGTAATTGTGCTGCAATACTTTCTGCTATATTCATGAAGTATGCATTGATTCGATACAGTGTAGCTTTGACTAGCCCAATGATCGGTAAATGTCTGACCCCTTTCAAAACACTGTTGATATACTCTGCCAGATTTGTGGTCATGTGCCCCCACCGTCGGCCTCCATCATTGTAAGCATGACTTCATTGACACCTCGGGATATTACCAATCCACTCCGCAGCTCTAGGTTGCAATTGGGTTAGTTCTTCAAGCTTACTATCTACAACATGCCGTTCATACATATAACCTGTACCCGAAAATGCTATTAATCAATTACCAATAGTCATAACATAAAGTGTCAGATAAGTATACTATTGTCAAAAATACGCACCGATGCTCGTAAACATCTGCTTCAGCCATGCTGTCTTAAAAGTTGAGTTCAGGTTGCTGGCGATATGTTTGAGATAGAATACATGATAACCATTAGGGGCTTGCCACCCAACGCGTGGGTTTGCAACGGCACGTAATATTCTAGGATGTCTATCTGAGATCAGGCAAATATGTTATCTGTCTTTAACAATACGCCGTCGAACATGGGAGAGGAACCAAGCCCATGTATCATAAGTTTCTCCTTCCACCACAGCAAATGCAAGTGGGACGACCTTTCTATCACCGTCCTATGACGTCGCCATTAACAAGACCCCTTTGTACCTTTCATACAAAAAAGTTCCATCCACTTGGATTATGGGCTTTAAGTGGGAAAACGACTTAATGCAGGGTTTAAAAGTCCAAAACACTCGATGAAATAATGCAACTGGCGCATCTGCAGAACTTGATGGCGGACATTCCTAGGTAACAAGCTCAAAGTAACTCCCAAGATTGAAGAGACGCACTGCTACCAGCCATCTAGGTAACATCGAGTATGACTTCTCCCAATTCCCAAACGCAAGAGCAATAGCTCTCTGTTTTCCTTTCCACGCCTTCCTATATGACACCCAATACCCAAATATACCATGAATTCGCTCTATCACCTCTCGGATGGATACACTTGGATTTTCGGTCACCATAGCTACGATGTACGATGAAATGACATCTGTGTCTAGCTTTAGATGATCCTGGGAAAGAGATGCAGACACACACGTATGGGGACCATTATATTTTGTTATCTGTCAATGATCCTTCCTTGGCTTATGGCATGCTCTGACCCTCCAATGACAATTATCATCGTAATGAGGGCACCGATATTCTTCGTACTTAGACGATGAGTAATGTACCTAAAATGTGTGGTGAGTTCGCACTGAGTATATTTTCATTGTGCGATGAAACACCTTCTGGTTCATAAACCGTAAACCTATATACGGCTCTCGGTTATCATTCATATTTATGTCATGGCCGAACTCGGGGTAATCATGGCTGGCAGTAGCATCAACATTTAGTTGTGAGAAAAAGGCAGTGGCCGATTGTATGAGCTGGCCTCCATGCATTATTGGCAGTGCTCTGATGACGTCTTCCCCGTCTTCGTCGTCACCGCAATCGTCCCCGTCACCCTCACCATCAAATCCTTCAGGAATGGGGTCACATGCACCTTTCTCTTCGAAGTCGTCCATTATGTCCTCTGTTTCCTCTAAGGATGAGGGGGAGTGAGAAGGTCCAAAGTGTTGTTGAGAGAAACATGGCTGCAGAGTGTAATTATCATCAGGGCTGTGAAACTGCTGACCATAGTCAATTTGTACATTCATTGGTTCAACGCTGCTCACTTCTGGGTTGTAACACGAGGGTCCCCTAGTAGCTTCATTACGTTGACTTGTGGAGGGTAGTAGATATGGGGCACTTGATCCAACTGGCTGACTTGCAACGTTCAAATCAAATCCCACTGCTTCAATAAGTGCACACACCTCTGGACATGATAATTGAGTAGGGAACATCACATTCACTTCCCACATCCGCTGACTGTCCTCATCGTCTGCCAACTCACACGCCTTATATCGTGTCGGATTTAGCGAGAGCGGATGTCTGTATATCAACTCGATTACAACTTGATTTTCATTGAGACGCAGCTTCCGCCCAATTATACTCTTCAGAGCATCAAGGGTTATGTCTGAACTGATTGATATTACTTTGACCCTGGAGCACCTAAAGGTATCACCTTCATCCGATTTGTATATTTCTCCGTTCCCATAAATGCATATATTTTGACGCCTGGAACTCATTCTGATTTGAACCGTAGTCCGAATCAAGGGTCACCCCCGAAAGAAATTTTTCAAAAATTATTCTAATATGTTTCATAATTACGGAGACAATTTTATAGCACTATTACTACATATAAACCCGTAATATTATAATCACTATCAATAATGATTAACATCCTGCAATGCTACATTCAAACACATATGTAAATTTTTTTACTTAGAGGACTTTTGACTTTTGTAAATTTTTTATGCAGTAGAAAAAGCACCCCTTTAATTGTTTTAGGAAGAGATAAAATAAGTCTAAACACTATATATATAGTTATGTTCGTTTAGTTTGTGGGGTTGTTGATCTGTACAATCAAATTATTAAATGTTTGTGTTCTCTCAAACCCTATGTTCACTTCATATTTTGTGTTTATCAAAATATGATTTTGTGGGGTTGTGATTGTCATAACATGAGTTGATTCTCACTTAATAGTACTATTAACACTTACCCAACAATACATCTCAGCAGTAAAAATTGTTTGAAAAATTAAAATATTTAAAAATTATTTATTTCTATTTTTTAAATATAAAAGAAAGACTAAAAATTATGATATTTATTGGAACTATATTTTTATTCTTAAGAATTTATGATATTTACTAATTTTAATAACACTAATTGTGGTTTACACAATACTAAATATATAAAAAAATTAAGTAAAAGGCAGATCAAATTAAATTAAATATAAAAATTATAATACATAAAAAAGAGAACCCTAAACCCTTAATTATAATGGCTAAATTTAAGTACAAACTAATTAAAATTTTTTCCTTTTAAAGATAGGGTAAGTAAATATTATTCTTTTTTAAACTGAAGTCTGTTACATACAGGCTTGCTAAGTTAAATTTTTTTTAAAAAAAAAAAAGCTCAAATTAATCTTCAAAATAAATAATTCAATTATCTATAAATACATTGATAACATAGAAATTAGTCTTTATTTTAAAGAAACTCCAATGAGTTAAAAAAATTTCCTAAAAAAGTTTGATAAGTTGAAATATATATTTCTTAAAAAAATCCTAAACCCAAAGAATTATTTTTCTTATAAAGTAGACTTTTTTAAATAAATATTTCTTTCAAAAAAAGGGTCTAATGAGCTAAATAGAAATTTTTTAAAAAAAATATTACTTTTAAATATATTGATAAGTTAAAATAACTTTTTTCCACAAAGGTCTGATAAGTTAAAATCATTATTCTACGAAATTAAATTTCAACGAAATTAAATTTCTTTAAAAGAAATTTTAACGAAATAATATTTCTTTAAGAAAAAGGGTTGCTAAGTTAAAATTAAATTTTTATAAAAATTCTATTTGTTAAAAATATACTGATAACCTAAAATCATTTTTTCCTAAAAAAAGTGTGATGAGTTAAAATTATTTTCTACAACAATAGATTTTAGGGGTTCGGGGTCAGGATTTTATAATTTATGGTCTGAGACTTTGGGGGTTTCAGGGGTTATGATATAGTGTTCATAGATTTACGGTTTATCCTATTAGGTTTTAGGGTTAGTAAGTTGAAATTTTTTTCCAACCAAAAGATCTACTTCTTTAAACATACTGATAAATTAAAATATGTTTGTTTCACTAAAATATAATTACTTAAAATTTTTTTCCTAAAAAATTTTAATATTTTAAACAAAATAAAATACAAAAACATTGACAAGTAAAAAATTCATTTCTTTCAAAATATATTATTTTTAAATATAATAATAACCTAAAATATTTTTTTCCAAATAAGTTTGATGAGTTAAAACTATTTTTCTGAAGAAATAGTTTTTTCCTTATAAGAACTTTAAATAAGTTTCATTATCTTTAATATATTGATAAGCTTATATATATTTATTCTAAAGTAGTCTGATGAGTTAAAATTATTTTTCTACAAAATTATATTTTTTGACAAAAAATAAAAAATGACGAAGTTATACTCAAATTAAAATGTTTAAGAAAATTTACTACTTTTACAAATACTGATAACATAAAAGAAATTTTACAAAAAAAATTCTTTCGATTAAATTTAATTTTCTATAAAATAACATTACAGGGATTGGGGTCGAGGTTCAAACATTTTATAAAGTAAATTATGTTTTAAGGTCTGAAACAAAAAATAAAAATCATACAGTGTAACACTTTACCCTTGTTTAATATTTTTTAGTAATATTTTATTATTCATGAATCTTATTAAATTTTTCTCATATACGTAAAAGTTTCAATTTTTATTCCCTTATCTCAATAGTGCCCAACCAACAAGCATAGAAATTAAAATCCTAATAATTAGTGCAAAATCTAGTCAGGTCCTAGATGTATTGCTGCACTCAGATAAAAAAAATTATAGCAATTAACTAACATAAACACATTGAAATAATATACACAAGTAAAGAGGAATATTGAAACAATATAAATTATTTTAGCATACAATATACACGATTAAATGTATAAATAATTTATTTATAATGATCAATATTAATGTCAGTTATAATGAGTAAACTATTCTAAACGGTACAATACTAAATATTTATTATAATTTTACAAAATTTAAAAGTCCTAAGTACTACTTAAAATAATGACTTCTTAAAAAAAATCTTACTTGCAAACCGAACTGCTCAAATTGCTGCTGAACTTGCTTGCTGGTGGAAAGAAATCCAATTTCAGAGGAAAATTTGAGAAGTAAAGTTTACGTTTACAAATTGCTGCCTGGGAGGAGATTTATAGTTGAACTTCATTTCACGTGCAAGCAGTATTGCCACGTGGCAGCTTCCGGATGTGCCACGTGGCAGCACCACAACGCCCAAGGAACGCTGAGCCGACACGTGGCGCGCTGGGGAGTGCAAATGGGTCACGGATTTCGGCAGACCGTGATCAGGTCTGATCACGTCGTCTGGCGCACCATGATTAGACTAATCATGGGCCGCGGCCCAACATGATCAGGCCTGATCACGAACCGCCAGAGTCCGTGATCCATGCGGCCACGCCACGCGTCAGCCGGGTCCCACTCGGCCTCCAAGAGCGGCCACCATCCCGCCATGTGTCATTCCCGCTGACACTCCCTCGCACGCATGTTCACCACGTGTCTCGGCTGTCTGACATGGCAACTGTGGCCCACGTCATCCGTCAGGCTTTAAGCATTTGGGTAAATATTTTTAACGGTCAAGCATCTGGGTAAATTTTTTTTCCCGTTGGAGCTTCTGGGTAATTGAGCCCAAAACAAATGCATTAAATCAGTCGAACCAAGTTTAGGGTGGACTGAAGTGGCCAAACTCTTCGACACTTGTCACTTCACCGACACATAAAATTGAAAAAAATAAAATGATAGATGTGGAAATAGAATTTAAAATTAAATTTTTATATTGATTGAATTGAATATTTTATATTTTTATTTTATTATTTTAAATTTAATTATAACCTTTATTTTATATTTAAAATTTATTTAATGTATATAATATTATTGCAAAATTGTATTTTGAAGTCATTGCTTTGAATGAATTCCAATGGAAATTCCTTTTCCCTCTTCCCTCTATGTCTCCTCAAATTCTAATGCCATATTTGCACTTTGGAGAAATAAGAAAAAAAAACAAAAAGAAAAGAAAGAACATTTCATATATATATTAAATTTTGATAAATAAGAAGAAAAGATTGAACTTTTATAATTTGTATAATTTTAATTTTAAATATTCTTACTTTTATAAGTGGTAACATAAATTTTATAATTATATAAAAAATAAAAAATATTATACGTAAATATGATTTTATTACATTATTTATAATCTATTCACATGAGGATTATAACTCATGCATAATAGGTAATGATTAATAATGTTTATAAATTTTGGTGCTAATTTTATAATTACAAGAAATACGAAAAGTATTGCATAAGAATATAATTTGATTGCATACTTTATGTTAAGAGTTGTAAATATTTTGAAAAAAAAATCCTAATTTTACATAATGAAATGTCAAAACACAAAAAATTGATTAAATGTAATATAAATAAATCATTTTACGAACTTTATGATAATACTTTCAATATTTTATAACAAGCCTCCTATCAAATTAAAACAAAACGATGAGAATGTAACCTCAATTTCACCACAATGTTGTGTAGAAGAAAACCCTACTTCTGAAGGTATTAAGAGTTTGTTTGGATACAAATTTTGTAAAATTTATTTTATTTCACTTTTAAAAAAATGTCATTTCATTTTTAAATAAATTCTTTTTTTGAGATACATTATATAAAAATGTGATTTTATTTCATTTTAAAATGATTTTATTTTGAAACTTTAATTAAAATATATGAAATTCATTTAAATATTTCTATTTATCATATTATCTCTAATTTAGTGTTTCATTTTTCCTATATAAATATTGATGTAATTTTCCTATTTGGTGCTTTTCGTTTGATCTTTCTAGAAGACACATCCCTATCCTTATTATTATTATTATTATTATTATTATTATTATTATTATTATTATTATTATTATTATTATTATTATTATTATTATTATGTAAAGTGCAGATGTGGGGTACACCCATAATGGGGGACCCACATCTTATATATCTTAAATAGAAAAGAAAATTATTTTCTTTTATTTTAAGATTATATTTAGATTTGAAGGTGGTTATTCTGATAACCACCTCCCCCATGTTTTGAAAATGGAAGAAAACTGTTGGAGCAGTTATGAAGCCATCATCAGAATAGTAAAACTCCAGAGATCAATTTTTTTTACATTCAATCAGAATAGTGTTGGCTTCACATTTTTTCTCTCTCTCTCTGAGTTCTCTGTACGAACCAACGTTTGGGTAGTGAAGTCATCGTGAAAAAGCAAGCAAGAGTTCAGAGTAATTCTTGTGTACCATGTGAATCAGAGTGTGTATACTAGAAGTCAGTGTCACCTACAATCATTTAGTAAGTATTTCGCATTTTAATTCATTGTATGAATTTTTCTTCATTAATATCAAAGCCAGGTTAGGCTGATATTGTCCTTCTCTGTAAGATGTGATTGAAATATATGATGTAATATATGTTCTGTATGAATTTTTCCTCTCTGCACAATGTACTGAACAATTCACATGCTTTGATAATTATTGAAACTGAAATGCCTATTTACCTTTATGTGCAAAATCAAAACTCCATGTATGGCATAATTAGTAAGAAAGCATGAATTTTTGTTTCTATCATATCTGTTGTTTCTTAAGTGGTAGAAAATAATCAGAACATCTAGGATTGCATAAAACTTGAACAAAATGCAGCCCACCCTTATAAAACATCAAAAATTCCTAAACCTCCATATTACATACGAATTTTGAAAATTATATGAACCTAGGATTCTTATATTTTTAGGCCATTAAACTACCCTAGAATGATAGAGGATGAAATTCTGAGTCCGTAGGTTTTTGAATCACTCAAATCGGACCTTCGGATCAAAAGTTATGGCCATTTATAGTTTCTGGGTCAACTAGGTCCGTGACTGGGTCAAGTCGACCCAGTCTGAACCGATGGAGATTAAAGACGACATAAACGACATGTCATTTTAGACAATTGGTAAATGACATGTCGTTTTGACTAAGCAGGTCAATCCAATTGAACAAAACGACACGTCATTTTGAAAAATAAGTAAACAACACGTCGTTTCATATGTAAAAAAAAAATTCTCTCTCCTCTCCTCACTCTCGAGAATGGCGCATAGGGTCTACCGCCACATCATTTTGCCACGTGTCACACACTAACGCATAAAGAATTAAAAACTGAACATTCTGATTTTTTCCGGTGGCCGGAACCTCTACGCATGGCGGCACGTGGACTGCATGCGCTAGCTGTGCACGTGGTTTTGTCAAATTTTTCAATTTTGACTGATTTTTCGTGCGTGACAGTGTGTGAGAGCGCGTGCGGTGGTATTTTTTGCTACCGTTTGTTTCTAAAATTTTTAAAAAATGAGATCTATGCAGTGGTATTTTTTATGGATTTTTTAGAATTTTTTGTGACACTATTTATGTTAAAAAGGTGGTAAAATTAACAATTTTTTTTACTAATTTTTTTTTTCAATCATGAAACAATGGTTCTTGGAAGAATACAACCCATATGGGTTTGTGGAGAACTTTGGAGAGGAACCGAGAGAATCTAATTGAGTAGACACACCAAAAGACCTTAGCACCATGCTTTACCAACTGTATGAAAGAAACACTGATACCTTGCACCCTATTATGCTTGTTTGGAAGAAGTAAGAAACTTGAAAACATACCTCAAACGAAGAGGAAAAGTGTTCCTAAATTACCTTTGGGTTTGTTACATGTTGACCGAGATTCCGAACGATAATTTTTGGAAACCAATCAAGAAGACCATTTGACTATGCAAGGACAAAAAAATTGGAGTCACAAGACGCATGGATCTTGAAAAGTGTATGGAGTAATTGAGAATGCAAGAACTCCGACAATTTAAAAACAATTGGAATAGGTCGATCCTTCTTTCACAATTCCCTAATATGAAAAGTGCACGACGAGTTAGTCACAGTACTCTAGTAAAAAGATTGCATTTGAAAGGTCCACTCAAAGGCATGAACTCACACTATTTTAGACCAGCGCACTCCAGAACTCCACCTAAACTTTTTAACACTTTTAAAGAAATGAAGAACCTAAGTTCTGAGTAGGAAGCTTGTCTAGAAACTTTAAGTATTGAATTTGTAATTTTTTTTATTGTTACAAGTTTTTTATTGTTTCTATTGTTTGAATTAGCTTCCTGAACTTATTTTCTTTTGTTTTAACTAAGTTATCAATTGAACTAAGTTATCAATCAATACATTTTTATCATCTTCATTTCAAATGTGTTTATCTTATGAAATTCTATATTTGAGTGGGAGCTCTTAGGTTGCGTTGTCATGAGAGTGATATAACATTTGCATGAGTACGATCTCGATAGGAAATAATGATAGTATTTAGACACACATGCGATAGGAGTATGACAAACGTAAACTCCCGACCACGAACTAAGTAGTATCATCATTGTCTTATACGAGAACCGTGTAAACAAAAGACATTGTATACTTATAAGAAATGTTCATGAATTGTAATTCAACAGAATGGCTAGCAAAAGTATAATTGCTGAGTTGAACAAGGGTAATAAGTTAAACGGGGATAACTAAGACATTTAGCATCGAAAAATTTCTTACATTTTAGAATAACAAGACACTCTAGAAACCCTAAACCATGTCATGATTGAGCCTGAACACGGGAACTCTGCTCAGCATAGGAGAGATGCTGAAGCTTATACTGTTTAGAAAAGGAAGAATAGTATTGCCCGCATCACACTCTTGAGTGCAATGATGGATGATCTCATGTGTGAATACGAAAAATACTCAACTACTCAGGGAATGTGGATAGCCCTGAAAGAGAAATTTTGTGGTACTTCAGCCACCAAACTAAAAAGACTCATAATTAAGTTTGACAGTTACAAACTTTGGCCTAATACGCTGATGAAACAACATTTGAGAGAAATATCAAACATGATCTGTGAGCTGCAAACAACAGGGCATGCACTTTCTGATGAACAGCAAGTGCAAGTAGTGATTAGATCACTCCCTACCAGTTAGGAACACATGAAGGCAAACTTGACTCACAATGAGAACATTGTTACATTTGATGATGTGGCGCGACATCTGGAACTTGAGGATGAATGTTTAGAGGCTTATCAGTCCTCCGGACAAGCCTATCTAGTAGAGGGATCAGGACCCTCATATTCTAAGCCTAAATACAAGAAAGGCAAGAAGTTCCAGAAAAGAAAAATTGGATCCCATTCCAAGGGTAAGAAAAACTTCAAAAGGAAGAAAGGAAGAAATAGCTAAAAGAACTTTGATCTGAAGAAGATCAAGTGTTATGCATGCTAGAGAATGGGTCATTTTGCTCGAGATTGCACTCAGCAAAATGAGCAGAACAAGGTATTACTGGATACTAAAATTTTACATTTTTCATATGTTTCCAGTACTGTTTTTCTAATAGAATCTCATCCTTTATGGATTTTGGATTCAAGCGCCATAAACCATGTAAGTAAGGATAGAAGATCCTATGTGGATTGTTATCGATTATTGAGTCAGAGCAGGTGGCTATATGTTGGAAACAATGCAAAGATTGAGATCAAAGGAATTGGGACATGCAAATTGGATTTGCGTGGAGGAAAGACCTTAATTTTACATGATGTATTGTATGTACCTAATATTCGAAAGAATTTAATTTCTGTTAGTTCCCTACTTCAATACAATTTTTTGATCAATTTTCATGACAATATTGTAGATATTTTTAAAGATAATATATATTATGGTTCTGGTTTCATTTCCGATGGATTTGTCATTTTAGATACAGTTGATAATTCTACTTACGATTGCTTTACTGCTTCTACTTCCAAACTAAATGATGATATGGATATTTGGCATGCTAGACTAGGACATATTAATCAAAATAAAATGATTAAACTAGCAAAAGAAGGCTTGTTAGGACTAATTTCAAAATTAGAAATGCCCTTGTGTGAATATTGTTTAGCTGGTAAAGCAACTAGAAAATCGTTCGGAAAAGGGATTAGGACAGAAACTCCATTACAACTAATTCATTTCGACATATGTGGTCCTTTGAGTGTGAGGGCGAGGCACAGAGCTTGGTATTTCATCACTTTTATTGATGATTACTCATAGTTCGGCTATATCTATTTGATTTCACACAAATCAGAAGTATTAGAATGCTTTAAACACTATTTGAGCAAAATTGAAAATCAAATGGATAAGAAAATTAAAGCGCTCAGAACTGACCGTGGACGTGAATACTTATCAGAACAATTCAAAGAATTCTGTGAAGAAAAGGGAATAATAAAATAATTAACAATCCTTGGCACTCCACAATAAAATGGAGTAGTTGAAAGAAGAAATAGGACTCTTCTAGACATGGTTAGGTCAATGATGGCACAAGCAAATCTACCATTTTCATATTGGGGAGATGCTTTATTAACAGCCACTTACATACTTAATCGTGTGCCCTTAAAGTCTGTTACATCCATACCCTATGAACTCTGGACAAAACGTCAATATGATTTGAGCATACTCAAACCATGGGGGTCTGCTACGTATGTCCATGATACTTCCCACAGATATGGAAAATTGGGTCTAAAAAAGAAGAAATATATTTTTATAAGATATTCAAATCTTTTTAAGGGTTACGTTTTCATCGATAAAAATGAAGATGGAACAGTAACGGAACTTGAATCAAGAGATGCCACATTTCTAGAAAGTGAATTTCTTAACAGAGGTGAAATTGATCGTACTGTGTCATTTTATGAACGACAAGATCAAATGGATAATAGTGAGTTTTATCCATCTTATTCGAGTGGAAGCTCTCAAAGAGTACCTGCTATTCCGAGTGGGAGCTCTAAGAGAGTAAAAGAAAACCCTACTTTTAGAGATGACATAACACAGGGAACCCTACTACGGAAAAGTAAAAGAGGAAGTGTACCCAAAAGATATTTTTCAATTAAAGGATCGGCGCTTATGGTTACTCCTTAAGATGAAGAAGAGCCTAAAACAATAGACAAGGCTCTGAGTTGCCTTGCTGAGGAACAGTGGAAGAAGGCAATTGAGGAAGAATTAAACTTAATGAGAAATAACCAAGTTTGGAAACTAGTTAACTTACCATCTGGCTAAAAGGCAATTGGGAACAAGTAGGTTCTCAAAATTAAAAGGAAAGTAGATGGATCAATTGAAAGATATAAAGCTCGGTTAGTTGTAAAGGGGTATACACAACAGAAAGGAATAGATTATGAAGATACATTTTCATCTGTTATGCATTTCAATTCCATAAGATTGCTCCTGGCTAGAGTAGCAAATTTAGATTTAAAATTACATCAGATAGATGTAAAAATCACTTTGCTCAATGGAAAACTGGATGAAGAAATCTACATTGAAAAATTAGTAGGTTTCATACAAAAAGGAGAAGAAAAGAAAGTTTGTAAACTTTAAAGGTCCATTTACGGACTCAAGCAGTCATCTAGATAATGGTATTTGAGATTTCACCGAGCGATAACCTCATTTGACTTTCAAATGATTGAGGAAGACCATTGTGTTTACATCAAGCAATATGAAGGCAATCTAGTAATATTATCCCTTTATGTGGATAACATACTATTAGCTAGGAATAATCTGAAATCGATTATGGCCATTAAAGAATGGCTATCCTCGAATTTTGATATGAAAGACATGGGTGAGACAGATTATATCCTTGGAGTCAAGATCATTAGGGATCGCTCCGAGAGATTGATTTCTCTTTCTTAAGAAACTTATTTATGAAAAATTCTTGAGAAATTTAACATGAAAGACTCCAAACCTATGGATACACCTATAAATAAGAATGAGCCATTGAGTCAAGATATATGCCCTCAGAATGAATCTGAAAAGAAAGCAATGGAAAGAATTCCTTATTCCAGTGCGGTTGGCAGTCTTATGTATGCAATGATGTGTACAAGACCAGATATTTATCATGTAGTCAGACTCATAAGTAAATACCAGTTAAACCTCGGACAAAAGCATTGGAAAGCTATTAAGCGAATACTGAGATATTTAAAAGGCACGGTTGATTATGCGTTGTGCTCCCAAGGAAAAGATTTGTGCTTAGTCAAATATTCTGATGCAGATTGGGCAAGAGATCTGGATAAGTGAAAGTCCACATCAGGATACTCATTCTTGATAAACAATGGCGCCATATCGTGGTGTAGCAAGAAACAGACATGCATTGCATTATCGATAATGGAAGCTGAGTTCGTAGCATGTTCTGCAACAGTACAACAGGCCATATGGCTGAAAAGATTTCTAGAACATTTAGAAATTTGTGAAGAAAACTTAGATCCCATCCTGATATATTGTGACAGTCAGGCAGCCATCGCCTATACAAAGGATCCGAAGTACCACAGCAAGACTAAGCACATTAATATAAAATATCATTTTATCATAAATGTCATAGCACAAAAGGAGATCACCATTCAACACAGTTCTATGCAAAAGATGATAGCAGATCCATTTACTAAGCCAATACCTAGAGATGTGTATATTAATCATGTAAAGTCTCTTGGTATGCATAGAACGTAATCAAACATTTTCGAATTTGAAATGAACAAAGTATATTTCATTTAATAACAAATGTTTTAGTGTGTGTATGAGTATACAAATGTCTTGTATGTATATCATACAGGTTGATAAGGTTGATTCTCTCACACGAACAACAACCTCTGACGCTCATAAGGAGTAGGCAGAGATGAGACATGTGTTCACCAATATAACAGTGAGAAATGTTATTTTTTGATAGAGAAGTAACACAAAGTGAAATATTTCGCCTCAACAAAAAGATAAAAAGTAAGGTCGAGATGAGATCTGAGAAACAAAATATGGATTGACTTGTGGATTATCCCACTTTCCACAATACCTGTAACCAGACAACAAATTCTTCAAAGTTTAACGTCAAAGATGAGTCGAGTGAAGTGGAAGAATTCAGGTTAGGTACTGTGTGTGCCTGAACTAAAGTTTGTACGGTGTCACTAATAAAAAATGACATACGCCTTTATGCTAAAAGGAAAACACCGTAACATGTGATTTATACCACATGTGTAAAAGAATCGCAAACGGGAAGTAAGTGAAAGATTCTTGGTTCATTGCTGTATTAGTCCTAGAAAAGAAAATTCTTTTCATGGATACCCTTCGACTTTGATGATATCATGGAGAGATGATACAGTGCTCGCTATCTTAGTATACATCTTATGATCATGATATAAACGATCTAAAAGATGAAATACTAGGAAAGCAGCTATTTTCAAATTAAAATGATATGCAAAGGAAAGAAAGATTTTTCAACATATGCACAATTATGCTAGTGTCTGAGACATGTCCATTATGAAGTTAATTTGGTAACTTCATAAGTATGGATACTATGCATATGCAAATAGTAATCTGAGCTTACATTAAAACTCACGAGGGATCAAATTTACAAGTGAAAAGTGTATATGGGATAATCTAGGGCATCCGAGGCATAATATAAACCAATGGAAGATATAGTTGTTTTGTATTGATCCTATCAAGATTTCTAGTACAAAAATACCCGAGAAGACGTCATGCTCACACGATCACGATGATGCACCAAGTATGAAAACCTAAAAGAAATATGAAGGTTATACGATGTGACTCATCCCATTATGTGTGAGTGGGAGATGTAAAGCATAGATGTGGGGTACATCCATAATGGGGGACCCACATCTTATATATCTTAAATAGAAAAGAAAATTATTTTCTTTTATTTTAAGATTATATTTAGATTTGGAGGTAGTTATCTTGATAACCACCTCCTCTATTTTTTGAAAATGGAAGAAAACTGCTGGAGTAGTTATGAAGCCATCATCAGAATAGTAAAACTGCAGAGATCAATTTTTTTGACATTATAAATAATCAGAATAATGTTGGCTCCACATTTCTCTCTCTCTCTCTCTCTCTGAGTTTTCTATACGAACCAACGTTTGGGTGGTGAAGTCATTATGAAAAAGTAAGCAGGAGTTCAAAGTAATTCTTGTGTACCGTGTGAATCAGAGTGCATACAGTAGAAATTAGTGTCACCTACGATCATCAAGTAAGTATTCTGCATTTTAATTCATCGTATGAATTTTCCTTCAATTTATATGAGTATATATATATATAAAGGAAAAGTGTTTAGTAGTATTAAAAAAAATGCAAACTGTATATATTTTAGAGAGAAAATAAGAATGATAAATAAGCTGGTAAAAGTAGAAAATGGTATGAAATTTGAGGTAGAAGATAAACAGGTGTGCTGTAAATAAATTAAATAAGTAAAGGTAAAGTTGTCAAATAAAAATTTGGCATTTTAAATAAAATGAAATATCACAAAATTTTGATTAAGTTCGTGGGATTTTAAAATAACAAGAATGTAAATAAAATAAAATTTAATAAAATTAAATTTCAAACATAATTTTTTAGTAAAATTTATTTAAAAATAAAATAAATTTTAATTTTTGAGTATGTTAAAGAAGGGGCAAATTTTTAAACCTACATGACTTCAAAAAGTGAAGAATACCGGTCAGATTTGTGAGGAAATAGTAGGTAAGAGTAACACGGACATTTCTCTATCCGCAGTAAATGAAAACATCTAGAAAGCTTTGGGTGCTACATGCAGGTAGGTGGTATTTCTTCATTATTTAGACTTTGTTTCGTCATTTGTGAAACAGAAAAAGAGCTTGTTTGGTAAACAGCTTTTTAAATAGCTTTTAGCTTGTTTGACAAAATTTTAGCTGACTGACTTTTTCTCAACACAAACAGCCGTTTGGACAACAGCTGTTCAGATTAGCTGATAGCATGAAAACGCTGATTTAGAAAATGCTGCATTGTGCAACATTTTCGATCAACGGATGCCCGGTACATTTATCAAATAACGAAATTACCCTCTTACAATTACTGACTTGCAGGAGAAAAAAGCATAAACCAAGTGCACAGCAATATGCACGTGATGCATGGGTTTTAACTTTTTCACTGGCCAAAGTAATTAGTGATCGGTGGTTTTGTATTTTCATGAAGTTAGAGCACATGTGTATTGTACAAATGGGTGGCTCTAAATTTTTATTTATTATAAAAAATTATATTAATTTAATTTTAAAAAAATATTTAATATATAATAAATTATAATAATATATTATTTATAAAAAAATTTAATGATCTAAAATATTATAATAGAAAAATATTTAAATAATTTATAAAATATATTCGTAATCTTATATGTTATTTTACATACAAATAACTAATTATTTTACATATAAAATTATAATATTTATTTTCTCATAAAAATTGAACAATTATAGTTACTAATTTTTATTGGTAAATTTATTTAATATAAAAATTATATTAGTTTAATTTTGAAGGAATATTTAATATATTATAATTTATGATATTGTATTCTTTATAAGAAAATTTAATTTATTAAATAACATATATAATCTAAAATATTAAAATAAAAAAATACTTAAATAATTCATAAAATATATTAATACCCTTTTATGTCATTTTATAATAAACAATTAATTATAAACAGTTGATTTTACTAAATATTTTTAGTCAACCAACTAATATAATTAATTAATCAAATCAATTAATACAATTAATTATCAATTAATAATTAATTAAATCAGTTATCAGTTATAACTGTCAGCCGTAACTAACAGCTAAATGGCCAAAGAAACATACGGCTAAAACATGTGCAAGACTGCAAGTGAAGGGGATGTTTTTGTGAATCCGGGAAGAATCGTTGGACGACACGCAGCATGGAAAAAAGATCATGAAGAGGGGGAGAGATGGAATCTTTTTGGGAAGCAGCATGAGATGGGTGGCTTCATGATTGCTACTTTTCGTTCGAACAGCCGTATTGTTGATGGGTCGGATATTTTCATTATATAATATGCTCAATATATGGAAATTTATATTTTTTACTTTAAAATTTAAGGAAAAATAATCTAACGTACTAAATATTTAATTTTGAGAAATTTTTATATATTTTATTTATATTATATATTTTTATTCTCAATTAATAAAAAATTTAACAATTATTATTATTTTAAAGATTCTATATACATTAAAAATTATATTTCTTTCCATCACTTAAAAGTGATATTTCTTCCATTTTTTTATTTATTGCATATGTTAAAAAATGATTTAATTTATTTTTTTATTTTATTTTTAATATTATTTATACACAAAATTTTAAATAATTAAAAATAAAAAATATGATGAAATAAATATAAATGAATTGAGAGTGTAAAAAATAATATATTTATTAATAAAAAAGGATAAATTTATAAAAAAAATTAATGTTTTATTAGAATTTTAAAGTTATAGATGAAAATTAAATTTTTTAAATATGACAAATAAAATAAAAAAGCATATATTATAATTAAAATATACAAAAATTAGGCACAAATGTCTTGGAAGATATAACTCCTCAAATAATAATCTTCTATCTACCGGCAAGATGATGATTTAATAAAAAATATGTTTGTTTCAAACTAATTTACAGAAAATTGAATTCTGAACAAAATTTTATTTAAATGGAAAAAAATTATTAATATTTTAATTTCTCGTGACATTGTCCAATTTGATTAATATTTTTTATTAAAAAAACTTTATTCGAGAGGGCCTACAACCTATGGTGCTCGTACGCAGTTGGGACCAGAAAGAGCCACAGGATAAGCACCAGGCGACCGTTGTCACTTTGATTTTCGAAAGTCGACAAGTCATTCTCTTCCCCTTCCTCTCGAGAACACTCCAGAAGCATAACTCTTCTCCAACTTCTTGAATTGTTTACGTAACCTTATTTTTTAAAATAAAATATTAATTTTTTTATTATTATACTGTCAGATTATGAGACGCAATCAGGCTTGATGAATTTTATTTTGGTGAAGTCTTCCATGCCTTGGGTGAGAATCTAAGGCATGGATACCTGTCTTGCAAAACAAATAAATTATAAACATGTGGCAGAAATTTTACTTGAAGAATATCTATAATTTAAATGCATTTATTCCATTTGAGAAAAATGACATTTACAAAGTAACCTCAATTTTTCTGATTGATTGGATTTGACGATTTGTGATAGTCTAAAAGAAAATAGATGTATTAGGTCCAAAAGAAAATATAGGTATTATGTTGCCTCTTAATCTTCAATAATGGTTTCACGTGCATTTTCAAACGGCCCCCATTCTCATAATATTTTTTTTTCACTAGACTTAAAATGGCACGATAAATAAATTAAATTTTATCAACAACAAAATAAAAATTTATATTAATATTATTTTTACTCTCAAACTACACCAGAGAAATTCTTCGCTTATGTTTTTAGTTATAATCATTGATTAATAAGTAAAGAATAATTATTAATTTTATAAAATTTATATATATTAAAAATTTATTTTTAATTTTTCAAAATACTAAAAGTTGTAAAAGTTGTGATATTACAAAAGAAAATAGACCCAATATTATTAAATATCTATAATTTTAAATTATTGTAAAATGACTCAATTGTCTACCTTATGTAAAATTAATATTCATGATTAAAAATAAAGTAAACTTGTATTAATTTAAGAATTTTTCTATAGTTAGATGATAATTACGATAATTATATAATCATTGATTAATAAGTAAAGAATAATTATTAATTTTATAAAATTTATATTTATTAAAATTTTATTTTTTAATTTTCAAAAGACTGAAAGTTGTAAAAGCTGTGATAGTCCAAAAGAAAATAGACCCAATATTATTAAATACGTATAATTTTAAATTATTATAAAATGACCCACTTATCTACCTTAATTAAAATTAATATTCATGACTCAAAATATAATAAAACCCGTATTAATTGAAAATTTTTTCTATAGTTAAATGATAATTACGATAATTATATATTTTTATGTGACCTTCATTATATATTTTTATATTTTACAATAATTTTATTGCTAAAAGTTACAAAACTTTTATGTTGTAATTTTAATTAATGAAGTTGTATTTTTTTTTCCACATTTGTAACAAAGAAATTTTGAATAAAATATAACATTTTCTTAAAAGATTAAAAAAAAAAGTCTGAAACTTAACTAAAGGACGTAACTTGTTTAATGTAACAACAAGATAATTGATAATAAAGTTAACTAGTTTGAAATGTAGATCTGCACCAATTTATTTTATTTCTAATTTATTATTACTTTTGTAATTATGTTATAAAAAGTATTTTAATAAAATTTGTGCATAAATTAAAAAAAATCAACTTATTTTAAAACAAAATCATAAACTTTTCAATAATTATATTAACATGTTTCATGTCAAATAATATTAAAAATATTCCTTCATTTACGAATTATAATTTTAAAACATACAACAAAATAATGATCAAACTTTGAACATATCTATTTTTTAAAAGAATAAATATAAAAAATATAAAAAAATAACTTTATCTATTTAAAAATTTATTAAAAATAGAAATTTTTTATTTTATTTTTATGACTCTGATTATAATTTTTTTAAATCATGTATACAACTGTCGTTGCATTTATTTATGTAAATAATATTTTTCAAATGAAACAAATGGAACCTTAATAAAATTCCATTAACACAATAAAAAATTGTAAATTTGAGACAAGTACCATAAAGATATCTAAGTAGTAAATAAAAGTCTCAATTTTATTGTCTATACCTCAAGGCTTTATACGCAATTACATTACACTGGCAACCAATGCCCCATATATGAGTAGTTGTCATTGTACTTAATTTAAAGACATTTTATACAAAATTGCATTTTTTTTTCTTTTAATGATGGGAGTTGTTAATATTATTAAACATATACAGATAAGGATTTGTGATGGAGTCCTAGATGCGAAGAAAAATATAAAAACCTGCAACAAATTTTAAATATAACTTAAATTAAAGGCTTTCATTTTTTGTATAGATCATGATTCTCGATATTATTTTATATGTTTTCTAATACTTTATATTTTATTTTATTATTAGATGAAAAATAAAATATCATAAATGACCCTTGATATTCTATTAGATAATAAATGTAAACAAACTCACAATGTAATATTCATGCTAATTATGGGATAAGCAAAATAATATAAAAAATAATGCTTCTAAAAAATAATTAATAGAATAGAATTAAATAAAGGATAACAGTTGCATCCCAAAGAAATTTGTTACAAGATGGTTGCATATATTTAATAATATTTTATGTGTTTTAATTTTAATTTAATAAAGTTATGATTTTCATATATTTATTACATACAAAATTTATGTAAAATTGTAATATTTTGTAAATAAAGCTAAAAGTATATTAATTTTGTACATATATGTTCTAATATAACTTAGGAGTGTGTATGAAAATATGATCATTGAATTAAATGTAAAAATTAAAAAAATTGAAAATATATAATGAAAATTACATAAAAATATATAATTATTATTTTATTATAAAAAATTCCATAAACTAAGAAATAGAAAAAAATTGCTTAAAGAAATCTTACGACATGAAAAAGCCCAACATAATAAATTAATGGTCCAACCTATTTTGACCAACATCTTTTATTAATACATAAATTCTAATGGGTTGAAAGTATAAATTTTTAAAGATGATTTACATCTTAAGTCTTCCATTTTTTTGCAAAAACAATCTCGCCCATCCAGCAGTTCTCCACGTGCCATATGTTGGAGGTTGTGATACCTGTACTTTTGCACAAGGTATGGTAGTCATGGCCTTTTATTTTTTATTTTCCTCGTACTCCTCTGTTATAAAAATTATAATTATAATACTTTAAGACAAAAAGTTATTCAGAGATTTTAAGCAGTCAGAACAATATGTATATTTAAATAAATTATAGCATATAAATTTCTTAAATTTAATTAATTTTAAAGGAAATGATACTTTTATTATATTTAATTTAATTTTTTAAATGACAATTAATAATGATTTGTTTTATTTAAATATTATGCAATGAGATTTAGGTTGAATTTTTTATCAATAAATATAGTTTCATTTTTTTAAATATTAATTTTTAATATTTTGATTTTAATTTAGTATAATAAGTTATTTCAATCATAACAATCATAATAAGTCACTTAAATACTTAATAGTTACATAATGTTCTAAGTTAATAAATCTTTGCCAAATTGTTAAATTTATATATTCAAGCTCACTTTGTAAAAATTATAAATAAAATTAATAAAATTTATATATATAATAAATAAAAAATTTTAAATTTGTAAAATAAATTGAGTAAAAAAACAACTTTTTTCTCTGTCTGGAAGTGAATTTACAATTATATAAAAATACTGCAAATTTTATCTGATAAGTTAATCCCAATCAATTTTTAAAAAAAATGAAAATTTTCGATAATGCCAGAAAACGGCAGGATTTTCCGGCGGTCGCATGAGTGGTGAGGGTTAGAGGCCACATGTAACGGTGGGTCTTAGTGACGTGGACGTGTTTCTTCGGATGAAGACGAGACGGGTAAAGTGGGACCCCAGGCCATTGGACAGAAGCATCAGGAGCAGCAGATCCGCATCAAAGTCGATAGAGTGTCAGCTAGTTCCCATGTGGCTGCTAGTTTTGTTGCCCTCTCTTTGCTTCTCCTGCACGCGCGTATTCATAATCATATATTCCGTGCCCAGAGCTTGTATAATTTAAATGAAATATAATTTTAAGGGAGGAAAGATATTAGATAAATAATTAACTTTATATAATATATATAAAATAAAAATATATATATAATTTTTTATATTTATCAATTAAAATTAAAATTATAAATAATAAATATAATTTTATTTAAAATTTATTTTAATTTATATTATATTTATAATATAATATTTAATATTTATGTTATATAATTTTGTATAATATACATTATTTTTATTATATAATGAATAAAATAATTATGCCTTATATAACTAATAAATATATTTATTATGATTATATTTATAGTTTATAATTAATAGTTAAATTAAGCAGGAGTAATTTTATATTTTTTTTATAAATATTTTCTTACTAATGGAAAGTGTGTATAAGCAACTTTTTTGTGATTTGTAAGAAATTATACTTTCTTCTTCATGACAGTCAGTAATCAACCAAATAAATTCAAATTTTTCTATCTTTTATGCTTTGTTTGGCTAGAGGTGTAAATAGAGAAGAAAGGAATTGGAGGTGAAAGGAAATAGAAAGGGAAGTTAATGGAAGTGAAATTGATTTCACTTATTTGAAATGAGTAAAAATTGGAGGGAAAGAAAATGGGATTGTAAAAAATTATTATTTTATCCTTGTTTCATAGAATTGTATATATTTGATGATAATAATTTTATTTGATAATTTTAATTATATATAAATAAAATATTATAATTATATTTTTATATTAGTGCATTATTAATTTGTATTTTTTATCTTTAAATTTTTAGTATGTAATAAACTAGGAAAAAATTGGTATTATTAATAGCATAATAATATTTACAAAACAAAAAGAAATCAAAGATTTGGTTGAATATATTCAACCTAATAATTCAAGAAGTCCGGTGCTTAAATTTGTGAAACAAGAAGCAATCCATTTGGTATTACGTCAGTGTTGAAACATTATAACTTGTGTGAGTTTAGATATCATTTTTTATTTCATGCGGGATACTTGTATTTTTGCATTGGAAATCTGTTAAAAACTTTTAATAATATTTGATTTTTTAATGATGTGTTATATTGATAATTTAGAAAATATTATGCAATAATAAATTTTACTTTTTTTTGTCCAAATGTTAACTATTATTACAATTCTTGGATAATTTCTACATGATTCACCTTATATATTATTGTAATAATCAAATTAATAAAAATCACACTTAACTTAGAAATATCCCATTAGTATTTAGGAAATATATATAGCACCGCATGTTTCTAACTACAAGCCGATAAAATAGAATTATTGAATTTTTATTTCTGCAATATTTCCATATGAAAATAAAGATAAATTTTTATTTCTGTTATTGAGATATTGCATCAATAATATATAATAACATTATTCGGCAATGAAAGCAAATGAAGAATAAAATTGAATTAATTTAAGACATTACTAACATACATTAATCTAAGTAATTATATTAATTAAGCTTGATAAAGAAATTCTTTGTATCTAATGTAATTTAAATAAATGTGGAAAAAAATTCTTGTTCCATAAAAAAAAATTGAAAATGACAGGTTGGTGGCCTCCAAGCTCAAGAATTGGGATTCAAGTCAAGTACAACCTGAGGTGTCGAACCTAGGTCAGGAGTTTCTCGAAACTCCACCCAATATGCACAGACGCTGCCACCTCCCTGCAAACCCGATGACACAGATCCATGATGAGATGTTGCTTCGGTCGATCTCTCCGGTGGCTAGTTTCCCACCGCAAATGGTTGTCTTCCTCCACGTTGTAAATGCCATTTCGCCCATTCCAACCAGACAGCAACAACAACACAACAAAAGAAACACCAGATAGGGAGATCGGCTTACCTGTTGTGGTTGAGGCGGCGCACAAGGTGGCTTTTGGTGGTTCATCTGCGGGCGAATAGTAAGGGGTAGGGCTCAGAAGGAGACTCTACACAACAAAAGAAACATTAAGTGGGAAGGAAGGGCAGTAACTGGAAATGTGATGGGCACCCTAATTTCACCGCATTTTTACCTCATTTTTTAGGGGGTGAATTTCGCTGGGCCCCACCACACTTCTACCCCCATATTTACTTTTGCTCGTATTTTCACTCAATTGCCAAACAAGTGAAATTCAAAATTTTCTCTTCGTTTCCCCTTCCCTATTTACCCCTTCCTCCCTTTTCGCCTATTCCAAAGAGGCTGTTAGTAAGTTGTATAGCTTATGCTACTTCTATAACCTAAATCATCTTTAACTTACCTACCCACTCTCACTATTCAACAAATTCTTCAAAGATATAATTATGTGTGGAATTTTTAGCATACTTAAGTGTATTAAATAAATTAAAAATAAATTATTCAATGGAGAAAAATATATTAATATATAGTAAAAAAATAAAGTTGTGCTAAAGTCATTTTTATTAAACATTTTCAAAACATTTCATTTCACATAAAATAGATTTTAAATTATTAAAGAGCCATTTGATTTTATTGGATCATTTTTCAAAATTTCAATAGATTAATAATTCATTTAACTCAGTTGCTTACTTAAGGGAGAAGTCGAAATCCGTAAAATATGGCACCTTCTTTTTTGGTTTCTTTAGCATATTCATGGATAATGAAATTCAAGTTGAGGCTGTAAGCTTGTAACCCATATGCTTGAAAGTTAGTATTCATGCAAATGATGGCAAATACTTAGGAGTCATAAGTAATTACCAATAAGAAGGGTAAACACATGGAACCATCCAGTGGAATGGTAACTATCTATATACTCATAACCACTATTGATAAGACCTATAAATACCTTCTTGGAAACTTATAAGGAGCTCAATTTTGCCATTTTGACTATACAAACTTTATTCGCATGCATTTTACATTTTTAGCTCTAACACTCTACTAGCCTAGAAACTATGCTAGTTGTTGTCATTTTTAGTAATTCCACACAACCTCTCTAGTATTGCATCTTTAGCAGGAGCAAACCAAGATTTCTAGAGTTTCCAACCAAGTCAAGCATTCCTTGATTGAAGCATTCTTATTCTTGAAGAAAATTTTTCAAGGATTTTAGTGCTAACATAGAGTTGTGTTTAAGTTGCTTTATTCTACACATTCTATATAATTATCCTTAATATTTATATATTTTGCACCTTGTTTAATTACTACTTCCATTTGCATGTTTATTTTGTGTTAAAACTCCACTAGCATACTATATACTTAAAACCCATTCCCTTTTTGAAAAGTGAAATGTTAAAATTGCCTCACCTATCCTATTATAATTTTAACCAATAAAAAAATTAGTACACCCAATGAAACATAGTTAAGGTATTTGGTTTTGATACTTCTTTCACTCTTTTATGTAATACAGAATTGGTACAACCTTGCTACCAAATACAATGAATATGAATGTAATGTCTAGTTCTAGGGTTTATCATGCTAACCCGTTGTTCCAAGAAAGGATTATCAAAGACATCAATGAGCCTCGTCAAAATGTTGAAAATATAATGGTTATCCAAAATTTAAATCATTAATATAATGTACTTAACACTAGATAGGCTTAACTAAGCTAAAATCAAAATGCAAATCAAAATAATGTACTTAACACCATGGATTTGAGGATTGTGTCCATAGATTTTTCCTTTTTAAAAAAAAATAATTTTAAATCCTTTAAAATAATTTTAAATTTAAAATAATAATTATAAATTCAAAAATTATATATTTAATACATTTTTAATCCTAACTAACAGTTCAAGATTAAATAAACTACTATAAAAAATAGTTAATTTTAAAATTATTAATTTAAAAATAAAATCATTAATTCAGAAATAATTTATGATTGAATTGATTTGAAAAATAAAGAATTAAGTTTGAGAGTAAGTATTAGATTAGTTAATTGAAGATTTATATAGTAAATTAGTTTAGTTTCAAGATGAAAATGTAAAAAAAAAAAAAAAAAGAACGTGAACCCATATGTAAATCATCTGGTCTAATCCACATTGACCATAAACCTAGCAAATCAAACTACTTTAAGCCCATATTTAAATAGACTCACTTTTTTATAAGTTTTAATCTACATTTTTTTACAAACTTATAAACTTGTTTACTAATATGAGTTTGTTTCAACGACTTTAAGACTAAAAAGAAATAAGGATATATTGCCACTAAGTAAGTGAAAGGTGATCATCCCAAGAAATAATGGATTAAGAATAAACATCTTCATGAAAAAAATAGGCTTGGAAATCAAGGTTCACAAAAAGAAGGAACAAATGGTATAACCTCTATTATGGGAGACCTTCTCCAACAAATGGTACAATGCTGAGATGGCTGAAAAAAAAATAGAAGCAACAACCTTACAATGAACAATTTAGTCACTTTGAGATAATAGATAAACAAGAGTAACCATGATATAGTTCCTAAGTTGTCACAAAATCTAACCATAATATTTTAACTAATCCTTGAGGGTGTGACTAACAATCAAGAATGCATGACTCAAACCATGGATAGGTTAGCTTTGTAGTTCA
Organism: Sindora glabra; assembly: GCA_020226215.1. Lineage (NCBI taxonomy): Eukaryota > Viridiplantae > Streptophyta > Magnoliopsida > Fabales > Fabaceae > Sindora > Sindora glabra. Next base: position 52,949,972 of record CM035227.1, on the reverse strand, counting down.
ATTCAAACATGAGGAAGAGTTAAAAGGTAACAGGATAAACTCTAAAGTTAAACCAAAGGCTGAAATGCTTGAACTTGGGTATAGTCATGTTAGATTAGCCAAAAGAAGTCAATAGATAAGAAAAGTTTAACTTAAAAACCTTAAAAATCAAAACATATATGGTAACATTTGGCAACCACATAAAGAGATGTTGAACTACTAGTACCTTGATACAAATAAAAAATACCATATTATCAGAGTGTTTATGCTAACCATGGATGTTAAGGTCAAAGAGATTAGGAAGACTGAGCATAAAAAATACAAGATTTGGTTGAAAGACTCTTGAATTAGTTAGATGGCTAGGAGGTATACCTAAATTACTAAAAAGCATTTTTGAAGTGGATTTATTAAGTTAAGTTGCCCAAAAATTTTAAGGTGCTAAAATTTATAACATTTTCTAGAAAAGATGACCAATCTACCATTGAATAAATTGCTTGGTTCACAACCAAATGATGAGAAATGGATAGTAGTGCATTTTTAAAACTTATACATTTTCCTCTTTTATTACATTTACTACATTTTCTTGGTATTCAAGCTTACCACCTAATTTGGTGCATTCATAAACTCAAATAGAACAAATATCCTATGATTAATTTTATAAAAGAAAGACCAGGAACAACTTAGCCAACTTGATAAATAGCCATAAAAGTTCAATGAAGTTAACAAAAGATTACTTGTTTCATTTTTTATAAGCCTATAGTAAATGTTTCACCTAAGTGGTTAAAAGTGAAATGGTTAAAATCACGGTAGATGGTTTGGACAACAACATTCATAAAAAATTGGTCAATCAAAACATAATTGATATTGCTCAATTAGCTAACAAGGTTTGACAAATAGAGTGATTACATAGAGAAAAATATAGGAAAATTAAAAGAACTAGTTTCATGAAGGACCTAAGGAAAGAAAGGGTGGCTTATGTCAATGAAGATATAGCTAATAATAATAATGAAAATGAGGTTCATATGGCTAAACTCAAACCCAATTTGTTATATACTTGTACATTATTAAAAAAAAGTAAAAAAGAAGGATAAAATAGACCCCATAAACAATAAAATTTACTCTTTCAATTTAGGTAAGGCCAATCAAATTTTTGATATGTAGTTAAAAGATAAATAGTCAAAATTGTTTGAAAGACATAGAGTTTTGTCCAAAAAAAGATAAAAGATAAGAAATATTGTAAATATCACAACATGTTTAGTCATAATACTAATAATTTACTCAAGGATATTATTAAGAAAGCCATCAAATAAGGAAGATTAAAGTTTGCTAACTAGGAAAGGAAATAATGGTAAATAAAGATCTTTTTCCAACTAGATCTAACTATATGGAGTTGGATGGTGATTTCAAATTCTTGAAAACCAGAAGATAACATTGACTTATTTTGGCCTCAAATGAAAGTATTTCTTAAAAAAAATGAAGTTAAAAGTTACATAAAGTCAAAAAGAGATTGTGACTTACTCCAAGTAAACACTAACATAGTTTGCTATTATGGATATGAAAGCCCTAATGATGCATAAATTTTTCTTAAAGCCTATACTAATAAAGGTGAGTCAAATTCTAATTTCATAAACAGAATCCAATATGAAGGAAATATCTTCAAGATATGTCCTTGTTGTGAAAAATATTATGACAAGCTTATAATGGTTATGTACGGAAAACGAACAAAAGACCACGTTGATCATGAAGTATAAAAGTTAGCTAATGACTAAAATAAAGCCTTAAAAAGAATAAAATAATTTGAAAAGACTAAAGGTAAGTCAAAGTTAATGTTTTATTAGTTGGAATATGACCAATTAAAAAAAGAGATGGAAATTCGAATTAGCATAAAGAAGCTAAAAGGAGACTATACTAAGGTAAATAGATTAGAAACAAACCTTGATGTACAAAAGCAAGCAACCTTGGAAGCCAAGGCTAAGAGAAAGATATAAAATACATCAGCATTACTATAAAAGGCCACCACTAATTAAAATGTGAAAAAGATGAATGTAAAAACAAGTCACTTACAAAAGAAAATAGAAAAAAGAGATGGAGATGAAAATCTCAATTGATCATTGGGAGATAACTAATCACAAGAAAGATAACAAAAATGAAAATACTTTCCTTAATACCCATAATCAGAATATGGACATTGATGTTAATATAGTTACCATTTTGCCACCTTCTTTTACAGGTAATGAAATTTACAGTGTCAATAAAAACTTCAAAAATGATATAACTATTAATAATGGTTAAACTGTTGGACAATGGGGAGATACTAAAAAAAAGGTCACATTTAAGAAACTAGATGAATTAATAAAGAATCATTTATAGCCTTTGCATATCAAAGCCTGTGTGAATGGTGGACTAATTAGTTGAGTGTTAATTGATGGTGGAACGGCAATAATCTTATGCCTAAGTTAACATTTGCTTAACTAGAATTATGATTAAAAGACATTGTGCCATCCAATATACCAATTACCAATTTCAATGGAAAAATATTAGCAAATGAAGGAATGGTGTTGACCGAATTAAAAATTAGCTCAGTTAATAATTTTACCTAGTTTATGATAGTGCCATTTAAAGCTTACTATAACTTACTGGTAGAGAAAGATTAGATTCATGTGGTCAAAGTAGTTCCTTCTACCTTGCACAAAAGTTGATTATATGGAAGGGAGATGGAACAACTAAAATTATTGTGGTAGATGACAATCCTTGTTATATACAATAGTGCCATGCTAATTTCAAGTTTTACAATTTGAATTTCAAACCCTTGCAAGCCAATGATCATTTCGACTAAGCCATAATTGAGATATGCATTCTAGACATATTTAATTTCAAAATAATCCTAAAGGCTAAAAAGATAGGATTGGCCTATGTTCTCAATAAATGACTACTAGTAATAATTTACTTAACTATCAACCTATATGATTGAGCAACTTTAGAACAAAGTCCCTAATTATATTTATAATAATAGTCTACTTGGATTTTTTGAATCACTAATTAAAGAAGACACAAAAAAATCAAAATTTGAGAGGCTTTGAAAGAGGTTAATTTAGGGACAGATGATGACAAAAGCTAACCTTTATTAAAGAAACCTTACCAGAAGACATCAAAATATGAATAGTCAACATCTTAAAGGAGTATAAATATTTTTTTGCATGGAATTATAATGAGATGCTTAGGCTAAGTAAAGATTTAGTCAAACATAGATTGCCAATTAAGCTAGGATTTCAACTGTACAAATAACTACCTTGATGATTTGCACCAAAGGTTATGCTAAAGATTAAGGAAAAGATAGAAAGGTTGTTGAAGGTTGACTGCATCCAAATAACTAGATATGTCAAATGGACATCAAATGTAATGCTGGTAATGAAAAAAAAAAAGAATCTGTAAGTTTACATTAATTAATTTCAGGGATTTGAATAATATGACAAAAAGATAAATATCCTATAGTAGTTGTAGATGTGTTAGTTAACGTAACATCTAGTTACATGGTAATAAGCTTAATAAATAGAAATGTCAAATATAATCTAGTTTATAAAGTTGAAAAAGATGTGTTGAAAACTACATTTGATTGCTTAAGTTTGATTGGTGCTTTTTAATAAGCAATCATGTCATTCAAACACAAAAATGCCAAAGTTACATATCGATGAGTAATAATACCATTTTCCATAATATTATTGGTAAATTAATAGAAGTCTATATAGATGATGTCTAAGCTTAACAGATGGAAATGTTAGATATAATCCAATCTATATAGCCAAAAGAAATATGTTGAAAACTGCATTTGATTGCCTAGGTTTGATTGGTGCTTTTTAATAGGCAGTCATGTCATTTGAACTTGAAAATGCCAAAGTTATATACCAATAAGCAATAATACCATTTTTCATAATATGATTGGTAAATTAATAGAAATTTATATAGATAATGTCGTGGTTAAGGGAAATTCCTATGAAGAGCATTTGGTTAATCTGAGACAAGCTTTTACTTTAATGAGGAAAGATAATCTCAAAATGAATCCCCTTAAATGCACCTTAGGCATTTTAAAAGAAAATTTCCTTGGTTTCTTGATTTATCAGAAAGGAATAAAGGTTGATAAAGATAAAATCAAAGCTATTGTGGAAATATTACTTCTATAACTAAGAAAAAGCTACAATGTTTCTTAGAAAAAGCTACTTTTTTAAAGCAGTTTATATCTAATTTGTTTGGTCGAATAAAGGTGTTCTTGCCATTATTGAAGTTAAAGAATGAAGAATAATTTGTATGGCAAGCTAAGCACTAAGCTATATTTGAAAATATCAAATAATATCTAACCAGCCCACTAATAATGTCTTCATACATTCTAGGCCAACCATTGAAAATGTATGTTTCGACTTCTGAACATATGATTGGTTATTTTCTAATTCAAGAAAATGACAGAGGAAAAGAAAGGCCTATTTATTACTTATCTAAGGTATTAAATATAAGTGAACAAAAGTATTTAGCAATTAAAGAATTATGTCTTGCTTTTATATTTTTCATGCTCTAAGCTTAGATATTATTTATTATTGGCAACAATTTTAGCCATAGCCAAATTTGATATTTTAAATCATATTTTAGCATAACCTTTTATATATGGATGAGTTCGAAAGTAGGCTCTAGGTTTGATCAAATTTGTCCTATAATATTTCCCTTTGAAAGTAGTAAAACACTAGCTCATAGCTAATTTTATTGTTAAGCATCATAAATAACATATTAACTTCATCAAAATTAATTATTACAAATTATATTTCAATGGATTACATCACAAAAATAAGGCTGATTGTGGAGTTTTGATCATAACACTACAAAACCAACCAGTCAAATTCATGTTTTCTTTAAACAAAACATGCTCCAATAATGAAGCTAAATATGAAACACTAATAATTAACTTAGAGTTCTTATAAGAGAAAAAAGCATGTAACATAGAAGTATATAAGGATTTACAATTGGTTATTAAGCTATAAATATAAATGTGTGAATTTAAATATGACTAAGTATTTAGTTATTTCAACCAAATTGTTATATGAATTTGACAATGATTTAATTAGCCACATGCCAGGTTAAAAAGTGAAAAAGCAAACCTATCAGCTCAAATAGCTTCTAAGTACAAGCTTACTAGTTTAAAATTAACTGAACTTGTCATGACAAATGCAAACTTAAAGCTAGTTAAAAATAGAAAAATATTATGTCAAATCTACACCAAATAACTAGAGGAAAATTTTGATCAACTACCTTAAAAACCTACTTAGTAATGCAAACCAAACAATTAAAATTAAGGCATTAAAGTTTGCATTAGTCGATGGAGAATTATACAAGAAAAAGTTTGAAGGCCAGTTGTTAAATATGTTTAAGAGGTGTTAAAGTCATCTTAGCCATGAAAGAGGTATATAAAGGTATATGTAAAACATATCAAGTTAGAAAGTAGATAAGATAGACTCTATTTAAGCAAGGTATGTATTGGCCAAAAATGATAAAAAATTATATAAATTTTGCCAAATATTATGAAGAATGTCAAAAGCATAGGTCAATCCAAATAATGCCAGCCACCAAATTGAAATATATAATTAAACCTTGGTTATTCAAAGGATAAGCTTTAGATATTATTGGCAAAATCTACTCTCCTTCGACTAAGGGTCATCACTTTATTTTAGTTGTAGTCAATTACTTCACAAAGTAAAGTCTATAAAAAGATTAAATAATTTGATGTGATAGACTTCATTCAAAATAAGTTAATTACAAGGTTCAGCTTACCTAAAACTTTGATAACAAATCAAGGAAATATTTTTATAAGAAAAAAAGTAAAAAATTATGCTAAATCCGACTCCTTATTATGCTCAAGCCAATGGTTAAACCAAAGCCACAAATAATTTTTTATTCAACTTAATTAAAAAGTATATTGACCCTAAAAATTGGCACTGAGTGCTTGAAAATAGACTTTAGGCAATTAGAAGTTCATCTTAAGTTCAATTAGAATTACACCATATAAATTGGTATATGGTCTTAATGTGGTATTACCAATTGAAGTCACAATTCAAGCATTAAAAACAAAAAAATAGAATGAATTATCACAAGCTATATGTCATAACTTAATGCTAGAAATGTTAAAAGAATTAGATGAATATGTCTTGGAATGCTTTGGTTTGTAGTGAAGAAAAAGTGGTTAAACAGTATAACAAATGCATAAAAATTAAAAAGTTTATTCAAGGTCAATTAATATGGAGAGTTATTTTGCTAATGTAAGTTAAGTTTAATTATGGCAAATAGTAACCTCATTGGGAAGGACCATTTGAACTTATTAAAGTATTGGATAAAAATAGCTACAAGATAAAAAAAATTGAAAATGAGAAAGCCAAAATAATAAATAAAAAATATTTAAAACAATTTAAACCAAGCATTCATGAAATAAGAATAAAAGATAAGTAAAGCTAAATTCCATTGATTAAGTTAAAACCTTTAAATTATGAAATCATTAAATCAAAAGTTTAGCTAAAACTATACATTGTAAAAGCTAAAAGAATGGCCACAAAGTAAAAACTTAGCTAGCCGCAAATAGTTCATACCATCTATAAACAAGTTCTAAAAATAAAATCAAAAATTTTCTCTATAATTGATCTATTTAGTCACAGTCAAAGATTTGAAACCATACATTGCTTGATAGTCATTAAATATGTTGTTTAACTAGATATTAGCAAACTTGAATTCCTTAACTACCTCATTGCCTTGTTGCTTCAACTCCTATTCTTCAGCCTTGATAATTTCCAACTTAGTATCTAAGGTTAGCTAAATATCTTCTAATTATCTTAACTTTTACTACAATCTAGCTATTTTCTCTTTCAACTTTGAGATTTTTTGGTTATGGATCAAGATATTTTCATTACATGCCTTGTATTTAGCCAATAGGTTTCTACAATGTTCTCTACCACCTTTGCTAAACTCAAACAAATCTTATTTTTTTTCTTGGACAAGATATTACATGTATTTTTGACAATTATAACTTTATACAACTCTACCAATAAACTTAAAATGACTCAACAATGTCAAGGATGAAACTCTTAAAGCTTATAATTATTAAAAAATCAATCTTGTTAGTTTCTTTTAAAACTTATAAACTTTTCTCAACTTACTAGGCCTTCACATCGTGTTGTGAATCTTGGCCCAATATCTTTTTCAATGAAAACATTGCCTTTTTAATTTGTTTAGCACAATTAGCTAAAGTGATTGACTTGTTAACCAACTCAAGAGCTTAGTCGGTCAAAGCTAAATGACTTCCTAATGTAGCCTTTGTTAGAAAAGTAATAAGATTATCATCTGTATTATCATTGTCTTCATTTGTAGCTTCTTCCTTTTCTTCTCTATCTTTCTTTTTCTTTTTTAGTTTCTATTTCTACTAAACTATTAGGTGTAAGTGGCCTCTCAACTACATTTAAAGTAACTTTGAGCTAATGAAATGAGATAAAATCATGAAAAATATGAAAGAAAGCTTCCATACAATCAAGTGTTCCTCTTTTAAGATAATTTTCAATGTCCAATATTTGTTCTAAGCTATCATTTGCCAAACTAGTAGTTAAAAATCTAAGGTTTGCCAATGCCCTTGCTTCTAAGAGTGATTGAGCTAAAGACATTGCATCTTTAGCTTGAATTCACTCCTCATGAGTTAAAGTAAGAGATTCTTTAATTAGTATGGCAATGTTATACAAAAACTTTAAAGATTAAAGCTTAGGTGGTCAAGAGATCAAACGTGGCAAAAAATAAGGATGCTTAAAATTAGTCAAAATTATAAGTGTTAGTGCATCACTACTTTGAGCCTAAAAATAAAGATTGATTAAAATTATTCATGACAAAAATATCAAAAAGACTAAACTTGTAAAATGAAGTTACCTCTACAACTTTAGTGACCTTAAAGGATGATTCAGTTGGAAGAGGATAAACACCAATATTAGTTGAAGTAGTAATCAAAAGAGTACATAATTGAAGAGTTAGAGTCTTTAATCTCAGTTTTTTAGCTTTCAGCTACACAGATTGGATGAATGGCTAACTGTTGCTAATACTAGAAATCTTCCTTTTACTTTATTTTCTTTACTAAAGAGCATAGGCTAAAGTTTCTTCATCATTGGTAAAATTCTTTTTTAGCCTTTTCGTGTTCTTTCTTAATTCTTTCACCTTCTTGAATAGCCTATTATGTTGCAAACTCAGTATCTAAAAAAGTACTAGGAATATGGTCAATGGATAATCACACTTTTAACTAAAAAATAAAGGTAACTTAATTAATGATTACAAAAAATCAAATGTGCAAATGTAAAAGTTACAAAGAGGTAAATAAAAGGTAGCCTGAGGTGCAATCTTGACTAACCTAGCTATTTCATTTATGGTATAAGGGAGGAGACTAATGATCATCACTCTAAAGATGAATGTCCTTAACCCCTTAAGTTTTATATATTTGGCTAAATTGAAAGGTGCATTTAGTAAAGCCACCAATTTAGGCTGAAAAAGAGGATTTACTAAGGAATTTTTTTAAGTTAGGATAACTAATAAAAATAGCTAAAAGTTTTATTTGAAAAGGCAGGTCATGAACCCTATTTTTCCTTTTTAAAGAGGCCTTAAGCTCTTTTAGTGTATAGTTAATGCTTCTATAATCATACTCCATTTCATAAGTTTTTTCAAAGGTAACAATTTCAATATAATGTATACCTATAGTCTTCTTTGAAGCTTTTACAATCTGCACAGAAATTATATGATTTAATTTCTTATCCAGGCATATGTTAAAATGTTTATTATTCTGATTAAACCACTGGCCCTTGAAAGATTCAATATAAGTATAGGAAAAGGAAAACCTGTTAGCAATAAAGTGCTTAATCAATAACTGATTTATTTCATTTATATGAAGCGTTACTCTTAAATCACCCTTAAAAAGCTAATATTCAGGGTTTAATGGTAAACTTTTGGTCAAGCTGAAATGGCATGCTAACATGTTTGGGAAAAATCTAAGGGAAGACACTATCGACTCATAAGGTAGGTTAGTAATTATAAGCTATAGATGTAAAAATTTTAACCAAATCTTTACATTAAAAAGATTAGTCAAATCACATGCAAAAGTAAACCAGTTGAAGCCTATAGATTAAACATAAAAAAGATTCATTCTTTTCATCTTTTAGTTAGTTAAATAAGTATAAAATTTGGAAAAGAAATAAGTAAAGGCTTCTATTGGTTTTAACTTTAATGGCTTCCTTAAGACCTTTTGAGCAAGTTAAATTTCTTTAGCTAATAGGGGTATATTTTTATTGATTTTTTTATCTCAAAATTGTATAAAAGATAGTAGTAAGCCAAAGTTGGTAAAAAATTATTTTGTTTTAAGAATTTAGAAGTTAAGGTAATGATGTAGAAAGTATAAACCAAAAGTGAAAGAGAAAGAGCTATTTTTTGGCCTTCATGCAGAATTACAACTAAAGGGACTAAAATCAAAGAGATCTTCAAAGAGGAATGAAATATAGATATTTGCATAACCAATAAGTTAAGAAAGCTATATGTTTAATATCAATCACAATCGAACCTTTAAGACCTTAGAAATTTGTAAAGAAAGTCTTGTAAACTAAGTTGCTTGATGTGACCATAATTAAATTATTATAAGCTTCAATTAAAGGTGCCAATAAAGGAGAGATTACCTCTTTAATGGGTGACAAACCCATAATTATTGAAATGTTAAATAAAGATTAGCCAATAGGGCTATACAAAATATGTAGAGAGTTAGTTGAGTATAACCAAAAAGAAATGGCCACACCTATCATTGGGCTATTAGTCAAGACAACAATTCAAGATAGTTGAATAGCCTCAAAAATATTAATAGACTTCATGAAATCAACATTCTTTTTTTGAATGTGGTCAAGCTAGGTTTTATATTGAACTTTACCTTTAGAATTATAGGATAGAAAGTTGTAAAAGGTTTTATTCTCCTAAGCAGCCTAAGGGTGAATAGGGATAATGGGTTTGGTAAATAAAAAAGCAACTTTCAATTAAGGAAGATCATCTTCTAAAGAAGTTATAAAAAGCCTAAGGTGATAACAAAGTGATTCATCATCATCCATAAGGAATAGAAAGGATTAAAGTAATACATGAATCTTTAAAATCTTATACTTCTGCAGGTTAAGGTCAATGAATTTCACTAATTTTAATACAAACTAGGATTGAGAAAAGGAATTGGAAGGAGTGACTATAATGAAATATTAGAGAAAAATCCTAAGTAGAGAAATTTTGAGTAAAGATTAAGTGAGTAAAGTGAAAATGAAATAAGATTATCAAAATTTATAAAGGCAAGTTTCCAATAATTGATGCTTGAAATTTTCCTAATGATTAAAAAAATGGCTACAATACAAAGAATTTGTATTAAAAATTTCAAAAATCTAAAAAATGAATAAATGTAGGTTGCAAAAAACTTGAAGATGTGATAATTGAGAAGAATGAGGATGAACGCTAGTGTACCACATGTTGAAACTAAAGCAGATAAAATTAAACTCAATAACACATAATACTATATATTCAAGTCTACTTTCACAGCACTACTTTTTAAAATTCATAGGGGTAGTCGATAATGTAGTCAATTATACAACCTAGGAAGGAAAAATAGTTGACTATGAAGTTAATGACTATAGGCTTTGGTTGGATTTTAGGTGCTTGGTAGTCAGCTATGAGCTTTTAACATATAGTTCATAGTCGACTATGTAGTCAACTATAGATATCCAAAAAGTAAGGTACTATTCAATAGTTAACTACATACTTGATTGTGATATTCCAAAAGAAAAACTTTTTGGCCTAGTTAACTATGTAGTTAACTACAAGCCTCTCGAAGCTAACTCTACATTTGGGTAATCGACTATGTAGTCAATTATGACTACCTAGAAAGCAATTCTCAGGGTATAATCAAATATATAATTGACTACTATTACATTTTTTGTAGACTTCCTGCTCAAAAACATTCTTCACTTTGCCATTAATACCATTCTAATGCATTTATTTCTCTACCAATCCTTAGTAAATCATGAATACACCTCAAATGGACCTTATTTAAATTTTTACAACATTAAGCACAAATCAAGCATCATAAATCATCATCTTTATCATATAAATAATAAAACCCAAAAATCATTTTCAAACTAACCAAAAACCATTTAAATCCTTAAGTTAAGGTTAGAATGTTCACTCATCTACTGTGAATGAGCTTCTACTTAGAAGAAATCATGGGTGGGTTGTCCCTTCTCATCTAAAATTCACAAGTTTGAGTTTAAGGCTTAAATTCCTTTCTTTTTTTTTTAGCTCAAGGCTTGAGTTACACCAAATCTTAAGGAAATTGGGAAAGAAACTTAAGATTAGCAATAGTTTAGATGCCTTTATCTTGATTGTGAATAATTTGATGAATTTGCTTCCCTTTAACTTGACTAGAAAAAGAAAGGAAGAGAAAAAACCATGAGGAAGAGAGTGAGATTAGGGTTTGTGGTGGAAAAATAAGAAGAATGGGTTGAATTGGGCTTAAAAGGGGTAAAGGCATTTCTATAATTTCATCTTAAACCTCTTTCATATTCATATACTTGCTTCTAATCACTTATAATCTTTACCTTTCAAGTTCTTCGTTTCAAACCCACTCAAATAATTTATTTTCATTTATCTAAGAGTTTTATTCAAGACTAATTTAATTAATTCATTCTCCTTTTCTAATGTTTTATTCGCTCTTTCCTTACCAAAATTTATTTGTTCTACACAAATTTTTTCATTTCAAGATTTTACGGCTTAAGTTAATTATTTCCTATCACAATATAAAATTTTAAAGAAGATGTAATAATAATAATAATACTTGATTTAATTTATTTTTCATTAATTCATAAGTTTGTGTTTTTCTCCCCCCAGCCCCCAAAAAAAAGCTTGGAACAAGAATAAAATTAGAATAAGTTTAGATTCAATTTACATGGTTTAAAAAATAAATGATTTATCTGAAAATTTCTGTCAAATGGTCAAGATGTTGCTTTTTTATAGATTTATTAATCAAAGTATTAATAACCATGAATTAAATTTAGGGATAAAATATTTATTTATTAAATTTGAATATGAAAGAACTGTCTATTTATTATGCAATGATTGAAAAGAGCCACTGCTGTGATATTTTCCAAGTAGCATTAGCTTAAATACTTGTCAAATTACATGCTATCATACATAATTGAAATCTATATAAATAACGTGCTATATTTGATGCAACAAAAGTGCATATTACACCGTAAGAGAACCATGACTAGATTTTTATGGTAGAAGAAGCATTGAAATTTCATTTCTTTCTTATTATTCATTAATAAAAGGATAGCTTGAAATTTTTGAAATATATAAGAATAACTTTGAAATTTATAAAAAAAAAAAGGGCAAGAAACAAATGTGTAGAAAGACCATTCTAACTTTTTTTACTATAAAAATATTATAAGTATCAAAAATGAAATTTGAAATTAAATTTCAAATTTTTTATATTTATTGAATTTAATTTTAGATATTTATTTTATTATTTTATATTGAATAATAATATTTAATTTGCATTCAAAATCAAATTTTGAATTTTATTTTCAATATATATAATATTACTATTTTTATTATATCTCATCGCACTATCTTCAAACTAGAATAAAGATTGTATCACATAATAGTAATAAGAGTACGGATGAAAATCAAAGTCAAAGAAGCAAGAGTGAGTACATTATTTTCGCTTCGATAAAATTTATTTTTATTTTCATTTTTATAAAGTATTCGTATTAATTGATATTTTATTAAAATAATATATATATATAAATACTTTATGAATAAAAAAGTGAAAAATGAATTTTACATAAATAAAAAAGTTAAAAATGAAAAACAAATATTTAAGATAATTTGACTTTTGGTCTCCTACAAAGATCAAGGCGAAGAACAAATTTCATACATAGCTTAAGGAGTTATTCCATTAGGAGTAATAATTTGTAAAATTTTACTTTTTAGAAAATAGAAAAGAAGTGAATTGTTTAATTAGTCATTATCTAATAAATTAAAAATATAATTTCTTTAAAAAAGTTCTGCTCCTTAATAAGTTCTAACTTTTTATATTTTTTATGGATGTAGAAATAAAATTATCCTTGCAAATTTTAATTGATAATAACTTTATCCTTTTATATTTGATTAGCAATTTCTTTTATATATTAATGAATAGTTCAAAATAATATCCTTACCATCTCTAATATCATTTTTGTAGAAAGCAAAAAATATGCATATTAAAGTTCACATGCATATTAATAAGTAATTTATCAATTTTCTTGTATAATGATTTTGGCTATGAGTTAATTTAATTTTTATAAAAAATATAAAATTATGAGTTAAAAAATTATGATGCAAACGATGCTAAATATATGATTTTAAAGAAAAGAAATTAAAAATAATCAAAATTTATTAATATGTATTATAATAATTTTAAATGTATAATAGTAATTTTGTTAATATTTTTTTGAAAAGTTTAATGTTGAATCAAATAAAATAAAAAATTATTATTTTTTAATATCAATCAAATAATTTTGAATAATTTTTAAAAAATTTACATAAAGAATTACTTTTTATTAAGTAAGAAGTTCAACTTTTTAAATTTGCTTTTCTTGTGAATCAAATATTTCCAAAAAGGAATATTATTTGAATAATACTCTATCATCCGAAAAATATTAACCGGACAAGACTCCGAAGCATTCTAAAAGAGAATATAGAAGCTGTATTTAGTAATTGCGATATTATTATTTAAAATAAAAAAAAGAAAGTTAATGACAAATACATGATCAGGACCTCTTCGGTACAAGATTTCAGCATATTTATCATTTTCCATATTGTCAGCTGGTTCAAAATCTACGATCAAGATTCTTCGGGGGTCACAACAGTTGAACAAATCTCGTGGAAATAACTTCGAAAATCCAATATGATAGTTAACTTAAGACTTTCCGTATATTGCCTAAATCCCCTATAATTAGGCCACACTACCCAGTAGCTGAAAAAGTTATTATAAGTGAAAGGAAAATTTTAAAAAAATTGAAAATAATATTTTTTAATTAATTATAGGGTTAGAAAAAGGGATGAAAGGGGAAATAAATGAAAAATTGAGATTTTTTTCAAAGGTTTTCTTGGCACATATAGATGACAAATTGATTTATTCAAATGGAACTTTAATTTTATTTAAATTAAAAATTAACTTATTAATTTTAAAGATAAATTTATCATTAAATTAAATTTAATTTTTTCAACTTTTCTATCTAAATAAATAAAGAAAAATCATTTTCTTTCCTCTCATTTTTTACATCCATAAAAAATTCTTTTTTTATTTTTTTCTCTTATTTCCTTTTCTCTTTCTTTTCTTTTCTTCTGCAACCATGCAAAGAGCAAGAGTGCATTTGGTTGAATAGGAGGGAACGGGACGGGAATCGGAAAGGAAATGACCTAAAACTATATTTAATAAATATTATGAAATAAGAGTTCTCATTTCTCAAAAAATAATTATTCCATCAAATAATAAAATATTTATTTCATAATAAAAGTAATGGAATGGCTCATTCTCTCTCTTTTTTAATTGAATTTTTAACAATATTATCCTTATTAAATTTTTAAAATTTCAATATTATCCTTTTTTTTATTTGACAATGTAGTTGAAGACTTTCAAAATTTTGAAAATATTACTTTTATTACAAGTTTGAAAATATTTTAAACTTCTTCTCAAATATATTATATTTAATTTTTTTTACAATGTGCAATATTAATTAATATAAAATAAACATCAAATTACTCATTTTTTTAACAATGTATAATTTTTTAAACAAAGTTACAATTATAGTATAAATGAACATAACATTCCCTTTGATATCTTTCTTGATTGAATATAATATAATCTTAAATTAAATTCATTTTAATAATTTAATATATATATATAAATTAATTAATTAATTTAATATAAATTATTTATATATTTGAACATAAAAAATTATAAATAAATAAAAATAATTTTATCATGTTTTATATAAAAATGTACTAATTTTTGTACTTTCTATTTTTAATTTAAGAGTATTATTGTTATTAATAGGTTTTTTTTCACTCCATTCCATTGAAATTTTATTATAACAAATATAAAAATGATGTGAAATGAGCCTTCTATTCCTTATCATACTAAATATAATTATGAAATAATCATTCCATTATTATTCTTATTATCATTTAATTTTATTCTATTTCATTACATTCAATCAAATGTATAATAAGCCTATGTTAATCGCGTGCCATAATCCGTGTTAAAGTATCCATCAAAGAATTACTCAGTTGAGAAGTGGGATCGAGTGATTTCAGGCAGTTATTCTACAGAACTGCCCGATATGAAGTAGGATAGAGAGATAGATGGAGGATTAGAGGTTCTTTACCACTTAGACTAATTACAAACTTTGCGTCTCTAATTTTAACATTATGCTAGCTCCGCCACTCTCTTGCTTTATATTTTACAGCTGGTTTGGGATGGTTAAAATAAAATTTTATTTCATTTTATTTATAATTTATGTTTTAATTATATTTATACCATCATGAATTCTATTGAATTTATAAGAATTTCATTAAAATTCAATTCATTTGATCCAAAATACATATTATATTAAAAATTTTATCCTCCTTCTAACACTATATTTATTATAATATCATTAAAATATATTTTTAATTGAATTGTATGTATTTTTAATATATTTAAATAAAATAATTTATTTATAAATAAATTAAAATTATTATTTTAAATATAATTTTTAAATAATAAATTTTATTTACAAATGAATTGAATCATTTCTATTAAAATTACAAAGAAATTACCAACCCTTAATTTTTTGCCATCATTTCTCTTTGTGTAAGTTTGCTAATTCCTTCTCAAAAAAAAAAATTGTTAATTTCTTGAAGTCTCAATGCGCCATTGGCGCCAACTCAATATACCTCAACCCTAATTTATAATAAGGATTATGTTAATTAATTGCACCTAATTTGTACATTTACTTTCCAGTCACTGCGTTGTTGCTTCTCTGCTGTTAAAAACTTAAAAGGATTTAAACATCATAACCGTCTAAGATTGGACTTTCTTATGCTTTGCTTGGTTGCAGGAGAAAATAAGGGAGAAAGAAAATAGAGGAGAAAGAAAACAGAGGAGAAGTTATTTTCTCCACCTTTACTTGGTTGCAGGAGAAAATAGAGGGGAGAGAAAACAGAGGAGAAAATGTTATATTTATTATGAGAGAAAGTAAGAATTTATAAAATATAAGGAGAATTAATTTTTTTTACCTCCTTTGATGTAAATTTAGAATATATTATGAAATTAATATTAAGTTTATTTTGTAAGTAAAATTTAGATTAATATTTTTTAATATAGATTGATGTGTTCAATTTTCTTTATATGATTAAAATGTAAAATTGAATAAATAGTATAAATTTATTATAAACTCACTTTTTAAGAAAATATAAGTTTTGTTAACATTATTAATACTCCAAACTTACAAAAAATTAATATAACCCCATGTATTAAGTAAATAATATAATATAATTTTCATTTTACACAAATTAATTCTATATAATGTAACCTTTATTTTCTTATTTAGTAGGCATCCTAATGTACAAAAATCCAACAAAATAATAGAAGTAAATCAATATTAAAATTTAACAAAATATGTTAAAGGATCCATATTAAGAAGATAAAGTGATGTAATTAAGGTTTAAACATTCCTTCATTTTTGTATCATATAATTGAAGGAACATGAAATAATGATGAATTTTGGAATTGTTACTTGAGTTGCCTTAAATTAATTGGGATAAGAATAGTCTAAATTTGAATATTTTTTTAGTTATACAATAAATTTTATTAAAATAATTTTCATAATATGATTATATAAATAACAATGAATCAAAAGTAAAATAAGTCGATATAAATGCACAAGTTAAATGCTAATTATGATTATAATTAATACATTGAACAAGATTGGTCTTTAAGCATTTAAATTAGAATTTTTGTTTGAAGTTTTATTCAATGTTGGCTCTTCTCATTTTACATGTTTTAGTAAATATAAAATATAATTTCTATAAAAAAATTATATCTTTTGTAACTTATTAAATAAATGTTATATTTTATATGAAATTTGTATGTTATAAACGTGAAAAAAAAAATTTCATCAGGTAAAATTATAATATGAAAATTTTGTAACTTTTTATGATAACATTATTGTAAAATGTAAAAATTAAAAAAATTTTAAAAAATAGAAAAATATATGATTGTCAATATTTTTATGTAATTGTGAAAAAATTCATAAACCAACGGTGATCTTATGTAGAGTTACAGTCCAAAGCTTTGGATCATTTTACCATAATTAAAAATTTTGCACCATCTGACAATTTTGATTCAATTTACTTGGGCCACCACGGATTCAACCTTCCAAATATACCTTAGAACTAGATTACAATAGAGAAATACCACCTTATTGCAAGAGTAAGGTAGTATTTTTCATTACAATGCCTTGGAACTATTTCCAAAGCAACTCACTCCAATTTTATTATTAAATGAAATAATAACACTTGTCAAATATCAATTGATTATATTTTATGAGTGAATTTACTAGATACTCCATTTACATTTTTCATTTTAAATTAGCCTTCTCTACATTCTTGGCTTCTTGCTATGTTTAAAGCAACAACGACATTGAGTGGTAGATAAAGAAACCATCGATGCAAATTTTGTAAGGTGAATTCCGATGACTATCAGTAGTAGATTGCAGCCGAGGATATTGAAGTTCTGGCCAATGGCGACGGCGATGTGATCCTCAAAGAAAGGATTGGAAGGCAGCACGGGGATATTGAAGTTCTGTACACTTCAATGGCAGCACGGGGAGGAGCAGAAATAGGCACCGTACGGGAATGGAAGGCAGATGACGACCGCCGAGCAGCAACAACAGAGCAGGGTGACATTGTGCGTGAGCAACGGAAGGGAGATGACGACTGCTGAGCAGCAACAGATCTTGCCGGAGCCTTCAACAGCAACACCGGAAATGGAGATTAGGGCAGACACAGGCGGGGCACGAGGAGGAGCAGTGCAGCGCAAGGGAAAGGGCAGAACTTTTGTTGCACTGTGCACTCTTCACCCGATTTTCACCACTAAACGGAGGTGAAAAAAATATTGTGGGACCCACCATACGATTTCTCCTATTTTTTCACTTCACCTCTGTTTTCTCCTTCTAACCAAGCAGGTGAAATTGCATTTTTTTCTGTAGTTTTCTACTCTCTTTTTCACTTCTCCTCCATTTTCACCGGTAACAAGCAGTGGCTTAAGGTATAAGATGCACTTTAAAAAATAAAGAGCAACATGATAGCCATGAATGAAAAGAATCTAATAATTGTTTTAATTTTTCAAAAAAACAAATATACAAAGTAATTTAATCACTTTCAAAGTTATATTAAAATATATCCAAAATATTTCACAATGTTTCTTTATTTGAAAGTATAATTTCTCGCAATAGTGCATATACCTTACACTCTCAATACAAAATAACTCTTTAAAAAAAGAAAGACCATACTGCAATATCTTAAAGTAGATTATATCTCATGGTCTCGCAAGATACTTGTTATTTTACTGCAAATAATATATGAAAAATATTTATATAATAAAATAAGAAAATAATTTCAAATGTGTTGGAATCAAGTTTGCAATAATCAATTTTATCTGATGAATACTATTTTAGGATTAATATCTTTACAAAATAAAACTTGAAACATATTAGAAAAGGTGTCAAGTATATTAAAGTGTTAAAATATAATCTCACAAACTTGGTTAATCAACTGAAATCACCAAAATTAATAAAAAGTTAAAAAAACAACTATTTATCAAATGTTCTCTTTGTCTTGCAAAAGACAGGACATACAAAGGAAAATGTTTGATATATTCTTCATTTTAAGAATTTATTGTGTATTTTTTCTAATAAATTATAGAATCTACAAAATTGTAAATTTTACGAATTGTAAATGAAAGTAATCTTGAAATATTTACTCTCATTTCAAAGAAAAAGTATAATAAAAATAAAGCGGATAAAAAAAGGTGAGATGAAAATATATGAAAGAATATACTTTTTTTACTTATTGTTTGAATTATAAAAATAGATCAAATACTAATTTTTTATTTAATTTAATTGAAACATAAAATAAAAAATATTTTATTAAATGATAAAATTACTCCTAGTACAAATCAATAAATTTATCAAGTAAGTTGCATAAAAAAGCACTTTGAAATCACAAAGTTCATTACCTTTTTTTTCACTAACCAGTAATTATTGGGAGCATAATTTGCTGCATCATGAAGTACTTTTTTGACATTTTATCAGTTAACCTCAAGTTTTCCATATTATCAAAACATGAAAAAAATTTATCTTTAATCTTTTTGCTTCTCATATATTTTTTCACTTGTTCTTCATAAATCTAGACAAATTTTAAGACTTTGTTTGGTGGAGTTGGAAATAGAAAGGAATGAAAAAGGGAGCATATAAAAGTAGAAAATAAA
Source organism: Sindora glabra (assembly GCA_020226215.1). Taxonomy (NCBI): domain Eukaryota; kingdom Viridiplantae; phylum Streptophyta; class Magnoliopsida; order Fabales; family Fabaceae; genus Sindora; species Sindora glabra. The sequence continues at coordinate 52,930,351 of CM035227.1, read as the reverse complement.
ATACTTTCTTTTCACTTGTTTAAATGAAGAAAAAATTTAGATGAAGGAAAACAAAAATAATATTATTTTTCCTTGGTTCTTTTAATAAAAAGGATAATATTATGTATTAAAATTACAACCATAACCTTGTGTACAAATTATAGATATGATACTATTTTAAGCAATTAGATTTATTAATTGGTAAAAATAATTCAAATTGTATGATCTTATTTGAAGTGGCAAGAAAAGTAAGAAGAGTCTCCTCATCCACAATAAATTAATTTAGATCACTCTTTAACAATAAAGTTGAAAATTATCTTCTTTTAATTAACTCACTAAACATTTAGATAATCTATAACTATGTACTCTAAGGGTGTGTGAAATATCCTCAACCAATATTAATCAACCAAATAATTTGTAATTTGGTTAGTTATAAGCGATTTAAAATTACAAATAGTTAAAACCAAAAATTTTTTGTAGAACTTTAGTTTATAATAGTTAGTTACAAATGCACAATGTGCTACCCATTTAAACCGTTAATCGATTGTAAGCAACATACCTATATTAAGCCTTTTTTCCCCTAGCCATGCCTAATTTAACTTATTATTTTTTATTTTACCTAAGCCTAGCTAACCTATGCATAAGTATCCTATGTGATGCTGTAAAAGAGAATAAAATAAAAAGATTAGAATTGTCATTGTTTGGACTTAAACAATTAAATCTTAAAAGGATAAAGTTCTCTATAAATGGTAATGTACTTAGAAGTAAAAAAAGATTATGATGCCATTAATTGGTTATACTATTTCTTAGGTTAAAACATGTTGTTAAAAAAACATGAAATTAGCATTCCAAGAGGTTTTCTCTTAAGTCAATTGGCCTTTGGACTTTTGAACACATAAAATTAAAGATAACTCATTGATATGCAACTTTGATGTAATTTGAGGATTACAACATATCCTCTATACATGGAATATGAACTTTATAAAGTACCAATTATCAAATTACTAGTTCAAAACAATCCATTCTTTTGATTAATAAGTTTTGTAAGGAATAAAATGAAGTATTAATCAATTTTTACCAAAAAAAAGCATGAAGTCAACATGTTGATTAGGTTGTTGCCAACTTATTTAGTAATATTATTATTCTATCTATATTCAGTTTCCATTTTATGCAAGATTGAAAATGGCTATAGCTTTTTTATTTGAAAATCATAAAAGAAGAATATACTATGGTTGATATAGTTTGTTTACAAGGATAATTGTAAAGATAAAAAATTGATTTAGTAACAAAGCCAACATAACCACACATAAGAGCCTATAAAGCTTACCTTGCATCAAAACATACAAGAAAGAAAAAAAATGATTGCAAAATGAGCCAAGCAATGAAAAGACATGTATTATAGTTAAATTGATTTATCGAGGGAAAAATAAAATTTAAATGCAACACCTTGAAATGTATGAAAGGCATTCATTTAAGCAAAGGGTTGTTGCACTTATCGCTATCTTAGTTGCAAGATCATGTGTTAACTTATTTAAAATGCTTTTAAAATGCCAAAAACATCCAAGGTATTGTACTTAATACATAGCCAAAAATTTTCCATTGGTTGATATATAACTCTTAAAATTATCGTAATATGAAATCTATTTTAGGAAAAAGGAAACAAACTTTAACAAAAAAACTCGAGTTCATGATTCCAATCTATGGGAAATCCTTGTTATTGGATTCAATTTGTTCATGGAATATCAATCTAATGATATCTTTTACCATAATAAGTGGTAAAGTTCAAAGTTTTTTATAAGCTAACACTAAGTTTGGCTAAATAGGATGAAGTGGTTGGTGATGAAAATGGAAAAAATATTCAAAAGAATACTTATCCTTTCAAAATTCTTACTTTATCATCTTACTTTGTATATCTAAAGAAATTTTATATCAGTTGCATATAAAATCTTAGTTAAAACTAAAGCCTAAAAGGAAATCACTATTCATAAATAGAATAAGTGAGTAACAATAAAACTAAAATTTCTTCAAAATAAAATAATAATGAAATGAAAGGAACACAAGCATGCTTACTTTATGGTCATTTTCAACAAAGAACAATGATAAACAAAACAAAAACAAGAAAAACTCCTCAGCAGTAGTAACATAACACAAAGAATTAGAGCCTTCTCTTTACTTCCTTCAAATGCTATATGCAATGGATAAGTTAAATTTCAATTTCAATTTTGATTCTTCAACAAAGCAAATATAAATTAACCTAGAAGCAAAAAGCAACAATTGTAGTACACAAAAACTCATTATCGAGACTGTACAAACTGATTGCATTTAGTTTGCTATAGGAACAATCAAGCATACAACCATGATAAAATATAGAAAATAAAGTTAAAGTTTGTATCTTTGAGATGAAAGAAAGGAAAATACCTATGCTAGCGGCATAAATTCTTTAGAGAGCAAGATGCAACTAGTCGAAGAACCTTTGATTGGCTAAAAAGAAAATAGAAAGAAATAACACCTTTAAGTTTGAAAGTAATTTCATAAGAGAAGGAAAGCTAAGACCCATATCATTTAAAAGATCAATGACTAAGATTACTTAGGAAAATGGAAGCATGATGGTACATTGAAAATTGCAAAAGTGCAACTTGATATATAAAATGGCATGATCGTTAAGCAAAAAATGGGACAAATGACCTAAATATTTTGTTCAAACTCTACATGCCCAACTGAACATGTGATTCCATAAGGTTGCACAAATATCTCTTGCCTTAACCATTCAGACAAAGGCACCCTTGGTTACAAGAATACCTCTTGTCTACATGAATATGAAAATATCTTCTCATGAATGTTACTACCCAAGACATGTGTCTGGCTCTCATTGGATCCCAACCATACCAATTGTATAGTGAATCTATAATATTCTCATAAGGGATTCACATGTACACCTCTCAATAGTCTTCCTCAAGTTATAAATATATAATTAACTCTTCATTTAATTTTTAGACTCTCTAGATTGAAATCTTTCATTCTTCATTAAGGATCAAATACCTTTTAACACTGTCATATATATATAATTAAAAATATTTGGAAAGGTTAAGGCCCCTTCATGAATTGCTACTGACTCATTTTTTTCTCTTTATTTTAAATTTTACTCATTTCTTCTATTTTAGAAAAACAAAAGATACAAATACATATTTTTAAAAATAAAATAAATATAACTTGTTAAAGGTAAAAAATTAATGATATGAAAAAATAAATGTTTAGGGTTGTTTAAGGGACACTACTTATCTATTTCACATTAATATACGGTCCCCATCTTAGCATATATTATTAAATATGAATTTATCTCATGTTGAATAGATTGGGTAAAAAGATCAAAATAAATTTATTCTTCCATTCATTTTAAACAAGAAAATACTATGATCTTTTTAAAATTTTGAAATCTTTAATGAAATTTAGGCTTCATTTATTTTGATAAAAATATTTTTCTTAAAATATAATTATAAAATATTAAAATAAAATAAAATATTTTATTTTATATAGAATATAAAAAATAATTTCCTTTAATTTAAAAAGAAATTTACTTTTTTCTATTACTATAATTTTATATATTATTTTTTTAAACACAAACTATACATTGCATGTCACTTTCTTATATATATATAATACTTTTCTATAAAAATACTCTAAGATAAAATAAATGAAGCGAATATTTTATAAAAATATATTGATAAAAATAAAAAATAATATGTAAAAATAGTAATGAGGAATAAAGAAACGGATGGAATGGACAGGGTGAGTCTTTGCCTCTTTAAACAGCTGAAATGCACATCATATATGTCAGCCTAAACTCCATTGCGCATCAATACTTTCCGACAGAAGTCCAGACTTATCTCTAAATTTTCTCAAAGCATTTTTAAATTTAAAAAGTATTTGTTAATCAGTACTCCATAAATACTGAGTAAAAAATACTTAATCGTGGTAAGAATTTAAAAAAAAAATTAGTTATTTTTCAGATAATTATATTTTTTCTTACGTTATTTTCACAATTTTACATGAATTAGCAATAAATTAATTGGATTCTAAACCCTAAATTGTAAAAATAGAAATAATAAAATAATTAATTCTAAAAAATTTAACAACTCACTACCAACCCATTTGAATTTGTGCAAGTGTAGGGCCCATTTTATCGTGAAATTAGTATTGCCGGTATAGACATTTGCAGTGCCTGCCCAAGTCTAGGCATTGAATGCGAGCCGAAATTAATCTTAAAAATCTTCAATAAATCAAAAATCCCATCCTATTTTATTGGATACATATGTATTTTATTTTACACTTACATGAGGTTCGTAATTCTAACTCCTACGAGTATGCAAGGGAAGTAGATAAAAAATGAATATAAAGGTATAAAATTATCATTACTCAAGATTAATAAAATCTATACATATAACTAATATTAAAAAATTAAATTTTATATTTAGAATAATCAATTATTCTTTTAATATTGAGGAAAATATAAGTTTTGTGTTCATTTGTCATAAAATATTATTAATTGATTTTCCTTTTTTTAGAAGAGATTTATATTTTTCCTTATTGATGACCTCCTATGAAAAAACTGTTAAATAAGAGAAATATTTCAAGTAAATTTGCCTAAATATAAAACAAGTGAAATTTTATAGCTATAAAAATAATAAAAATATTAATCTTGATTACATTTCATTCTTGTTTTAATTAAGAGCCATTTGATTAGAAGTAATCAAAAAAGGAAAAGAAGGTAGTGGGATTTTATTCCTTTTTTTTTCTTTGATTAAAAAAAATTATTTTATTTTTCCTTTTTTTAAATGAAATTATCGCAAATAAAAAATATTAATTCTCTCTAATTATTTAGGGAATCCAATTTTCTCATTCTAAATTTTGAATTTATTATCTTTAATATAATAATGATAATAATAACTTATTATTATAAAATAATGATATAAATAAAAATAAAAATAATTAAATAAATATAAATGATTATTATAATAACTATAATAAAATATTAATAATTAATCAAAATAATAAAATAATAATAAGTATTCATAATTTCAAATTAATAAGGGTAATAATATTAATAAGATATTAATAATTAATATTAAATAATTATAAAAATTATGATATTAGTAAATAAAATAAAAATAATAAGATAATAATTATAATAATTATTTTAACAATATTTATAAGTAAATTATTTTTCAATAAAATAATTATTAATAAAGTAAACTAGAAATATTTAATTCTTTTTCCTATTTAACCAAATAAAATAGGTAATTATGAGATTTCCATTTTCTTTCTTTCCATTTTCCTTTGTTAATTTTTTTGCCTTTTAAACCAAACGGGATTTAACATTTATGTGAATGGTGTAATGATATTTCATTGTCTTCAAAATTCTTTCTTTTTTTTAGGATAGTATTATGAGGATTTTGACTTTCAGGAAAATGAAACATTACTTTTTTTTAAAATAGAAATATTTAATTTTTAAAAAGGTGGAATTTCATATGGCATTGCCTTTCTTTCTATTATTTTTAGTTCAAGATTAAAATCTATTTTAATTCTCAAAATATTTAATTTATAGTAATTTTATTCTTAAAGTAAAATTTGTATTAATTTAATTTTTTAAGTTCTAAATTTAAATAAAAATTTAATCCCTCACAAATATCAAGTTAATACAAATTTTAATTTTTCTAAGGACTAATTTTTATTTAGACTTAAAATTTAAAAATCAAATTAATAAAAAACTAATTTTATACAAATTAAATATTTTGGGGATTAAAATAAGAAGTACACATTTAACGAATTGCATGTGTACCAGAAGGGCTATGATTTCAATTAAAAAAATAAAGAATAAATTATTCTTAATTTTTTAATATTTAATTTAATTATATTTATATATTTTTATTTTTAGGCATATGTATTTATTTATTTATTTTATAAAATAGAAGATATGAATATATATTTAAAATAATAAAAATAAAAAATAAAATAATTTTATATAAAAAATTATTATATATATAATTACGTTAAACTTTGAAAGGGAAAGACGATTTTTGCTGTTGGAAAAGGATCAGGAGGCAGACGATCCTTAAAAGTTACTGTGGTTAACGTTAAAGCGAAGATAATGATGATTAAAAAAGAAGCCACTTCCTGGGAAACATGTGTCTTTTGAAACTCGAAACTTGCAAAACCAGCTAGAAGCCTAGAACACCCTGGATTAAGCAGAAAGGCTGTAACGAATGCTTAGCTAGAAAGAGGGGGAGAGAAAGGAATGCTTAGCTAGAAAGAGGGGGAGAGAGAGGGAAAGCAACAAGAGACAAGAAATGACCGTTGTAAGGTGTGAGGCTGATTTGGATTCCAGGCTGGTGGTGGGTACCCATCAACGACCCCTCAGATCATTAGCCCTCACATGGTTTCGCTGTTCTCCTCGGTCCCACACTCTCTTCCTCTTTTCTCTCACTATTTTAGTATTTTTATATTAATTTATATTTATATTATATGTACAGGATGTTTTTAAATTAATTTCTTTTTATATGTACGTGGAGTTCATTTTTTTATTTTTATTAATATTAATTTATATAATTTTATTTTTAAAAAATATAAAATTTTAATTTCATATAAATATTAATATTAATAAAATTAATATAAAATATTTTATAAAAATAAAAATAAAAATAAAAATAGTGAATTTTACAGAACGAAAAAGAATATTTACTTATACGATTTTATATTTCAAATTTTTTATCACATTTATAAAAATATTTAAAACACATGATTTTATTAAAAGAAAAAATATAAAAAATCTAGTAATGTTTTGTGTGGTATTATTAGATAATTACTTGCTTACTTGATTGAGATCGTTTTTATTTATTAACTACTAGAGAATTTCAATTTAAAATTTTTAATATATTATTTAAGTTTTTATTCTAATATTCTGCATATATACTTATTAATTTCAAATATTCAATTTGTCATTTTAGATACTTTTTTTTTCTCTCTTTCGCGTGCTCTTCCATTAATAACAGCGAATGGTTCGATGGATGAATCCTTGAAATAACCTTGAAACTATCGGGCCTCTCTTCTGCAGTGTACAGACAAAACAAATATTCTGTTAATCTCTTTCAATATTTATTGTGGTATTTATTAATTACTTAACCGTTTTATACTATTGCCAGCAAGGTAATCCAGGATGATTAATAACAATTTTATTATTATCATATTGTATCCTTTACAATCACTCAGATCATAAAAATAATTGTTTTATTGTTAATCTTATACACTTTTTTTCTGTAACATCAAATTTCTACGTCTAATTTGATTGTGGGCCAGTACGCATTGTATTAACAACGCTTATATTTCAATATTACCCGAGTCTTATCCACAAAATCCACTATTTCCTTGCCCCTTGCCCCTCTTTGCACTCTTAAAAGGACTTATAGCCCCATGCCTTGCGCTCTCAAACAAAGCACAGCCCAACACACTCTGCAAACTGCTCCCATTTCATTCCCAGAAAACGAAAGTTTCACTCTGCTTTGATTTCGTTAGAAGATGTCGAAGGAGGTGAGCGAGGAAGGACAAACCCACCACCATGGAAAGGACTACGTGGACCCGCCGCCGGCACCGCTCATCGACATGGCGGAGGTCAAGCTCTGGTCGTTTTACAGATCGCTCATCGCTGAGTTCATAGCCACCCTCCTCTTCCTCTACATCACCATCGCCACCGTCATAGGCAACAAGAAACAAGCTGGGCCATGCGACGGCGTCGGCCTCCTCGGCATCGCCTGGGCTTTCGGTGGCATGATCTTTGTCCTCGTTTACTGCACCGCCGGCATATCCGGTGAAAAATTTTTCAACTTTCATGTATAACTTAAATTCTGTTTTACTGTGACAACATTTCTTAACATTCTTCGTCGTGTTGTGTGCGTAGGTGGCCACATCAACCCGGCGGTGACGTTTGGGCTGTTCTTGGCTCGCAAGGTGTCTCTGATTCGTGCGGTGGCGTACATGGTGGCGCAGTGCTTGGGAGCGATCTGTGGTGTGGGTCTGGTGAAGGCTTTCATGAAGAATCCTTACAACCGGCTTGGCGGTGGTGCTAACTTCGTGCAGCCTGGCTACAACAAAGGCACTGCTTTGGGTGCTGAGATTATTGGAACCTTCGTTCTTGTCTACACGGTCTTTTCTGCTACAGACCCCAAGAGAAACGCCCGTGATTCCCACGTCCCTGTATGTTAGCTTCAGCTACTTCGTCTCTCGCTCTCTCTCTCTCTCAAAAAAAATTCCCGTTTTTTTTCCGATATTTACCCCCCCCCCAATAAAAGAGAAGTTTGTAAAAATTATGATCGCAGGACCCAGATGCGAAATCATCTGTTGTTTGTAATTGTTTATGAATGATGGGTGCAGGTCTTGGCTCCTTTGCCAATAGGATTTTCTGTGTTCATGGTCCATCTGGCTACTATTCCCATCACTGGAACTGGCATCAACCCAGCTAGGAGCTTTGGTGCTGCTGTTATCATTAACAATGAGAAAGTCTGGGATGACCAGGTATGATCTACCTTCTGTTTTTCTATCTATCTTCCTGGCCTCTTCAAATTTGAACTATAAGCTTCATGTGATTTAGTTACTAATAATAAGTGTGATTAATTAGTTAATTAAGGTATTTTTTATTGTAGTGGATTTTCTGGGTTGGGCCATTTGTGGGAGCATTGGCAGCAGCAGCATATCATCAGTACATATTGAGAGCAGCTGCTATTAAGGCATTGGGGTCCTTTAGAAGCAACCCCACCAACTAATGAGGGAAAGAGGCCTTCCTTGTGTTTGAATGAATTAATCATTTATTGGTTTGGTTTTGTTGTGTGTATTTGGAAAAATGAAAAAGCTGGTAATGAAGATGATGGATGATGATGACCTTTTGTATTAATCTTCTCTTTTGTATTTAAGCTTACAAATTTAATTATTCTCATGTTCCTAGCTTGGCCTGTGTATTATTATTATTATTATTATTATCAACTAAATGTTCATGATTAGTGGAGCTTTTTGTGTTTCTTGAGCATGTTTCCCATGTTAAAATTTTCGCGTTGGGAATTCAAATTGGAAACCTAAGAGAAAATATCTACTTAATCGGGAGGGGCTTGCTTTGGTAACTGGAATTTCAAAATGCGGTGCCAGCTTTGAAATTAAGAAATTATATACAAGTTATTTATTTTTCAGTAAATGTAATTGAATAATATCAACGTAATAGTTTTGCGATACATTATTCCCAATTTTGAAATCCTCGAGTCCACTCAATGACAAGGTTAAATCAAAGCTTTACTTGAAGAGCAATGCAACCAACTCTGGAGTGTATTCCCAAAGCGGTTTTGCGGATGGTAAAAAGTTGGTTGCTTTGCTTTACTAATATTCAACTTCCACTGCGGGCAGGTGCTGAGTGCGGCATCACGCATAAAATCATGGAAGCCACTTTTCTCCGGGAAAGGAGCATGGGACTATTATTACACCATGAAAGTAAGGTTAATTTTACGTGCATTCAATAAATTTGTGTGCGCAGAATCACTCTGTTGGGGGATGCGAGATATCAAGAATTAAAAATTTATTATTATATTATATATTATATAATAAAATTTGTCATGAAATTTTTTAATAAAAATTGAGGGTAAAATTAGTGTTTTAACATTAATATTTTTTATATATAATAATTATTCGATATTTGGACATCATATTTGATGTTGATTAATTCAATTTTGAGTTGAATAAAATCATGTGAGGTGGCGAAGTTATTATAATTAAATTTTAACGTAATTATATTTTCAAGTTCTCGATACTTCTAATTAAGTTAAAATAATTTCATACTAATTGATTTATGCATTTAATGATTTTAAAATTAATAGTTTTGATTTATAAAAATTTAAAATATTCATCTCTTTTATGAAAAATATTTGTGAGAAAAGATAATTTTTAAAATATTGTTAAATATTTGGATAATTTTAAAAATTTTAAATGTTAAAATATAATATTTATATAAAATATTTTTAAAAATATAAAAATATTTTATGAATCAAGTACTGTTTAAAAATACAGGATTCTCGTATGCCATTTTGGATATATATTTAGATTCATGGCAAAAAAATTTGTCTATAAATTTCGTTTTTGTATGCTTTAATTACTAATAATTATATTTAATTTTATTTAATAATAGAGGTCAGACTTTAGTTTATTATTAATTTTTTTTTTCAATTTTCAACATACTAAAAAATAAAACGATTGGTTTAATTGTTCTAAATCTGATAAAGATTCATAAGTTCAATTTTTTAATGCGCTTTTATTGATGGAATTATCATTTATTACTTCTATTTTGAATAAAAATTAATCTCATATTTTTAAATTTAAAAAATGAAAATATTCTAGGTGCAAAACAAATTAAAAAAAAACAACAACGTTAAAGAGAAAATGTTATAATTATTCGAGTATTCAAAATCGTAGTAGCGGATTTTGTCAGCAAAGCAAATGGTGTGCTTATTATGGAGAAGCTGTAAAAGGAAAGGTGTTGAAGGGTAGGGCTTTCAGTTGGAGTCGGCAAGCGGAGAGTCTGGTGACGGTAAAGTTCCAACCAAGCAACCAGCTCTGCCAATCCGACGCAAAGTAGCAAAAGCAAAAGTAGGCTCGGCCTCCAAGGACTTTTCCAACTCTGTTTGCCACGTGTCCTTTGCTCTTGGCTCACAGGGATGAGGATCACGTGTGCTGCGGTGCGGTGCAGCTCAGTGCAGTGGCAGGGCAAGTCCTGCGTCAATTTTGTAAGTTCATCATTTTCCTTCCGCCAGACATTTTCACAACTTCCCCTTCTATCGGTATAAAATCAATTTCCGCGTGAGAAAAATGCAATTTTTGTAAACCACTTCCAACAAAAATACTTCTATTAACCGAGCTCAAGACCTTACAAAATAATATTCTCAGCGATTGGCCAAAAATTTAAAATTAATAAATTTAAATTTATGTATTTAATTATTAAATTTAAATTATATTTTAATATGTTGTAATAGATTTATATTAATTTTTACCTTGTGGAAAAAATACTTTTATAGATCAAGATTTTACAGAATAATATTCTCGGCCGAGAACCCAAAATTAATAAATTTAAATTTATGTATTTAATTATTAAATTTAAATTATATTTTAATATGTTATAAAAGATTTACATTAATTTTTGCCTTTCTAATTTTTGTGAAATTATTAAAATATACAAAAAAATTATAAAATTTATATAAAATTTTTCAATAAAATAATGAGAAAATATAGTTATAATTTTAAATCAAACAATATATAATAATCTAAATTTCTGCAACCATCAATATGTTTCAATTAAGCTCAAACGAGTAAAAAATTCTTTACACTTACTAAAATTTAACTTTTTTATCTATCATATTTCATTTGTTAATTTATGCTTAACTACAGTATATTATTTATTAAAAATATTTAAAATATCTATGGATTTGAGTTGTATAGTTATTTTTTTCCACTATTTTTTATTAAAAATTTTAAATTTAATTTAATTGTCGTATTTTTTTTTTAATGTTTTGGGGGACATCCAAGTAGAGTTTGAAATTTAAGAAAACATCTATGTATTTTCCTTAAAATTCAAGGGAGATTAATACATTTTTTCCATTTATTTTGATTTATTTAATCCGTATGTAATCTTATATGCAGAAGATTTTACTTAAAATCATTCTACTCATTTATTAATCAACTCATTTAAATTTTATCGTAAGTAGACTTATTCAAATGCATTTATATTATGTTGTAACAATCTAATTATAATTGGCTGCAACACATTAGTTGCATAAAAAAGAGATTGTTATTAATTTTTTCTATAAATATTAATTGAGTATTATTGAATAAAAATTATAACTTTAATAGTTAACTCATTATCAAAGAGAGAAATGGTTCATTACTCAATATTATAATATTTCAATGGATTTAATTTTAAAATTTATTAAATTTATTAATAATACTATTTGATATATTTTATAGAAAATTTGTAAGTTCAAAGTCATCATTTACACACACTTGATGTTACTTGGCTCTATCACTGAATGTTGTGCTGTTAGAATTTTATTCCAAGATGATATGTAAAATTAAAATAATATATATAAAATTTATATTTACATACTCCACTTATGTTATGATTGAGTTTAACCAAAGCTAATAGATTGATGCCACTTAGATTTTTTTCTTGGGCTTTTTATTTAGCAATGGCTCTTAAGAAGTAGAAATTGTATGTACGAGAAATGAAAAAAAGATTTAATTATATATTTTTTTCTGTTAAGTAAATTTAGTTTCTTTTTCATCAAAAGATTACTAAATCTCAAATTTATATAACCATCAAATTATACTAATTCATGTAAGTATGTTTAGCTCATATTTTATCATATCACAACTTTAAATTTAGCTTTACACAAATATTAAAATTAGACTAAATTTTAATTAATTATATTAAATTAAAATCATTGATTAATAATGACAATTATTCTTTTAATTGATTGGTCTAAAATAGCTCAATCAGGTCAAACTTTACCTACACAAAAAAAAGGGTCAAGTGTATACAATAAACAATGGTCCACTGAGTATACTTCAATACCTAAATTAGTAATAGCCGTTTAGACTAAGTGCATTAAATAGCTATATATTAGTCTTCAATGGCATACCTAAAACTTCTTTTACAGGAGTATAATAATTAATAAATGAGCTAGAGGTTAAGGTAATGAGAAGTCATTATTATAGCTAATCTTTGATCATCATGGTAAACAACAAGTTTTTATTTTAGTCCACAACTGATACTCAAGCTAGATCTTTGATGATTAGATCATTCTTTTAGTCAATATCGACTTGAGTTAAGGATTTGATGAATTTTGTCCTTAATAGTAAGGTGTACACTTATGTAAGTTGAGTCAACCATGTTCTTGTCTTATTAGATTAAATCTAATTAATTATTTTGGTCATTGTTAAATAGCAAGATAGTATACACATTTATAAAAAAATTTAAAAAAATTGCAAGATATATGGAGAATTATAAAATTTCTAATTGTTTTATAAATTTACATTAAAAGTCACAATTTTTTAATAGCTTATTATTAAAAAAATCATTTGGAGTTGCTTAATTTTTTTACTTAGTAATGGCCTATTTCTAAATTTCAAAGAAAACAAATTAAATGAGATATGTAAATCTTAAAATAAATGATTTGATGATAACTTAAACTTTTTATAAAATTATTTAAAACATGCAAATCTAGCAAATTTTATGATAAATAAATGCATGAGTTTGAGTTTATTGTAAGCATGAGATGAAGAGAAATTACTTATGAGATTTATTACAGCACAAATGTGTTTTACAATTACTATATTGTGTTTATTTCTCTTCTTTAATCATAATAAAGTATATAATGCAAGAACACCTTTGTTGACATCTAAAACAGGTAAAAAAAAATTGTAGAAATATGTATTCCTTCAAGTCTTTCTAAAATGTTTTGATAGATTTTTATTAAAAATTGTAGCTCTTATATAATTTTTTTTGCTCGTTAAAATTGTAAGATATATAATTAAAGCAATTCTAACTATAATTAGTAAAAAATAAGGTTTGTGTATATAACATATTGACCAAGCTCTAATAAAATTGATCATGCAAAATTAATTAGGAGTTATACATTAAAAGGAGCAATTCTAGGACCAAACATATACTAGCATCGCACTAAGCTTTCTTGAGGATGGGATTGCCTTAATTTGAGTTGAAAATTTCATGATCCTCTTCTTATTCATGGAAGGTGCTTAATGAGACTTTCTCACAAAATTACTTAAAGGTGTAGCATAGGTAGTTATAAATGATTAAAGCTAGTAGAATGCTAAGAAAAGATGCAAAGCGCATATAATTAACTTATGTTATTTCTCTAGTTGAAAAAAAGTCTTCCTTGTTGCCATCCATATATTTAAAGATCATAAATTGAGGAAGTTAAGATCCATGCTGCTATGTCCTTGATTTTCAAGAGCACATAATTATTATGTGTTAAAGTGGATTAGTAGTATCCCACGATGCGAGAGCTAGCTTGCAAAAATAGGGTGACTACTTATGACCTATTTGTTGAGCTTTTGTTCAATATATGCATCAATTTGCCATAAGTAGGTCTAGTCTTTGGTTACTCCCTTGATTATGTCAAAAAAAAAAGTATGAGTTATCTTTGCAAACTTTGCATTTTTTTTCTATATGATTGAAGGATTTCATCGAACTACTCAAATTTCATAAAAAATTAGGTAGAAGGCTACAATTTTTTAAACAATTTTTTGCACAAATTTGATTAATTGAATTGTACCACAATTTTTAATATGCATATTATATGTAAGTCATACATTAAATACACATAATTTTTTTGTAAAATTTTTTGAATATTTATATATAAATTTGCATTTTCATATTAAGACATCAAAAAGGCTTCCCAAGCTCGATCCCAAACATTATATGTATGGTCATGAGTTAGGAGGGAAAGGAAATGGAAGATAATGAAGGAGAATAAAGGATTAAGTCCTAACTTTCTTTTTCTTATTTAAATATCCAAAATAATGTAAGGAAAGATAATAGAGGATAAAACAAAATATATAACTAACTAACTTATAATTTTCCTTATTTTAAAAGGTTAATTCATTAATTTTATATGATTGAAAAAATATAGTTATCCAAATTTTATCTGTAAAATATTTTGACAATATAAAAAATGATCCAACTCACATTTACTTTAAAGTCAATGTGAATAAGTTAAAATAAAGATGAATGTGTATAGATAAATAAATATTAGTTATAATTATTAATTTTAATTATTATCAAAAATAAAAAAGATAATTTTATTTTTTATTAAAAAATTTCAAAATTATAATATGTATTTTTTACAAGTTAGATACTTTTCAAAAAATGTAAATAATGAAAATAGTAATGATGAAAATTGAAAATATAAAATATAAATTAAAGAATAAATAAAATTAAAATAATAAATAAAATAAATAATCTGCGAATTTAGAGAAATATAAAATATTGAAGAGTAAAAGAATTTAGAAGATTAGCCGTATACTCTTTTTTTCCCCTTAAATAAAACCACTAAATAAAGAAAAATATAGCACATTATATTCTCTTTTCTCTCCCTTCCCTCCAATTCCCGCCAACTAAAAAGATCATCAAATTTGTGCAGGTAACGCATTTTTTTTTTTTTTATCAATAACTAGTATCATACGAAAGAAACACGAAGACAGGATTAAAATATGGGGTTCTCTGTTCTGCACCTATTTTTCAGTGATACAGATTTATACTCCTAAGTTAATGGTGATAATTTAGTCAATTTAGATGAGATTTATTATTACTTTAAAATTATTTGAATCATAATTATTAATTTAATAATATAAATAAGTCTATATTATTAAAAAATGGTGCATTATAATTTTTTTAAAATATAAAAATAAAAAATGAATTTATATTTAAAAATAAAAAATATAAATATAATTAAACTAATAGAACATAATCCACCCTTCACCTTGTTCACAGACGAAGTGATTTAACGGCGGTCGAGAACGCCCATGGGAGTCTGAGAGACCGCAGTTCTCAGTCTCACAAGGTACATTTACGTCTTGGAGTCATATAGATAATAGATGTTACATAATCAATACCGTATATAAAAGTTTTCACCTCTTTTTATACGTATCACTTTTTAATTAATTTTTTTCCACTCTTTTCCTCCTCTCAATTTCTTTCTTTCTTATATTTATTTATTATTTTTATTATTTTTTTACTTTTTTATATTTATATTCTTTGACCTGATGTATGTAATCATCATTATTTGTTTTTATTATTTATTATTTTTATATTTATATTCTCTCACTTGACCTATTTAATCATTATTATTTATATTTATTACTTTTTTATATTATATGACTAAAAAATTATTTTAATTCCAGTAAAATTAAATTTTTATCAATTTTCTCCTTAATTAAAATTTTGTATCAGCTTACTTTTTATAAGATTAACTTCACATCAAATTTTAATTTTTTTTTACAATAATTCAATAATTCCATCTCATATATGGAAAGCTTAAAATATGAGGTGGACTTAATCTTATACAAATTAAATTTATACAAATTTTTAGTGAGGGACGAAATTAATAGATTTCAATCTTATGCAATCATTAATATTTATTTTATTGCTTTTTACATTTTAATATTTATATTCTTTCACCTAACTTATGAGATCATTATTATTTTTATTTATCAAATTTTATTTATTTATATTTATGCAACTAAAAACTTATTTTAATTCTTATAAAATTAACTTCACGTTCCTTTGTATAGTAATTTAGTAACTTCATCTTAATATATAGAGAAACTAAAATTTGATGTGTAGTTAATTGTATATAGTTAATTTTATAAATAATAAATTGATATAAATTTTTAGTAAGTAATAAAATTGATAGAAATTCAATCTTATAAGGATGAAACTAGATTTTTAATTTATTTATATTCTCTCATATGACTTACACAATCATTATTATTTATTTTTATTATTTTTTAATTTTAATATTTATACTTTCTCACCTAGTTGATGAAATTATTATTATTTATATTTATTATATTATACTTTTTATATTTATATTCACTCTTGTATTTTCTATTTCTATTAAAATCAAGAGTCTAACTGATGTCAAATCTCTTCATTTTCCTTTTTCTTAGCCTTTGTCCTCCTTATTTCTTATATCTCTCTCTAATGAAATGCTAGTTTACTTCTTTTTCTTCTCTCCCATTCTCTTCTCCACTATCTTAAAGTTCTTTTCACTCTTACTTGCCACTTCTCTCTCTCTCTCATTCTTAACATAACCTAACATTCTACCTAAATCTTTTATCAGTTATTGTTTCCATCAATTTGCCATCTTTTGTTAAATCATACTCGAACCTCTTTTCTTTTCTTTTGTTACTAACCCATTATATCCTATACCTAGCACCATCATTGTCACTATCTTTGTTCTAACCTTTTTTGTGTCGATGTATTATTGATTGATTTATAAGCCTTATAAAAAAATTTAGTTTATACCACATGATTAATTAATTTTATTTTTACTTTTAATAGGAGTTCAAAAATATTTTTCTAAGTTTTTCATTATGTTGAATTTTTCTTGTCCAAAATTCAATCAAGTATGTTGGTTTTTATCTTTGCATTAGATCTTAATGATTAATTTTTCTATTTGAGTGATTGTATAATTAAATATTGTATATTTGAATTGGATTTTGTTTATGTTCTCCAAGATTAACCATTTGTTTTATATGTAATGATTTTAAACTTTGTATTATTTTAGCAATTATATAATTTACTATTTTAAAGTGCATATTTGGTATTTATTTCTTTCCTATTCTACATCATTTAGATAAGTATAAGTTTAAGTAGTGAATTATTTTTTTCCTAATACTTAGTATGCTAGGTTCTATCTTTTGATTGCATATAACTAAATTTTTTATATGCATGTAATTAAATTTAATAGCTTAGCATGGTTATTAATTTTATTTTTGGAAAAATTACAAATAAGTCTCCTAAAATATGACTTAATACCATGTAATCCTCTTAAAGTTTTAAAACTTACAAATAACTTTCTTGAACTTTTGAAAAAACTAAAGATATTTAAATTTTAATTAATGAAAATAGGAAAGAACATAAATAAGCTATTTATGATATTTTTGAACTATTTTTTTTACCACAATAAAGTAAAAAAAGTAATAAAAAAAAAAGAAACACAATACAATTTAATCAAGTTTCAATAATAATTTACTCAAAATGCTTATCTTCTATTATATCATAAACACATTATAGAATCAATTTTGTTGTTGACAATTTATCTTAGAAAAAATATCAATAAAAGATTAGCTCAATTCATATTAAAAATAGTTAGAAATAGCTATGAGTAATTTACATACTTTTTTTTTAAACTGAGTTGCCAATATTTTCACTTTTTTGAAAATATTAGATGATTACATATAGTTTTTAAAAATTCAAAGAGATTAGATGAGACAAAACCATACCTTGAAGAGGCTTATTTATATTTTTCCTTTTGTTTTTAAATATATCTGCTTGATAATCTTGAAAAAGTAAGGAAGAGACTAAAAGTTGATCATTTGCCAACGAGAATGAGATCTTATATAAAAGAAAATGCAATTACTTTAAAAATTTATTTATTTTATAATTTGTGGTATGATTTTTTAATTTTATTTCAACCACATTAAATTCTTATATAATTCTCTTTTTAACTTATTTTTAAGTTTTGATTTTACAGTCATAAATTAAAATTTTGGTTTAAAGTTGAATATAATAGAAGGCTGAATGCCATATGAAAAGTAGTGCATATATTTTAATTCAATTATCATATTATTTGTATATGTGTGAACTTTTATACAAAAGATAGTTATAACACAAGTCTAAAGTAAAATTAAAATGTTCACAAAAAAAATTTGAAAATTATATATGAGGTTTTTGGTAAAAATTATATGTATGATTTTGAAGTATGTTATAAGAATTCTACTAATTAATATTTTTTAATTTTTAGTTTTATGTTATTTTATATTATTAATCATTTAATAGAGTTGGATTTTGATATTTTCATTGAGAGAATAATTACATATCATATATGTTTCAAATTAATTTTTAGTATTTTATATTTAAATATCTTTTCAAAGGAAATTATTAATTAATGCATTAGATTAAATATCCTTCAATTACTTACCTTTTTGTCACATATTTCTCATTTTTAATTATAATTATTGATAGTCATTAATTTCATAAATACTTATAATTTTGTGTTAATGGTGACTATCAATATAATTATTATTAACCATTAATTGTTCAATTATAATTATGGTTGGTATCATACTTATGTAGACCAATTTATAGCATCTTGATAACTACTTCCTCTCTTCTATTTTATCTATCACATTTAATCAATTTCATAAATATTAATAAAGTAGTTAATTTATTTATTTTTAATAGACTTTTCAAGATTATCCTTTATGTATAAAATTCAAAATAATTAAAAATAAAGAAAGAAATATAATGGAAAAATGCAAGTTGGATGAGATTGTAGAATAATGAAGTATTTATTAATAAAAAAGAAGGATAATATTAAAAAAATTAAAACTTTATTGGAATAATAAGTGACAAATAAAAAGAATAATTTTTTTCAAAATGCAATAAATAAAAATGAATGGAGAGAGTATTAATTAACACATTAAATTAAATATTCAATTTCTTATCTAATTTTAACATATATTCCCCAATTTCAATTATAATTACTATTAGTCATTAATTGCATTATTAAACTCTATTTTTTTTAAGTGCTAGTTTAGAGAAAAATTTTATTTTTATTTATCTGTCATTTTAAGAAACCAAAATCATATTCATTATTTTTTAAATATTTCCTCTACTATTTAAATAAATATTCAATAATTTTACTTATCAGTTAATTTTTAGTAAAAGATATATTAGTAAATTTTAATTCATTTCTCTAAAATCATGATTATTTATTGCTTTTCTTAATTCTTGTATATTTACCTTAAATAATACTTAAAAATAAATAAATAATGTAATTATTATTGATTATTAATATTTCACAATTTCTTATCTATTTAAATGTTGATTAAAATAATTAGTACAAGAAGTTTCTTATTATTTTTTAGTTTACTATTTATAATGCTTAATGATTTAACGAAACTGGCTTTGGTATTTTTTATTAAAAAAATATTTATTATAAATTTGATAATTGAAATTGTCTAAAACTAGTTTCTAACGTTTTTTAAATATTTTTAATGGTTACTGTTATCTAAAACATTAAATCAAATATTTTCAATTTCTTAATTTTTTTACTCATTCTCATGTTTCAATTATAATTATTGTTGATATTAATTCAATAAATACTTAGAATTCTAAATTAATGTTGACAATTAATATAATTAGCAGTTAACATTAATTTCAATATTAATTATATTATTAATTATGGATTAATAATTATATCTTGACCAATTATGGCCCTCAGGGACCATGGTTAACATTATCCTTTTTATTTAAATATCTTTCAACAACCATATTTACGTTAAATATTCATCAATTACATGTTTTAGAGCAATTAAAAATTATATTATATTAATAATAATAATGTATCTTATAAAATAATATTTATAAAAATTAATAATAAAAAATAACATAAAGTTATACAGCGCAAAAGTAAAAAAATTAAGTTTAATACTCTCTTCATTTCTTTTTAAGTGTCATCTTGGAGGAAATTTTTTGTTTTTATTTATTTATTTATTTATCATTTTAGGAAACTAAGATTGCATTTATTATTTCCTTTCAAATATTATCATTACTATTGAAATAAATGCCTAATAACTTCACTTAAAATTTAATTTTTAGAGGACCATGTATTAATAAAAGGTAATATTATGGGAACTTCATCTCTTAATAGATTGAGTATTTCACCATTATATTACTTTTTTATATATATATATCTTAAAATAAGTGAATTAAAATTAAAAAAATATGAATTTTATTACATTAAATGTAATTTAATGGTAAAAATACTCAATCTTTTAAGAGATAAAACTCTTTATAACAAATTAGATCTCATTTCTTCTAAAACTATAGTTATTTATTACTTACCTTAATTTTTGTGCTTTAAGTTTAAATGATACTTAAAAAAATAAAAAAATTATTTATATTATTATTTTAAATACATACTTTATATATATAAATTATAGAGAATAATTATTTCATCACTTTTGTTATAATTTTTTTTATTATTTGATGGAAAATCATTTCATAAGAAATGAATATTCTTATTCTATAATATCTAATAAACAAAAATTTTCTATTTTTTTATGACATTCCACTCTATAACACCAAATATGTTATAAGTAAATGTGAAAAACTCATTTCAAACAAGGAAAGGTGTAACTTTTGTACAGTTATTAATAAAAAAAATTATAGTATATTATTGATGTAATAATATATTTATGTACTATTATAAATAATTGTATATTAAATTTAATTTTTAAAAATTAAATTAAATATTGTTATATAATAATATATCAATATTAAAAAAATAAAAAACAAGTTGGTAAATTGTAGAAAATTGATCCGAATGCTTTCAAAGTAATAATTCGCATAGAAAGGGAATCTAGGTCTCGTCTTTCAACCGGAGGTTATAGGGTTAGACCAATGAAAGAAAGAAAGGAGAAAACAGGATATAAAGTGGGACAGTGGTCCTCCTAACGGTCAAACCAGCTTGACAGTGGTCCCCAAAAATGAAGATGAGGATGAGAATGATGTAAACGTGTCTTTTACGCTTTCCAGCCATGACCAGAGCGCCACCCGCTTGAATAAATCCGCTTTGTGATCCATTTTCTTTTTTATCCTTAGTTTTGAAACCGGACCGGCCTGACCGGCCTGGTCGGTTCAATCGCGGGCAGGCTGGTATTCGAACTAAAAAATGAATTGATTCAATTTCAAAATTCGGATTAGCTAAAAATTTGGATTGATCCGATCAACCTGGCAGTTGAATAGGTGATCTGATCAATCTGTTCACCCGATTCATTTTTTTTTTTTTATAAATTGGTAGAGTTTAATTTCAATTTAACTTAAAAGTTCAATATAAACGAAGAAAAAAATTATGGAAGCTTTAAGTAAGAAAGTATAATATAAAAAAATTAAAAATTAATTTATTTCATATATATAGAAAAATAAATAAAACACATACTTTAAAATATTGAATTTAAAAATATCAGTAATCATAATATTCTTTTTGAAAATTTTAAAATTTTCAATTGTTCAAAAATATAAAAATATTAAAATTTTCTTATAAAAATGGATTAATAAAGTTTTAAAATTCTTGAATTTAAATTTAAGAACTTTAAAAAGAAAAAAAAATACTTTCTTGATTCTTGGTAAACTATAAGGATTAAGATGAATAGTTTTTTATATAAATTAATATTTTTCTCATTTGCAATTACTATTAAATGAAAAAAATAAGACTTATATGAAAGTAATTTAAATTAGAGAAAAAAATTTTGCCATTTGCATTTTATTTGAACTAAAATTATGTTAGATGATTAATGTAATTATAATAAAATTAATATTTATTTATTATTTTAGAAATATAGTAGTAAAGTATATGCATATATATAATATATTATTTATTATATATAAAAATATAGTAACCAGTTCGACCACCTACTTTAACCAGTTGAACCGGTTCAACCTTCACCTGTTCGCTTGGCTGGATCGATGGTTAGATCAGGTTTTAAAACATTGCCGATAACAAAGATTTTTGAATCTAAATTTTATAAATTAGTTGGCTGTAAATTACGTAAAATTATAAATTTAATTTTTTTTAAGTTATTACTTAGAATGGAGAAAGTTCTACTTCCTAGCAAATTTTAAGAATTATTCACATATAAAGTAAGTTTTCACTGAAACTTGAATTTTTTAATAAATAAATTCTCTTATAAATTTTTTAAAAATTATTTAAAGTTATTTAATTAAAATTAAAAAAATTAACACTTATTAGAAATTTATTTTCTTATATTTTATTTAGTTTAACTTTAAATTTTCTAGAAAGTATTATTAAAAGGATTAATATATCTTTCAAAATTATATAAAAAATTAAATAAGAAATATCAATGAATTTTAATTACCTATAATTTTTTAAAACTATATTCTATTTTTATAAATTTTTTATTTTTAATTTATTTTTAAAAAATAAAACATGCTTATTTAAAAATATTTAGATATTATATATATATATATATATATATTACATTATATTAATATAATCGAAATAAAATATAATTTAAATTAAGGAAATATATTAGCTCAATAATTAATACAATAATTAATTAATTATATTGAATTTAAATAAAATGGATAAAAATACATAATTTTTAATTTTTATAATTGAATATTAAAATATAAATAATAAATAGTATGATATAATAGATATGCATATAATAAACATATAATTCTATTTAGAATTATGTTTATGATTGTATTTATAACCTATGTTTATAATATAATATTTAATATTTTTATTGTATGATTTTATATAATACTTATTCCATTTATCATATGATTAATAAAATTATTATATTATATTTTATATAAATATTAATTATATTTATATTTTTTAATTAATAAATTATATTTATTAGAGTTTTCAAATGGTGAGAATAAAATATTGAAGTGGTCATTAATTAAATTAAACAAGACTAATTTTGTAGTTCTATTTATAAATGGTATAGAAGGTTCTTCTCATAAAAAAGGTATCGGTAAATAACTTCCCATAGATAATTTTACTTTATTTATTTTAATAACTAATGATTAATTAAATAACTCAATAATTTCCTTCTTTTTGAGAAGTTATACTTCCCATGCTACTTCTTTTAATCAAAGTTAGAAAAATCTTTAAATTGTTTTGTTGATTATTGTCTCCCAAAATGGAAAAAATAGATAAAATATAGAAAGTTATTTACTTACATCTTTTCATTTGTGAAAAAAAAGAGAAAATTATCCCCATTCAACTTAACAAATGCCATTTGTCCTTTTATTCTTTTTATATAAATTAATTTTAGATTTTATAGTAAATTAAAAAATAAAAAATTACAGGTTAAAAAAATGATAGAAAGACAAACAGGAGATGTGTTTTAGAAGAAATAGTAAATTATTAAATTAGTCCCTAAAAATAAGTTATATTAGATTTTCTTTGAGAGTTTGTTTTACATAAACTAAATAAAATTTTAGGGGAATTTTTATGTAATATCTATCTTTCAAAGATCAATTTGATATAGAAATTAGATACTTGTGTACTTGTATCATATAAAATAAACTTTCAAGAGAAATTTGGGGGCAGTCCAATCTATATCTTCATGCATAGATTTTGTAATTTACTCTTAAAAAAATTACAAGAATTGATTATTCTAACTTTTTTCATTATAGTTATAAATTTAATTTTTGATAATAAATAAAAACAAAAAATCACAAGCTTGAAATGTTATCTTAATTGAAGGGCATAAAGCCATTTTAATAATATTTTCTGGGAAGTTAGAAGTTAAATTAAATAACATACATGAAGTTAATCCCTAAAAAGTGTCAATTTTTAGGTGACATTTGGTTCACAAAATTCTTTTGACATTTCTAAGAATGTTTTAAGGAAATGTTAAATTATTATGTTTGGTTCAAATTTTTAAAAAATTCTTAAGAATGTTTACATTCCTATAAATATTTTTAACTCAATATTCATCTAAAATATTCTTATAGAAGAGGTGGTTGTCTTATATTCCAATAATATGAGAATATTTTAGTTATATAAACAGGCTATTTTATCCATAATTTCATGAAAATACTATCATCATTAATATCTTATTTTATCATTATCCATTATTATTGTCTAGTGTTAGCTATCACTCACAGATAGTGACCATTATTGTCCACTATTTATTGTTATGACCACTAATCATCAGTGAATATCATTAGCTACTATCCATTACTAACCATTATTTATTATTTACCACTACCCCATATTGTTAGTGATCATCATCACCATTATAATTTTCACTTCTTTTGAAAAAAATTTCCAATGAATATTGTTTATCAAAAGAAATGTAAGGAAATTTAAAACTTTTGTTGCTTTCCACATATTTATTTCCATTAAAAAATATATGGCGTGAATTTTTATGTAAAAAATCTTGTTGTTTTCAACAAAAAGTCCATCCAAAATTTCAAATGTTATTAAATAGTACGTAGAAGCTCATCCCCTCCCATTATAGTTAGGAACTAGCTAGGCTAGGTTATTTATGGACCGACCTTTTTATGGGATAGGTTGAACTAATTCACATAGTTTACCGATCATTGATTTAAAAGTTCTAATCTAGTTCTATAAAGTCCATAAGTAAATAGGTTGGCTTGTGAGCTTTTTTAAAAATTTTAAACTATTAAATAGTTTAAAATCATTATAAAATACGACATATTTATTCATAAATAAGTCATAATACATTTAAAATCTATATATAATCATAAAAAAGATACTATATATAAAAAATACGAGTCATAAAACATCCACAAAATTAAATTATCATTTAAAATTTATCTATAACGTAACCTTACACAACTAAAAGTGAGGGATGAAAGTGTGATTTTGTATAAATTAGGGAATGTAAGCCTATATAAAAATTAAGAAATTATAAATTATAAAGAATACAGGTTGGCTTAGCCCACATAAATTGTGGGCTATGTAAATTAGGCTAAGTTTGGCCCCCATTTAAATAGGCCTCAAATTTAGAGGCTCAAGTCTATGTAAGCTTGTAAATAAACAAGTCACCCCATGGCTTGTAGACTAAATCAATAGCTCTACCACCTATTTCTTTTTCCTCTTAAGGTAAATTTGTGTTTTTAAAGTTTCTTGAGTTTTACTCTTGTAGTTTAAAGGTAAATATTAAAATTCTTAACTAATTAAGTTATTTCTAACATTTTATTTACTAATTCTACTAATTGATTTTAATATTTTTTTTGCATTTTTTTGTACATTTTTAGGCTATGATATTTAAAGAATCTATCCTTCCCTTTTTCTCTTAAAGAATCTATCCTTCCCTTTTTCTCTTACTAGGATAGATGTTAATAATAAATTTTTTTCATTTATTTTCAAGTGTTTATGTTCAGTTTATTTAGTTAACTATAAGGCCTTATTAGCTTCATTAATATGTTAATAAGAAATGTTTATGTAATTTTATTTAATTGATTAGAAATGCATGGATAATTTTATTTAGTTGATTGCATAGTTAATTTAGTTAATTAAAAGGATCATTAGCTTCATTAATAAGTAAATTAGAAATGTTAAGTTAATTTTATTTAATTAATTGTGTACTTTATTACAAAGACTTATTAGTTCCATTATTAAATTAATTAGAAATATTTAGTTAATTTTATCTAAGTAATTGCTTAGTTTATGTAATTAATTAGAAATTCATGATATTTAGTTTCAACAATAAGTTAATTTAAAATGTTCAATTAATTTTATCTGGATAATCACTTAGTTTATTTAGTTAATTAGAATGTTTTAAATTTGATTAACTATCAATTGTAAGTTAGTTTTACACTATCACACATTCTTATATTGTTATATCAATAAAAAAATTTTAAAAATTTTCTTTTAGCAAGAATCCTTAATTAATATTATTTTTTAATTATTTATCATTTTCTTATTCATTAATAGTGAAGAATATTTTATACTGATATTGTATTAGATTTACAAATCTAATTAGAAAGGCTTATTAGTTTTGCCAATAAGTTAATTAAAATTTTTTACATGATTTTATCTAATTAATTGCTTATAATTTATCTAATTAATTAGAATGACGTATTAGTTTCATCGATAAGTTAATTAAAAATATTTATTTAATTTCACTTGGTTAATTGCATAACTTATTACAAAAGCTTATTAGTTCCATTAATAAATTAATAAATAAATTTTATTTAGGTAATTGTTTAGTTTTTATAGTTAATCTGAAAGGCCTAATTATTAGTATTATCAATAAGTTAACTAGAAATATTTAGTTAATTTTGTTTAGGAAATTACTTAGTTTGGTTAATTAATTAGACAGGCCTATTATTTCATCAATAAATTAATTAAAAATATTTACTTAATTACTTGGTTTATTTAGTAAATTAGAATGCCTTATTAGTTACATTAATAAGCTAATTAGTAATATTTATTTAATTTAACTTAGTTAATTGTTAGAAAATTTTACCTAAATATTGGAAAGATTTACTAGTTTAATTATTTAAGTAATTAGAGATGTTTATTCAATTTTATTTTATGAATTGTTTATTTAGTTTTTGTTGTTAATTAGAAAGGCCTATCATAATTTTATTACATATATATATTATTTATAGATGATTAGGCAAGTTCATGGATGTGGCTAGCTAATTTGTGTAGGATGAAAGACAAGGTAGCCCTTAGCTTATTAGCAGGTTCTCTCTCTCTCTCTCTCACACACACAGACACACACCCCTTGTGGGTATATGTTTATGCCTACACCTGGCTCAAGAGCCTCTCCTATCGCCATTGCACCTTTTGTTAAGCAAGCCAACATAATAGCTATCCTCAATTCATGTCCATCTTAATTCCATAACCTTTTTCATAGGTGGCACTTGGTATGCCACCATTTTGCCACTACTTAGGTAGCCCATTTTTGGTCCTAAGGAAACTATCATAGCTTATAAGTTTAAATATATATTAATTATCAATTTATTTTATATATTTAAATTTTTTTTATTAAAATAAGTTAATATGTAATTAACTATAATAAAATTTGCAATAGATTTTTCCCCATTAAGGCATTTATCACCTTTACTACTCACATAATAAAGAGAAAGTTCATTAGCATATGACCCATTTGGAAGCAAATTTTGAAGCTTACCTAATGGATGATTTTTGAAAAGTTTGGGATATATAGCTTTATAATAAAAATTATCATTGCACTTAATTTATTGTATTCCTTTTTTCACCAAGAATTATAATTTTTTTCTTGAAATTACATAAGTATTACATGGGAAACCTTACATTTGAGTAGCAAATATAGTAAAACTTCAATCAAAAGGGTTTTGTAAAATGGAAGGATATTATAGGTGAGGTTATAAAGAGGAGGTTGATTAAGCTTGACTCAGTAAGGGATGAAGAGTGAGAAGGGCTTTGCAAGTACAAGGATGACCCTAAATTTGTCCAGAAGTCCTTATAAGCGAAAAAAAAACAAGGCTTTGGATGCAATTAGGTAGGGGTGATCTTTACACACTAGTGCATTCATTTTGATCGCGAAATACCAACTTCACATGGTGTATAACTCACTCTAAACCTCCTTTTTGTATCTTTAGTTACACTAGACTTTTTTACTTGTGCTTTGCATGGTTTTATTTATTTATTTTATTAATATTGTTCTATAAGATATATTATTATTATACAATTTTAAATTGCTCTAAAAAAATAAAGAATTGGTAGGCTTTTATTAAAACTTTCAAGAAGTATGAAAACAAAAAATAAAACATACATGACATGAAATTCAATAGCAATTATGTAGAATAACTGATAATAGATTTCAAACAATAAAAGATGAGTAATAATTAATTTCTTAATAAAAGATGTAGAGTCAAGCGCACTAAATCATTAAGTATAGGAAATGTAAAATTAGAAAAAAAAAAGGGAGAATACTCCTTACAACATACTAATTATTCTAATTAGTGTGCATTTAAATAGGTAAGAAATTGGGAAATGATAATAACAAAAAATAATTATAATTATGAAATTATTTGCCACTAATAATTATACTAATGATCAATATTAGTACAAATCAATATTTTTGAAATTTATGGTTAGCAATAATTATAATTAAAACAGGAGAATGTGTAACAAAAATAGGTAAGAAATTGATGAATACTTATTACAGTGTATTAATTAGTAGTAATTGTTGAAAGATATTTAAATAAAAAATTGCTAAAAGTTAGTTTTAAACATTTATAATATGTAACTATTCTTTACCATGTTTAACGGCCAAATGTATAAAAATAATCTCTTAGTAAAAGATATCATTATTAACTCCATTAAATTATTAAATATGAAAATGAAAGATTTAAAAAAATCGAAAAAAAACTACTTAAAACATATTAATTATACTACCTTTGTTCCTTTTTAAGTGTTGTGTTAGATAAAATTTTTTGTTTTTATTTATCTTTCATTTTAGGAAACCAAAAATATATTTATTATTATTTTTTCAAATATTATCTCTTGATCTAAATAAATGCTTAATAACTTAATTTATTAGTTGACTTTTAGTGGATGATATACTCCTTATATTCTTTATTATCGATTATATTTTGAAGAAATTTTTTATTCTTTTTTATTTTTCACTGTAGAATTTCAATAAAGTATTAATTTTTTTTAGTTTTACCCTTTTTTATTAATAAACTCTTCATTATTTTACAATCTTAACCCACTTGTATTTATTTTATCACATTTCTTTCTTTATTTTTAATTATCTTGAACTTTGTGTATAAAAAGTAATGTTACAAAGTCCAATAAAAATAAAAAATTAAATAATTTTCTTAATATATATAAAATCAGTTAATTGTGACAAATAATAAATAACAGAGGGAGTATTAACTAATAAATTATAGAGTAAATAGGCAAAATCATCATTGAAAAATTAAATTAATATTGAATTAGTGTTAAATTTTGTTATGACATTAATTTAGCCCAATTCCATTAAATTTGACATCAAATTGGTCACTCTATTGGATTAACATCAAATTAATCCTAAAAGATTATATTGATATTGGATTAGTTTTAGCTTTTGTTTTGATACTAAATTAGTCTTGTTGTTAGTACTTTCATTAGCAAATTTGAGTTACATTTCAATCTTCCCTCCTTTAATTACAAACTAATTAAAAATATAAAAAACTAAATTGAGTTGAAAAATTAATTTTTAAGAAAAAATATTTTATTTTTCTCTCAAAAGAAAGATTGAACCTTGAATATGTAATAGTGATACTTAGAAAAAATTAACTAATTAACTAAACAATTAGCAAATTTATCAGAAAGCAAAACAAATACTTGATCAAAGTAGATTAGATTTTAAGTTCTTATAGTATAATAACTTAAGTCAGAAAAATTAAGATTTTAAATGAGATGCTTTAAACTTTATTAGTAGTAGTAAATGGTATCAACCTAAAACATAATGGTGCCTAAATGAATTGCAATCCAAACAACTAAATCAAGGTTTAGATTGAAAATTATTAACTAAACAATAAAAATTTTCAAAATGATTTATTTTCTTATTAAAAAAAGGTGGTGTTAAGCTTAAACACTAAAAAAAAATACAAAAAATGTAAAAATAAGAAAAAACATAAAAAAAAGGAAAAAGACACATAACGAAAAAAGTAATGAAAATAAAGAAAGCATTAAAAAAAGAGATAATAATAAAAAGAAAAAACTTCTAACATGTGTTTATTGCTCTTGATGATGTAATTGTAAAGGTACAATGCACCATTTCATTTTAAAGGTTCTCATTTTTTATATTTCTTATTTATAAATGATAATAAGTTTGGAACCTTTTCTTGTTTAGTTGATATATTTTAATTTGGATCTCAATTTGGTTGTTTAGAATGCAATCCATTTTGGCATTAGGTACTATTGCAATTTGTATTGATGCTATTTATTATTACTATTAAGGCTTAAGGTATCTTATTTAGAATTTCAATTTTTTTGAGTTCATATATTATATCGTAATGACTTAAAACTTAACATACTTTAATCAAATATTGATTTTATTTTCTAATGAATTTGTTCATTATTTAGTTCATTAGTTTATTTTTTCAAGAAAGTATGACTATTAAATGTTTAATGTTTGATCTTTTCTTTAAGAGAAAAATGCAATATTTTTTCTTAAAAATTAATTTTCTAATTTGATTCAGTATTTTGAATTGGTCCATAATTAGATAAAAGAAAATTTAACTACAACTTAACTTTTCTAATGGAAATACTAATGACAAGACTAATTTAATGTTAAAATAAAAGTTAAGATTAATTTGATGTGAATATAATCTTTTAGAATTAATTTGATATTAGTCTAATAGAATTAGACTAAATTGGTTTTATAATAAAATTTCATACTAATTTGATGTCAATCTAATCTTTCAGAGATGAAATTGCCTATTTGCTTTTGATTATGACTCATTTCTCTTAAAATTAAGGTTATTTATTACCTTATTTAATCCCCATATCTTAATCTTAAAAGTCATTTAAAAAATGAAAAGAGTGTTGAACAACATATAAATAAGTAATAAAATTTGAAATATTAACAACTAACAAAAATTATAATTATGAAATTAATGCTTATCAATAATTATTATAATTATCAACATCAGTTCAAAATTATAAGTATTTATGAAATTATTTGTCAACAATAATTATAACTGAAATAGTGGGGAATATGTAATAAAAATAGAAAATAAATTAAGAAATATTTAATTTAACCATGAAATAGTAATGATTGAAAGACATTGGAATAAATGGTCTTCCGCAATTTCAATTGTGGAATGTATATATATAATCTCACAATAAAAGAAATCAAAGTCAATTATATTAGATTGCTAAGTACTAAAAGCATAAAACTAAAAACAATAAGAAAATTAACATACCAATTCTTTCTGAATAAGAAATTGAGGAATTTTAACAATCAATAATAATTATGATTATATAATTAATAGCTGGCAATAATTATTTTAATGGATAACATTAATATAATATTATGAGTATTGATGAAATCAATAACTAACAATAACTATAATTGAAATTAGGAAATATATAATAAAAATAGATAAAAAACTAAATACTTAATTTAATGTATTAATTAATAGTTACCATTGAAAGATTTCTTAGTATAAAATACTAAAAATTAGTCTCAGATAAATATAATATTGACAATAATTATATATGTAAAATTAATGGTTTGCAATAATTATACCAATAATCATTAATAATAATTAGTAAATACTTTTATAAGTATTTGTGAAATTAAGACATATAAAATTACATGCACTATTTTCTTTCTATATTGTTTCTACCATTCTATTGGATTCAACTTTAAGTTTGATTTCCAATTTATGCTTGTAAAATAAAAATTTAAAAATTACAAAAAATGGAAAAGTATAAAAATTTAAAGTAATTGGAATAAAACTATTTGAGTGGTGCAAAATAAAAAAGAAACAAATATCAAATATGCATTATAAATGATAGATTATATGATTACTAAAATATAATAAAGCCCATAAAATCAATGTATATAAAACAAATGGTATAATGAATATAAACAAAATCCAATTCAAATATTCAATGCTTGGAGATAAAATTTGGAATTCATAATCATACAAATTATTCATTGAAAAATTAGTCAATAAGATAAAATATATAGAAAACTAACATACCTAGTTGACTTTAGAGTGATACAAATTTGGCATAGCAAAAAATATATTAAAATATTTTTGGACTCCCATCAAAATTAAAATCAATTAATTATATAACATAAGCTAATTTTTTTTAGAAAACCCATCAATCAACCAATGACATAATGACATGATAGATGTTAAGTGAAACAAAGAGGTAAGGATAACAATTTTTGACCTAATATGGACATAAAACCCTTATATGAGTTTTGATTATAATGGAATAACATGTTTAATACGAATAATAAATAAGTTAAGTTAAGATTATAAATAAGTTAACATGCTAATTCATTTAAGGATTTATGTTAAAATTTTAAAAAATTATTTAAAAAATAATTAATAATTAAATTATAAATAGTTATATACAATAAAATTACAAAATCCATGTTTTAATAAATAGCATTAAAAGTTTGAAAAAGTATTTTATCAATGATTATTTTTTTGTAAATAAGTAATTAAATTTAATAAATAATTTTATAATATAAATTTTGTTAAAATTATTAAATAGGTTAAATGAATTGACTTATCTTGACACATCTAAGAAATGGGTTGACATAATACAACACAATTATTATTTGAATTGAGCTTATTTAAGTTATTATTAGTTTTTCATATGACACAAACCTAATACATAAACACAAATTACCAACTCTATAAAGAGGGATGGTAATGATGGCACTAGGCATAGGATAAAATACATTGGTAATAAAGAAAAAAAAGGAGGTTTGGGTACAATTTAGTAAAAGAAAGCATCAAATGGTGAAGGCTTAATGGAATTAATAGTTGGCAAGAGACTTTGATTGAATGTTAGCCAACATTATGAATGAAAATGGTAGAAAGTGATGAAGAGTAAGGAAAGACTTATAATAGCAAGAACAAGAATGATAAGGAAAAAAGAAGGAATAAGCAAGCATTTTGCCAAATAAAATGATTTGGAAAGTGAAATAGACAAAGGGAGAGAAGAAGGAGACTAAAGAGGTGGGTTCATAACTTGAATTGCTAGGGTTTGGATTTGAAGAAATATTGCATAATATATATAATACATATATGTAAGTAACAAATAATAATGAATAAATAATTATAAACAAATAAAAGAAAAAAGGGAAGATGAAAGATGAAAAGAGCTAGAAAAAAATTAATAAGGATACATATGTACAAAAGAAGCAAAAACTTTTATATATAGTATTGATTTTAAAGTATTATAATAGTTGCTTTAATATTTTTCTTTGCTATACATGTAGATTGTTAAAATTAATGCTGAACCTTTTGTGGATAAGTTGTTCCATCATATCTATCTTATAAAGAATGATTAATAGTAGGTTTCCCTTAAAGTTGCATAATCTTATGTAAATTTTCTTCCATATCCTTTTCAATTTTTTTATTAAAATTTAAATAATTAATTATTTAATTATGTGTAAAAAGTCTTTGTGAAGAAGGAGGAGCTTGACTAAGACATGGCAGAAGGCGAATAGGGAAGGGTTTTCATCCATTAGGGGGAGTGCTTAGGTCTTAAGAACTTCAACTTGTGGATTGAGACATTTAGGGCATAAAGAAAGGTCAGGTTTATGAGTTAGAGTTAGAGAGCACCAATGTAGGGACAACAACATCTGCTACTGCACTACACTTAAATTACATTTTTATGACTTAAATGACTAAGGTACTAAAGGAGATGTAAATGATGGGGCACAAAATGGTGGAGATTAAAGCCATGTATTAACAACAAACATAGTATACCCACCACTTAAATACACATAGCAAGCATTTGGTGAATGATTAAGAGTCTTTTCCCGCTTTTAGACTCCTTTAGTCCACCATGATGATAATAAGGATACCATAGCAGATAATTTTACCTATTTGAGCTTTTATTGACCTTTATTTTAATTGTGTATTTGCATGATTTATATTGTAAATAATATATTTGAATATTAAATTTTATAATTTATATATTTTATATTTATATGCTTCTTTATTTTTAAATTTTAAATTTCATCATTTTGTTATTTATAAATTTTAAATTTATTTTTTATATTTGTATGCTATTAAAAAAACCTCATTATTTCCAATAGATTAGTTAAAATGTTTCCAACAAATTTTTAGTGGAATGTTCCTGTAAAAATTCAATTTCAGTATTTTTAAATTCCATTGAAAAATCTAATAGAAAATTTTAATGAAAAATGATTTTGAAGAACATTTTTCCAACAAACTATTTTTGTTGGAAATTAGGGTTTCGGACCAAAATTCATTTGTGTTTGATATATTTTCCCATAAAAAACAATTAGATCTTTTGTAGTACATTGTTCATCACTTACTATCATTAACCACAGTATTTATCATCTATCGTCATTGATCATTATTCATTATTAACTATTACCTACCATTATTGATTATTACTACTACTATTTGTTGTTGTTGACTACCTCTTACTATCACATATCATTATTGACAATTTAATTTTCAATAAAAATAATTTTAGTAATCTTACAATATTTTTAAAAATATACAAAATAATTAAAATCCAATATTGTAATATGCTTAGAAATGTTTCAAATTGAATTAAATATTGTGATGTCATTTTTCTAAGAATTAAATTTATGGAAATTATATTTCCAAGAATATTAAAATTCTTGTAAATCAAATGCCACATTAGTATCAATCAAACAAGTTTAACTATTTCTTAAAAAGTTCACAAGAAAATATACTTCTTCAAAGCCTAATTTTTCATAGAAATTTACTTATCTTGTAAATCAAATGACTCTTTATTATGTTATTTAAATCTTCTAGTTAATCCACCATATAGTTGCTAATCTATCAATCAATGACTTGCTTTGCAATGCTTTATGCATACTAAAAGAAATTCATATTAACATATATATTTTAAAAAGTATATTTTTTTACAGCTTTTTATTAAAAGGCTAAATATTACCTAAGTAATTAATAGTTGATAAGTTAGTTAATTGTGTAAAAAGTATTTCATAAAATTAGTTGTTAAAATTGTAAAATGACATATTAATAGAAATAGATATATGAATTTAAATAATTCATATTCATCTAAAAATCAAATTATGTTAACAAAATTAAGATGTCTAAAATAAAAATATTGTACCCAATATTTAATTAATTATAATTTTATGAACTTATATATTTATTTATTTATATAACTTTTATTTTATTATTATTTATAACAAATATATAATTACTTAGAATAAAATTAATTATATTTTTGACATTATCTATTTATTTATATATATCCTAATATGTTTATAATTTAAAATAAAGATATAATTATATTAAAATTAAATTAATTATGTTTTATAAAATCATAAATTAATAAAAAAATAAGAATAGATTTGAAAAAAATTGAAATGATAGTTATGAGTTATGAATTACTTAAGATAACTTATTAGATCATAACTTATTTTTTTCAATAAGTTGGTTCATGAAACACTTTTGGAACTTAGTTTATAACTTATTAATTAGGTTGATAAATTATAAAATAATTAATTTGTTGTACAAAACAAAGTCAAGGTTCATCAAAATGAATTTTTTTTATAAAAATAGAAAATTTTTGATAGGTCTCATACTACCCTTTTATAAAATGGAAAATTTATAATATAAATTCAAATGTTAAAATTAGAAATTTTTATATACTTTTTATAAAAAAAACTCATGCACACTTATAATATTTTTTAAAAAATATTACAAAATTTTATAAGAAAATTGCGCTCTCATAACTTTTATATAACCTCGCATAAAAACTCTTTATAAAAACTCTCATCATCTTGCCATCAACCAAAGTTGGATTGCCAATGTGATTCATTGTGAATTTGAAATGAAAATTGGACATATCATCTACAAGAGTTTTTTCCATGAAAGGAGGGGGAGCTTGACAAAAAATTTAGAGTGACTTTATGAGGAATATAGTATAGTGAGTAGTAGAGAATATTGGAGGATTCTAAGGAATTAATCATCATTTGTTTTTTAAGAGAAATTTTTTATGAGAAATTTTATTTATTTTTATACAAATAAAGGGGTGACACGTAGTTTCTATATCATATTAACAAAAAAAAAAGATACCTACAATTATTGAAATGAAGGAAAATAATTTCCTTTTTTTATCCAACTCTTTACATTTTGCATTAAATATATAAGTCATTTTTTTTACTATTTTATTAATTCATAATTATATTCTTACAAGAAATATTTTTCGAGCCTCAGTGTCTTCTTTTCCTTTGTCAAAATTCTCAAATAAAGAAGAAGATTACAAATTAAGAAAAAACCTAAGTAAAGTTTCATAAGTGTTTATTATGAAATTTCAGATTATAATTTTATATGTATATTATTTTTTCAACTTAGCACTAATAATACAACTTTACAAATATAATTATTAATTAACTACTTAATTAATAATGATAACAAATAAATTATGTAAATTTTGAAAGATTAATACAAAATTATTGGAGAATAAATAAAACATTCTACTTTATTTTTTTAATTTGTTTTTATGAAAGCATTCTACTTTATTTATTTATTTTTTCAAAATGCTCTTGTTCCTTTATGTATAGAATTGATACTTATGTTGATAGGATATGATATTTTGCATTATGGTGCAGAAGGACAAGGACCTTTGATGGAGTATGACGTTTTTGTGCATCAATTCAAATTAATGTTATGCAAAACGGTGAATGTATTATAATCATTTTTGAAATAATTAATTTTTATAATTATTATTTGCTATCGATATTAATTGAGTAATTAATTATTAATTATATTTAAATTTGTAAAATTGTAATTATTAGTACAGAATAAAAAAAATGTATATAAAATTATAACCGAAAACTTCATAATAAATGCTTATAAAACTTTATCTAAATTTTCTTCTGCGATTTAACCTTTCTTAACCCATCCTCTTTCATTAAAATATAGTATAAAGTAAATAAATTAAATAAAAAATATAAATTTCAGAGCAAAATTAATTATACGATGAAAAAAGACTTCCATATCACATTTCAAAGAAAATAGTTCATCGGATTACTCTGTCCAACGCATAACATTCTAGAATGACATAAATTAACACCGATCTATTGTTTTCTCTGTTCTCGCACCGTTCATCAAATGGAAAATTTGCTAATCATAAATTTAAAAAAAAAAATGATTCTGAGATTGAAATTCATTCCCAGGGGAGGAGCTTGAAATATAGTTAAGTGCTCTAGCATAAATATGAAACAATCTATAAACAAAATTCAAGATTTTACAAGGGTTAAATGCATATTATTAAAAATTTTAGGGAAAAAACGATTAATTCTTTATTTTCCAAAATTTAAGGGTTACAAAGACAAGGCCCATCCTGCTCATGCGACGAAAGTTTTGAGGGTCATAATTTTTATTTGAATCCCATCATTCATCAATGTTATTATGTCCTACCTACCTATAACCTTATTCCCTCATCTCCTTAATTACCAGCTTAAATATCAACTATGTAGGATGCAAACAGCTGCATACAAGCTTATAATATTATAAAATGCATATCTGAAATCCAGTTAGCCTAACTTGAAATTCACAAAAACAAGATTTCATATTATTGATCCTAAATATTAGAAATCATTTGCAGATGACTTAAAACAATCCCCATTAAAGTTGAACTGAATTGAATTAAATTAAATTAAAAGAATGGTTCCAACCAAATCTTTGACGAACATCTCTTTGAGTGCAACTTTGATCATACTCACCAAATGTTCAAACAAATGCATAAGAAAAATGTTTCCACATGGCCCACAATAAGTTAAGAACAACATGATCTTCTGGGAGAACATTGAACCTGCTCAATGAAATGCTTGCGTTAGTTGAGAGTCCAAACCATTATTTCGGATTACAATGCATCTGTTGGGCTTGGGAGGGTTAAATTTGACTGGTGGGCCTTTCTTACTTTCTTCTTCTTCTTTTAACGCACGTGTGCAACATTCTAAACTTAAGTTTAAAATGTAAGACTTTAAAAATAAAAAGTATTCAAAATAGCATTAATATCAAGCGTCGCTGTATAAACACAGACTAATTGGAGGGATCTTTTCAAAAGAAGGGTCTTACGGAGAGATTGAGGTGTTCAAATACTAATGAATCTTATTTAAATGCATACATATGAAGGGCATGTTCAACATCAGTCATATTTTAATTCATTATGTTCCTTATATCCTCTACTGTTGTACTCTCTTCTCCAGTTATAAAATTGTTTTTTGACTAAAAATATTTTAATCCAATATTAGCGTTGGTAGCAAGTGCATATTCCCACTATAATATATTACTCCAATATCAATGGCTCGCGCGGAAAAGCATCAGTTCTTTTTATAATTTGATGTCATTTCCAGTTCGATTCATTGGTGTACCATAAAATTTTCTCTAATAGGGGCATCGACCGGATAGTTGCTTAACTTGCAGACACATGGCTATGAGATATTCGAACAGTGTTACAATCCAATTTAAACTCAACTTTTAACAGCTTTTAAGATTTTACATCTATACATGGAAAGCAATTCCTATGAATACAAGACTGGCAGGTTTTACCAAATTTTTTTCTTTTTTTAACAAAAATTTCATAATCAGTTCCAATTTTTTAATAAAACTTGAGTTTTAAAAATTGTGTATTTATCACACTGCAAAATTGCAATATTTTGTAAATAACAGAAAAAGATGACAAATTTCAACCAAATAACAATATTTACAAAAACTTGCAAGAGAGTGTATATATAGAAGGAAAACCCCCAATTTTTTTAATGTAACATACCATCCATGTAATACAGTTTCAGCTCAGTAGTAGATTAAATTTAAATTCAATAATTAGGAAGCATATAACGAGAGTTCATCTTAAAAGAAAAAAAGTGACACTACACAAAAATGTTGGAAGTCCTGTATTTCAAGAGAATTCGAATCCTCTTCTTTTTTTTTTTTTAATCATTTTTTGCTTATATTAAGAAAAGATAGATAGAAATCTTAAGAGTCCAAAGTGACCCAGAAAACGTTGTGTGCATCTCTCTTTTTCGTGTATAATCTGATCCACAAAACATTGCGCCCAAGTATCCCTGACATCGTAGTACAACTAAAATGAAACGAGAGAATCCAAATCTTTAGAGGTAAGCAAAATCATCCTATTTCACATTTAAGGATAAAGGAACGGGTAACTGAAGATGCAGTGGTACAATTTCAACGCCCAGGAGATTTCACTCAATGTACCACACAACACCATTTCAAACAATTTTAAAATCTCAAATTAAATGATTTTAAATTGTTTGGATAAAATAAGGTCTTTAGAGGTTAACCTATTTTCTAATATACATGTCAAGTAACCAATAACTTCGTGCATTGAATGTACATAAAAATGCCTCCTGAGATTACCACTGAAAATCCCATGACAGTTATAGGCGTGGAGAATGACAAGCAACACAGGTTAATAATGACTCAAACAAGATTCCAGCTGGACACATGGCAAGCAATTAATCCAGAGCATAGCATGACTCGAAAGCAGCATAATGTGATGTCATCAATGTTACAACGTGAGTTTCTTGTATCCTTATCTAGAACTGCGATCTTCACAAATTTCCTCGCCTAGTACATATAATTATTACCAGTTAAAAGTTCTTCCTCAGCATGTTCTCTAACTTCTGTCATAGAAAACACCCTGTTCGCAGGGGAAAACATTATATCAGTGCACAGATGGAAGGATCATAAATACACCATTCAGTATATAATTGCAAAATCTGATGCTAATAACACATCACTACATGAGCAGATACCTTAATCAGGCAGTGCAGTTCCTCGCTCAAGATTATTTTTGATCTCAAGTGTGTATTTGCCAAAGGCTCGTTCAATCTTCTTGTTGAAATGCTCATTACGGTCATTAATTGAATCGATGTCTTTCTCTTCATGGAACTTTCTCCTCCTGCTAAATGACTTGCGCTTCTCCTCCTGATCTTTGAGTTCCTGTACCATCTTGTCAATCTTCTGCTCTGAGATTTTTGGTGCCTATTTGAAATGGAAACACAACTCATGACCAGAAGCCCAATATGGAACATATAAAATATTGAAGGAGAATGATATGGTTTAGCATTGCACCTTTCCATACTGGAGACTTGAAGCTTCACGATAGAACTCTGGATCTGCTTCTTTCATTTTATTGTACTCTTCTAAGTCGACATCAATTTTCTTTGTTCGCTTTTTGTATGCATTGTACAAAGTCTTCTGATTAAAAACTGTTCAAAGTATTACATTAGCCGTGGTCTCAGTGGTTTTGGCAAAACTCTCCAAAAGCATCTACTGAGCTTCAAATTTTGTAGTTTGAATTTGCATGAAAAAGGATGATATCAACTCAAATATAAAAAACCTAATTATCTCTTTTCCCAAAAGATATTACTCAATAAAATTTTGAATCATCTATAGCAAATATAGAGACAATTTTGATTGTGGTGCACAAAGATTATCTAGATGA
Organism: Sindora glabra; assembly: GCA_020226215.1. NCBI lineage: Eukaryota > Viridiplantae > Streptophyta > Magnoliopsida > Fabales > Fabaceae > Sindora > Sindora glabra. The sequence goes on along the minus strand of CM035227.1, from coordinate 52,889,786 downwards.
GAATTTTAAGGTATGCATGTGCTAGTAAAACACACATCTATCTCTCTACAATATAGAAACATAACACAACTACAGGGCCGATGTGCAGTTCACCAATAATTATGTTTTAAAAAAAGATTGTATGCACATATATGAGAACATCATGATGTGCTAGACTGAAGTGATAACTAATTTACTGACTACAAGCACATATTTAATGAATAAGAAAGTAACATACCATCCCAGCCAAATGGAGCAGGATCCTTCTCCCATTTCTTATATTTCCCTTCTGCTGCCTCTTGTGTGTCAAGCATAAATGCCTTTGACATATCCAAACCATTCGCATCTAGAAGCTTCCCTACTTTTTTCTTCCGCTCTTCAAGCCACTTCTGTTTGGAAATGCCCCTAGATTCAGGTGGAGCTTCCATCCTCTTTCTCTCAGCAGCTATTTCAATCTGGTTCCGCTTTTTTGCTTCTTGCTGCATGCAAAAGAAAACAAGATTATGAAGTTTTCTCAGTATGAAATAAATTCTTTCCCTTTTTTTTTGGCCATTACTATGAAGTAAATTCTGATCAAGAGATTTCTAACAGCTTACCATCTTATTCCTCAACTCCATCCACTTTTTCTCTCTCGCAGAGAGATTTGTGTAATCTACTTCTGGCTGCTCTGCCACAGGAGGGTCACTATCACTGTCAGAACCACCATCTTCAAGATTTGGTCTTTCATCCTGTATGTCCTCATCTGGATACAAGTTATCTGAGATGACTTGTTTACCATCACCACTAGCTTCTGTAATTTCCGATAAAAGTTCAAAAAAGGCTGTTAAATAAGCACACATACTAAGATGACTTAACCAAAAATTCAATATAATCAAAAGCAATTTTATCAGTACAGTTGAAAATTTAAACGAACATTTTCAGTATATCTAAATGGTAATTACTAAGGTGACCTTTTACACAGAGATGATTAAAATCAAGAGGAAAATGGGACTGTAAAAGCCCCACTTTATAAAGACAATGAAATAAAGTTGAGAACTTAACAGGCCACCAGAAGATAGCAAGGAATAAATTAGAGAAATTAACAAGACACCAGCTGATAATACTGCATCTTCTGGATAAAATACAGAAAATGACAGGTTTTGCTCAAACAAGTGATCTACCAATATCAATAACCTTATTAGGAAAACTAACCGGATTCCTTTGGCTGCGTCTGAGCTTTGGCCTCAGCTATTATTTTAAAACAGTAATCACTACATTCGTGATAAGGGTTACTAGCATTTCGGCAATCAGGATGTACTGCTCTCTCTTCAGACATGTTTATACCTCAGTAGCTTCTATTCAAGACAACCTGTTGCTGCATAAGCAACAAACCCAAAATTAATCATAAATTCAGATTCTGCACATGGCACCAATATTCTTACAAAGCAAAACATAGATTAAACCACAAAATTATAACATGATTTATCACACAAATAGCACTATTTGGAATCGTGCAATCCACAATTCAAATAGCCAATTCTGGGGATTCAAGCTTCAAGTCAAACGATTATGCACCAAGTGACAGCCAGATGGGCCGCAACAGAACCGGATTGGTTTCTGTACGACCCAAACTCAAAAGCAGAGGAGGAAGGCGAAGCTGCAGTGCCGAAGTTGGTCGAGGCAGCGAAATTTCTTACCTTCCTCCTCTGCGTATGGGCATCGGAATAGCTGCAGCAACGAGAACAACGGAGATGGGGTGATCTTGTGAGAGAGAGAAGGGGAAGAGAAGGATGGGTGAGAGACGAAGAGGTGGGTTGAGAGAGAGGCGCTCGGCGCAGAAAAACTTTTAAAGCCTACAGGGTTCCGAAAGAGACAGAGTCGGGCAAGATCAGTAATTGGATATTAAGATATGCAATCAACTAAAGACATCAATCAATGTTATGTTACTTCTATAGCTCTAACTTAGCCCTCTCAAGTCGATCCAAACACGACAACCAGGTAATAGAGGGACAATAACGAATAACAAAAACATATAAGAATTCCACAAAAATCAATGTTTGCCGTTGGTTTTCAGGAATGTCCATCACGCAATACCATAAGAATAAAGGAAGGAGGGGATAAACTTTTCGATTTCAATTCTGTTTGGTTTCAGCTTTTGCTGCTGAGAAAGGAAAACCAAACAATCTTAATAAACCTAGAAACCGAAAATAAGGCGAATAATCAATGAGAGAACCACAAAGTGAGACGAACCTGAACTTCAATTTCTCGATAGACAGTAGGGCTTCGCAGCAGAGACGAACTGGGGAAACTGGATTCAGATTTTATGAATTTAACCGGCAGTGACCCAGAAGCTAGTTTCCTGGCAATGACTCACCAGCGGTTCAACTCTACCTGTTTTGGGGATGGATCTATCTTGCATTCTCTTAATGGCGGTTAATTAGATTTATAGAATACAAAAAGCTTCCAGTAAATTACTAATTTATTTATTTTTATCTAAGTTGTCATATTTAAAATTAGACTAAAATCCTATTTTCATTTTAAAAGGTATTAAATTTCTATTAATTTTATCATTAAAAATATGAGTACAAGCTAACTTTTAATTCCATCCTAAATGATTAATATTTATTTAAAAAATTAAAATCTGACTTAATTTTAAATTTTCATCTATTAAATTAATACAAATTTTACTTGAAAAATGATATTGTTAAAAATTTAATATTTTAAAAATCAAAATAGAATTTTAGGAGTGATATGGAATAACAATAATTTTTTAATTCAATTTTTATAGGTTTGATGAAAAAATTGTTTCATTTAATAGGAAGTAACTTTTTTAAATTCAATCATTTGTTATAAGTTAAATTAGCTAAAGTTATTATATAAATCACCATAACAAGACTTTTAAATTTTGTTAGGGAAGAATTCACCATTATTGAAAGAAGAGATTATAAGCACCTCTTTCAAATTTAATATAATATGATTACACTTTTGTATGATTTACTTTTAAAAATATACGTTAATTTCTTTTTTATGTATATTTATATTTCTTTCATTCTAATTACTAGAAAAAAATTTCTTCCATTCTATTTTAAATAAATATTATTTTTTATAAAAATAAAGAAAGGTAAACAAATGTTTTTTTTTTTAAAAAAAATGGTAAAAGTGTATTTAAGTTAGACCGTAAAATAGTGGGTGTAGTTCACTTTTGTTAAACCCACTATGCATTTCAAATGTTATTTGCTCAACGAAAACAAAATGCTGTTTTCGGCAGAGTATTCGTTATGCTTGTTTATGTAATTCTTAAATGCATCTAACATCACAGGTAGAGATTTTTCGGCTTACAAAGAATGTTCATTCTTCAAAATTTTTTAAATTATATATCAATATTATATAAATTTTTAAAAAATTTTTGACCCATCTTAAAATATTAAGTCAAGATTCACAAATAACACTTTAGACGAAGGGGAAGACTTACACATCCTGCTAAATTACGAGGGTAGGAGGCCCTGCTTGCATGGCTTGTTTGTAGCATACAGTGATCTCTCTACTTGTGTTAGCAGCAAGTGAATTTTAGCTAAGGAAATTTACATTTTAGTCCCTTTCATGCTATTTGATGCGTTTGGGTTTGAAAACAGAAAGATCGGGCCCTTTGACAGAAAGTAAAGGTAGCAAGAGCGAAGGTTGTTCTTCACGGCAGAAACAAGTGCAATGAGAGAGGAGGCCGTTGTTCATCACAGTAAAAGGGCATTCTTCGTTGAAGGAAGAAGGCATCAATTATTTGAGGAGGAGGTCACCGTTCGTGGTCTTCGTTTGGTGTCATTCTTGGCATGCTTTGGACAATGTTGTTCTAAGGTAAGTACCATTTGCAACTTTCGATTAAACATTGTCTGATTTTTGTTTTCACATTAATTTTTCTATTTCCACCTAGGAAGAAGTTGTTTGGACCATTCTAATAATTTTAGAGTGAATGGTTGTAGGCTTTCGGTATTTCTGTAATCTATCATACAATTATGATATATAATCTAAACCATCCATTTGCTACTTTAAAGATATAAAACTTTTGTTGAGAGTAACTTGATATTTCTTGAATCAATTTTTTTTCCCTTATAGCCCCTTAGGTCAAATTTTAAATTTGGCCATCATCTTCTTCCATTGTTTATCGCTGTTCAAAATTTCTGCATAGTTTGATTGAAAATCCCAAAAGAAAAACAAATAAACTCACACAGAATTCAAAATAAGGAGACAAACTCAATCAAAATTCAAAGCAAAGTAAAATCTTGATTTTAATATTTTTTTAAATCAAAGATTTTAATATAATATTTGAGTTCATATTTTTGTTCTGAGCCATTGGGTTATTTCCAAGGTTAGTTTTTGAATGTATATCTTTTTTAATTCCTCATAAATAGAGATAGAGAAATTACCAAAAAAAAAAAAAAAGAGTTGAAAAAGCTACCTAAACTGTTTCTTTGAACAAAGAGGAAAGCATTAAAAGTTGTGGATGGTTCTTCCCCCTGTTGGAACATTTTTTTAATTTAATATTATGGGTGATAAGCATCCTGGCCATTATGTTAAAAATGTTGGTTGGAATAATATACATTATTTTTGTGAGAAATTTTGATTTTCATTTAGTGTTACTTTAATGTATTACATGTTTTTGTTATATGCCATTTTTTGGGAAGGAGGCTTTGATCTAGACATGACACACATTATAGAAAACATCATTGCAATGCATTACATTTATTTCTTGTTAATGCTGTTGTTTTTTTATATATTTGGTATTGGTTGGCCCGTAAAGTAGTTTTGTCTATATGTATCTGGCTTACTAATGTTATTAGAAGCTAAAGGTCAAGAGTGGATTATGGGACTAGCCTCTAAAAACATCAGTTTCACAACTTACTATTATCACAATCTCCACACACTTTACACATATGTCATAATTTTATAAAAGCATGTGAAGTTAATTTTAATCAAGTTGTGCCTTGAGGAAGAGTGGGTTATGCAACTAGCTAGCAACACTAAGCAATCAAAATACTATAGTTATTTATAAGTGACATTCTTGGTTTTTCTCTAGAGCAATTGGGTTAAAAATTTAAAAATTGCAATCCAAAATCCTTATAAAATCCCCACCATCCATATTCTTTAAGAATTGCATTTGCTATTTTCGATATTGATAGTTTTCCAACACAATTATCTATAACCTTTGAGTAAACCAAAACAGGCAAGTCAACAGAATAACATAACAACAAAAACCAAAATAGAAAATACAGATAGCTCGAATTCTTATAGTTATACAAAATACATTTTTTGTATTGTTTAGTTAGCAAATGAGCGGAATGGTTGCTTAAGCTCCAAATTGTGTAGCTATTCCACAGTGATCCATGAACACATGCAAATTATGGCCTTTTAAGCTCAATGTATTGATAATCATTGTAGTAAAAGCCATGCAAATTTCAATTTTTATTCTTTCATTTTTTTTCTTGCAAATTATAGCAGGGATCTGCAAATAGTTTTACTTAGGAATCAAGGATTGTATGTCTTTCATCTTTCATGTGTTTCTCTTTTTTCTTTTTTTTTTCTTTTTATGTATATTCTTCATATCTTGCAATGAATAGACATAATCTATGAAATTTTTTGAAGTGAACAAAAACACTAGGTAGGATCTGTATATTAATAATGAATTAATAGACAAGAGAATCTCAATCTTTCTATGCCTCCTTTTTAACTCTTTCTTCACCATTGAATGAAAATGCTCCTTCATAGATCTAGTCATTTTTGTTTTGTTATCTTTTGTGGACAATTTATGGTTGGTTTGCCTTTCCCTTTGTATTGTACATTTTACCACCAACTTTTGGTACAAGCTTTATCTTGGCTATTATGGCATTCTTCGCTCGCTTGTACCTTTTAGTCTTCTAGCTTTATGCTTTCCTAATTTAATGTGAGTTAGCATACACTAGTTTGAATTATTTTGGTTACTTTGTATTTCATTGTTGACAACTAGTCCCACACATTCATTCAATGAAACCTCTTCCTTTTTGGAAAACTTCCAATATGAAAGAGCAAGCCATTTTTTTTGGTACTACCATTTTATTGGCATCAAGATAGTAGCTTTTCTTAATTGCTTAGAAATCAACAATGTTGGAGTATGCGTGTGTTAAAAGCAATGCATAAAGTTTATTTTTTTTACATTTTTTTTGGTATAATAACTCTTTCATATTTCTATCTTTGTTGAGAAAGCATAGAAGACCAATGATGGTATGTATATCTCATTGATTGGTCAATTGCTAATAGCCTCAATGATTTGGTGAGGGAGCTTGTTCACCTTGATACCAATATGCTCATTAAGCTAACTTCATTTCATCGAATTTGTCGCCTTAAAATTATGTGGGACAATAAAGCTTCATTCAATGATGTCATTAAATGTTGCTATCAGTTTACATGAAACCAAGAGGCTAGAACACTCTCATTTAAGCTAGCTATATTGCATACAGTTTAATGAATTTGTTTAGAAAGTGAAATAGTATGGTATTTAGTTTTTGAAAGTAGGGTAGTTTGGTCAATCTGCCAATTAAACAAGATCCATATCTTATAAAGCCTACTTTGCTCATGGACTTAAGTGAATTTAGGGTGTCATTTTTCCTATACACTTATGATTAGCAATGAGAATACTTATTTTATAACTGGTCAAGTGAAGTCACAAAGTCTTTCTTTATTTTTTTTATTTGAATGGTCATATAAAATTGTACTATAAAGTTTTTACTCCTAGAGGTGAGACAAAAGTTTTTACTATAAGGATATGTTTACATCAAGATTCAATCTTAAGCCTTTATTTGTTTAATTTAGTTTTGGATGTTCTTACTAGGGACATATAAGAGACTATTCCTAAATATATGCTATTTACGAATGATATAGTTTTGATTTAGGAATCGGGAGAAGAGATTAACTATAAACTAAAGCTTTTGAGACAGGCATTAGAATCAAAGGGTTTTTACTTGAGTAGGAGTAAGACAGAGTATATGCATTATAAATTTAACAAAAAGCAAGATAGAAATGATTTGGAGGTAAGAATTAGAGAGCATATCATATTGCAAATATCTAATCTTAAGTATCTAGGATCTATTTTACAAAGTGATGAAAAAATTTATGGAGATGTTACACACAAGATATAAGCTGAATGGTTAAAATGGAGAAAAGTATTTGGAATTATTTGTGACTGTAAAGTATATACTAAGCTTAAAGGAAAGTTTTATTAGACCGTCATACGACTAGCTATACTTTATGATAGTGAATATTAGGCTCCAAAAGGACAATAAAAGCAAAAAATAGGGATAGCAAAAATAAGAATATTAAGATAGATATGTGATCATATAAGAAAGGATAAGATATGAAATGAATGCATATAGGAGCATATTGACATGACACCTATTGATGAGAAGATAACAGAAAATTAGTTAAGATGATTTGGTCATGTGCAAAAAAGGCCATTAAAGGCACTAGTGGGAAGAATTGATCACATGGCCTTTAACCCTGTGAAAAGGTATAAGAGGAGACAAAAAAGAACATTGGAAGAAGATATAAAAAGGAATTTCTTGGTGAATAATATTACTGAAAATCTAGTTTTTAATAGAGTTAATGGCGTTGTGCGATCCATGTAACTGACCTCATTTAGTGGGATAAAGCTTTATTGTTATTATTATTGTGGTCACATAAGATTGTAGAAACCATGTTATCTTAAGCTTATTTTATTGCCTAATGATTTTTTTATTTTAATTTTGTTACTTTCAGAACCATATTAGCATTTTCCCACCTAGCTAAGAGAGTCCTATGATTTGGGGTTTCTTGAAGCATTAACTCCTTAATAGCTATCCAAAAAAGGGTATGCATAATAATTCTTTCTTCAATTTTAGTGCGGTATCCCTGGTAGTAATTTTGACAGAATGCTTTGTGCTTCACTAAAGTTTAAGCTTCCAAATCATGATATATTACCAAGGACGCTATTATGATTGGCATATTTTTCTTTTGATTCTAACATATTCATTGTCTTCTATACCATTAATTTAGGGAGGAACTTTGAGTTAAGAGCAATAAAGCATATAGAAGCTTGTTAGAAGATTTTTAAATTTGAATCAAACTTTTGTAATCAAAATTTGCAACTATATGAGGCCATAATATTTGTATCTTTTTTAGTTTTCACAACTAAATAGATTATAAAACAAAGCCGAACATATAGAGGTATTAAATTATAAAAAGTAATTGAAAGAAGATGAAAGGTAAAACAAATTCATAGGAGAATTGTATACAGACTCAATAAATCAAGTAGAATCTATAAAATATGTCCATTATATGTTAAGGAACTAGTCACGCCCATCACACAACACCTGTCCTTACTTTATCTTCACATCTATGTGTTATCCACACCTTCTATTCCAAAATAAAGCCTTCTTTAAAAAGTTAATTATAGATATTTTTGAACAAGGGTAAAGGGCAAATTATAAACTTAATTCTGGTTAGGAGAAATTGGCATCAATAGGTTTTGCCTCCACATATAAGCATGAGATTACATATCATTAATGAGTACCTAAGAGTACCACAAAAAAGAGTATATAAGAAACCTTCTTTTTTTTTCGACTAGAAAATAAAAATTTTATTTAAATGGTAGCAACATCTTAAAGTACAAAGAAATTAACATGGGGCATATGAGATAAGTAAGCTGTACCACTCCTAATGAATCTTTTAACCTATTTTGCACCTTCATAAGTTGTACCATTACCATTCCTATAACATCACATTATTTCAATATTATTAGAAATATATAAAAACTTCATAACAAACTCATATATTGTTATCACTCTCCAAGGGCACTTAACAATTCCTAAAATACCTCGATCACATTCTTGCAATCATTTTCAATGAGGGTAATTTTATTTTAGAAATTATAAGCTAGCATAATGGTTTTTTGAATTGCCAATAGCTTCATTCTTAGTGTTGAAATGCACTCATAATTATCATACAATATCCTTAACACTTCACTTGTATCATTTCATGTTAAAACTACCACAAATGTGAACACCTAAATGAAATGGTGTCCACATTTAAGTTTATAGCATTGCAGTGATGGGGTATCCATTTAACTAAGTCACTCTTGGATTGAATAATCCACTCTCAATGATTGATTATACCTACCCATACATATGCAAATTTTCTTTTCAGCCACATTATGTTCTGTTTTCCATAGAAAATAATTAACATTAATCTTAACACCATTGCAAACTAAAGAAGTCTTTACTTCCTACCATTGCTTGAGCAATGCTACTATAAAAACTATAATTCACTAACAAAAATTAAGATTTTCAAACATACCCAATAGTGGCAACCTTATAAAGGATGCTTCATATGAAATCCAATGCAGTCCTTGCTAGTATTTGTCTAATTCATACATCCTATAGTTAGAACTATGCCAATCTTATCAACAAACATATAGGATATATGAATTTCTATTTATAGTAAAACAAATGGGTCAAAGAGTTTTGTCATTACTAAACAAGTACCTAATCCTTGACCTCATACATAAAACTTCACTCATGACTCTCTAGAGTACAATCTTATATCTTTCAGGAATATTGAAATTCGACATCATATTCCATATAGCGTTGCTTCATACTTTATGTGATTGATTAGCTATTACTCGTTAGGTTAATTTGACATTAAATACATTAGAGGTACCTAAACCTAAAACTAACCTATCTAGGCCATTAAGACAACATTATAACCTCTAAATATATATAGCATCATCATTTAGGAACAATTCTAAAATTTATTAAACTAAAATTTCATAACTTTTAATTCCTCTCTTTAAGTCCAAAACCAATATATTATCATTAGAATAATTATAGGTTTTAATTTAGGAATAAATTTGATATAATTAGAAGCCTTAAAGGTCTTTAATGGCATGAATTGATAAACTAGACCCCTATCACAAAGCATTTGCCTTTAGCTATGACATGTATTCCTTCTAAAATGCCTTTCCATGCCTAGGACCCACCTTTGTTGTCATTCTTTAAGAAATTGTAATTTTCCTCGCATTTACCTTTGAAGCACATGATATAATGCATTTTTTTCTCAGTTTCCATTTTATAATGACAATTTGGCTAATAATGCTTGATTAATAGAGTTAAAAGCGTTTAAAATTGAAAGTTGCATTTATTTAGGATTGCACAAATTAACTTATACCATAGGATAGTAATAATGTTTGCCATCCTTAATAGTCCAGGAAAATCTTCTACATAAAGTGTGCATTTTGTGCAATAAATAAGTTAATTTATAATTTATTGAGTTAATTAATAGACTATAAACTAGTTTATAGAATATTTGGCGCACTAATTTATTTGAAAAAAATAAGCTTTTGTGTGATAAGTTTCACAAGGTAGTTTATAATTTATAAATTAATAACTTTTCAAATTTTTTCTAAATTTATTCCTTTTTTTAATTAAATGATGAATTATATTCTAATTATATAAATAAATATTTGATATTTTCTCATTAATTTAATGTAAATAAATAAAAAATGATAAGTAAATAAATGAATAAAAAATAATATCATAAAATATAATTAATTAAATTTTAGATTATTATATTATTATTTTGAATAATAAACAAATAAGTATATAATTTCATAAATATAATTAATTAAATTTTAATTAATTTTATTTTTATTTTATTTATTTTAATTGCATTAATATAATTTAATCTTAAAATAACTATAAATAAATTTAATTTAATATCCATTTATATTAGCATATCCTTTTATGTTACTTTTACATATTTCTATTAGTTAAACAATTACTTTTACCAAATACTTCTAATAAAAATAATTAGCTTATTAATTATTTTTTAACTTATCGAATATCAATTAATTTATCAGCTATTTGTACTAAATAGTGTCAAGGTATCTAATTAAGTACACACTTTCGTTAGAACCTAAAGGCATAAACATTGTATAGGCTAAAATTTACCGTAAAGTTGAATACACCATGGTAAAACAAATTGCTTAAGAAAATGCATTTTTTTCACTTTGTTAGACATTGTTGAACTTTACTTAAGAAATAATGAAGTCTTTGTTTTTATTTTTTTATTTACTCAGGCATTTAAGGAAAGCTATTCTTACTTCAAGGGTCTCTTTGTTAAGACACCTACTATCACCAATGGGGGAGTATCTAATCGAAGAAAGAGGGAGGGGAAATGGTAAGGAGATATTTGTTTTAAGTTATAGATAAGATTAATGGGATTCTTAAATACTTTGCATCCATGCCAATAGGACTCATGTTTAAGAATTCTATAATTCATTTTCTAGTAATTTTAGGGACAATCTTTGATAAGAACATGCCAACCTTACTCAAGTTAACTAAAGTCATTGAAAAAGATTCAAGTCCATAGATGAGTTTATAAAAAAATATGGGTAGGACTTATAAAAAGCGAGTTCATTCAAATACAGACCTAAAGTAACTCGATCTGCAGATGACTTTACATTCTCATTCTCTCTCTTTTTTTACATTTTCACCTTAAACTAAATTAATATACTACACAAATCTTCACCAAATTAATCTAATGCTCACTCCCAAACTTAATTTTTTATCTTTCAAATTAACTTAACCTTAATAAATTATTTCTAAGTTAATGATTTTGTTTCTAAATTAATCATTTCAAATTTAACTAATTTATGTTATAGTTTATTTAGTCATGAAATATTGGTGTGGATTAAGAATGCATTAAATATATGATTTTTAAATTTACAATTATTTTATTATATTATGGTTTATTTAAGAATGCATTAAACCCTAAATCCTAAACTAATCCAATTCTTACTGTCAAATCAACTTAATTTAAATAAATTATTTCTAGATTAATGATTTTGTTTCTAAATTAATAATTTTAAATTTAACTAATTTATATTATGATTAATTTAGTCTTGAAATATTAGTGTGGATTAAGAATGCATTAAATATGTGATTTTTAAATTTACAATTATTTCAAAAGGTTTAAAATTATTTTTTAAAAGATAAAAAAGAAAAAGTTTATAAATCTAATTCATGAGTTTGTGGTTTGTAAATTTTAAAACTTAAGCTATTATTTAAAGAGTCTGCAATTTTTATGAATTAGACTTGGTCCGATTCGTTTATGGCTAGTCCACTTGGACTAGTCCATGAATGGATTCAATGGGCTTGTTTAATAGTTATAACGTTGACCCTTTTCCTGATCACCATTTATAAGGCTCTAAAATCCTAACTAGCTATTTTGCTTCATTCAAATTCACCTTTATCTTATGCTTGTTTAAAGAGAAAAAAGGAAGAAAGGAAAGAAAAATTTTAAAGTTAGTTGGGAGAGAAAATGTAAAGAAGAGAAAATTTTAAAATTTTGAGGCATAAAAGTAATAATAATCATATTTATCTTGTCTCCATTTTCTTTCAAAACAAGTAGTAGACAATTTTAAAATTTAAAATTTTTTATCACTTTTCTTTCTTTCCTTTTTGTCCTACCAAGCATAAGGTTAGGGAGATTATTGTGTCATTAACACAAGATATGATATAGTTGGTCTATTCTTAGAAGGTTGACACCATGAATACACCATTCTAATTTTACATTAAAAAGAGCCTTAATAAAATTTTTAGGCAAAAAATAAACAAATATAGAAATAACATATCTTTTTGTCTAAGTCTACGAGTAGGAGTAAAGCTTTTAGTTAGACTTCCATTCTATAAAAATACAAACAATATGCATTATTCCACCTAATGAATAAAAGTAAAGTCAAATCCAAAAGCTCTTTAACCTTTAAGATGAAACTCTATTCCATACAACCATAAACTTTCTACATATCATGTTTAATACTTATAAGCCTAGCTTGCCCCTTTATTTTTTGAGAAAATATGAATAATATATTGTATAAGCAACCTATTCTCTACTATCCTTTTGCTCGAAACAAACACTAATTAGACATGACAAATAAGTGTAGATGTTACCCTCCCCATCCTTTTTGCTATTACTATTTTTATATAATCTTATGCATTAATTGTAAAAGCCAATCTCCCTAAAATATTTTACCTTTTTAACCTTAAGGATTAGGATAATGAACATCATATTTGATTGTTTTAACATTTAACCCGATCTAACAAAATTTTGAACTATAACAACCACTTAAAAACTTACTGTATTCCTATAATCTTTATAAAACATAGTCATCATACAATCTAGGCTAGGGGCTTTAAGATCTAACATGCTTTTTAGCATTTCCTAAAGCATTTATTTAGTTAGAATTTAACACAATAATTTATTATCATGATTTGAAACTAATGGCTAAACAAAGCATCGTAAATTTTACAAGAACAATTTGTTTGAGCTAGAAAACAAATTAGAGAGCTTTTCCCCAAAATACTTTGTGATTTGATTTATCTCTTAAATCCATTGTCCAAAAGCTAAGCAAATTGTCATAACATTATTCTACTCTTATCTAATAACAACTGATATGTGAAAAAAATTTGAATTTCTATCTCCATAATCCATTAATCCTAAGAATTTTGATGCTAAATATCCTCATGCCTAATCATTTGCTTTTCATTTTTCTACTAAATTGGCTTTTTTATCATCTTTTTTCTTATGTAGGATTTATATCCTTCTCATCTTACAAGGTTATGTAAACCTACTTTAACCTCATATGATAATAGCCAAAATGAATACTATTAACATTCTTAATCTTCCCCACCAAATAAAAAGTTACAGACTTATTACCAAACCAACTCTAAGCATTATTAATCACTTTTTTTATATTGATTATTCCTAAAATTTTTTAAGAAGATATTGTATCCATTTTTTTATTAGAGAATTTTTTTACTAGACTAGGTCTCATGATTTTTATTCTCATCTTAAAGAATTTTTCGAGTTAAAAAATACTAGTCTCTTGATTTATTTTTCTTGCAATAATTTTTAGTAATTTATTTTGTTATATGTGTGGAAAAAGTCAATCTGAATAAATTATTTAAATTTTCCACTATATATTACTCTAATCCCATTATTTTCCCTAACAAGTGGCATCAAAGCTTAGATTGGTACATTTTACTTTTATGAACATGAAAGTTGATACAAGGATAATGGTATTTTTAAATGGTATAAATTATGCTTTTTGGAAAAGGAAGATGGAAGATTTGCTTTAAGTGAAAGATTATTATTGACTTATATTTATTACTAAAAAACCTAAAAATAAATCAAATTTAAAATAAGATCTATTGCATAAGTAGGTTTGTGGGTATATTAGGCAGTGGGTAGAAGAAAATGTGTGGAACCATATTAAAGAGGAGACACATGCTCGCACATTGTAAATTTAACTTAAAAAGTTATATGCTAGAAAGATTAGGAATAATAAAATAATTTTGATAAAGCAAATGATGAGCATAAAAATCAAGATGGAACTTCGATGACAGATTACTTAAATAAGTATCAAGGAATTATTAATTAGCCTTTTGCAATAGGTATTAAATTTCAAAGCTTCTTGGTTCTTTACTAGACTCATGGGAAATATTTATAATATTTATATTTAATTCTATCCCAAATGGCATGATGACTATTAAAATAACTATAAATGGCATCTTAAATGAAGAGTTAAGAGAGAAATTATAGAGTTCTTTTTCATAGTCAGATGTTATAGTTGCTGAATTTAGAGGGAAAAGTAAAAGTTAAGGTATAAGAAATAGAGATAAGAGTAAAAGCAAATCTAGGTAAAAAAATTGAAAATATTAAATGTCATTATTATAGTAAAAGAAGGCATATCAAGAAATATTATTAGAAATTGAAGAACAACAATAAAAATAAAAGTCATATGGTAAATAAAATGAAAGTGATGAAGATAAGACTAATACAATTATTGATCAATTTTTTTTAATTCATGAATATGATGTTAATAACTTTGTAGAGAATGAAACTAATTGGGTATTTTTTCATTTTACATTCCTGGCAATTTTGGAAATGTAGGATTGGCTCATGAAAGTGCTGTAAAATGTGCTAGTATATGAGATATCATTCTGAAAACATCCAATGGAACCAGATTAATCCTCAAGTGTGTAAACAATGTTTTATACATTTAGTTGAACCTATTCCTCATAAGTAAACTTTATGATGAAGGCTATTATAATTTTTTCTCACATGACTAGTGGAAGCTTACCGAAAGTTCTATGGTTATAGCTAAAGGCTTAAGATATTTTACACTTTTCTTAACTTAAGCAAAAATTGTTAGAGATATTGTTAATTCTATAAAGTAAAGTGATAAGACTAAGTTATGGGATAAAAGGCTGTGTCATATGAGTGAAAAAAGGATTGCTATTTTGGCTGAAAGGAATGCATTATGTGGAGTATAGAATTTATATTTCCAAAAGTGTGATCATTATCTTACTGGAAAATATAATAGAGTAGCTTTTAAAAGTTATCCACCTTTTAGAAAATCATAGATACTTGAATTAATGCATTTTGATATTTATAGTTCTATAAGTATAAGGACAATTGGTGGTTCTCTTTGTTTTGTTATCTTTATTGACGATCACTTAAGAAAGATATAGGTATACACATTGAAGATAAAAAACTTAGTATTTAAGGTATTTGAATAATTTGATACTTTAGTTGAAAGAGAAACAGGGAAGAAGTTGAAATGTACACACACTAACAATAGAGGTGAATATTCAAGACCTCTTGATGTTTATTGCAAAGAACAATGTATTAGGCATAAAAAAACACTACCAAGAACTTCTCAATGGAATAGCTTAGTTGAAAGGATGAATGGAACATTAGTTAAGAAAGTTAGATGTTTGCTTTTATATATTAGATCGTTAAAAACTTTTTGGGTTGAAGGTTTAAATATAGTTGTACATGTTTTAAATTGCTCTTTATGTGTTTATTCACAGTTTAAAGTGCTAAAAAAAGTTTACTCAGGTAAGAATATTTTTTATAATTATTTATGAGTTTTTGGATGTAAAGTATTTATGCATATTTCTAAGGATGAGAGATCCAAGCTTGATGTGAAGATAAAGAGAAGCATATTTTTGGTTATAGTGAAGATAATTTGGCTACAGATTCCATTATCTTATTGAAAAGAAGTTGACTAGAAGCAGAGATGTTATTTTTATGAAAGACTAAACATTGAAAGACATTAGTAAGGAAGAAATGGTGATACCTCAGCATAGTGAATCATTACTTAACTTAGATCTAGTTCATCCAAGAGAAAAAGTATGACAAAGTTGAAGTTCAAAATTTTAAGCATGATGTAGTTAATATAGATGACCCTACAATAAATGACAATGATGAACAATTAATAACCAATTATTGTAATAAGAAGATCCACTAGAATCAAACAAGCTTTTACAAGTTATATTGAAGAGGAGTTCATTTTTTTGATTGATCGAGGTGAGCCAAAATGTTATGACAAGGCCTTAGAAGACAAATATAAAAATGAGTAGATTGAAGCTATGCAAGATGAGATGAAATCTTTATAGGAAACTCACACCTATGCGTTAGTAATATTACCTAAGGGTATAAAGGCTTTGAAGAATAAATGAGTGTATAAAATAAAAAATGAAGAACATAACTCTAGGCCTAGATATAATTCAAGATTGTTTATGAAGGGATTTAGTTAGAGAAAAAAATTAATTTCAATAAAAAATTTTCTCCTATTGTAAAAATATCTTCTATTCATACAATGCTTAGCTTAGTAGCTAGTTTTAATCTAGAGATTGAGTAGATAAATGTGAAAATAGCCTTTCTTCATGGTGAATTAGAAGAAGGGATTTATATAGAGTAGGTAGAGGGTTTTAAAGTAAAAGGAAAAGAAATTATGTATGCAAATTAAGGAGAGTCTTTATAGGTTAAAATAGGCTTTTAAACCATGGTAAAAGAAATTTGAGTCAATTATGCAAGAGCAAGATTATTAGAAGATAACTTTTGATTATTGTGTATTTTTCTAAAAATTCTCTGATGATGATCTTATCATTCTTTTACTTGATGTTGATGATGTTTTGATTGTTGGCAAGAATATTGTAAGAACTATTGAATTGAAGAAATAATTAAGTCTTTTGCCATAAGAGATTTAGGTTAGGCAAAATAAATTTTGAGCATGATGATTACTCAAGACAGAGGTACAAGAAAGCTTTATTTGTTATAAGAGAAGTACATCAAAAAGGTACTTTAAAGGTTTGATATGAAAAATGCCAAAGTTGTTTCTAGTCTTCTTACTACTCACTTTAAATTGAGTACCGAGTAATATCTAACTACAGATAAGGAACAATAAGATATAGAAAGGATTCCTTATGCCTTAGCAGTTGGAAGTTTAATTTATAATATGATATGTGCTGGATCTAACATTGCTTATGTCATTAGTATGATAAGTTATTTTCTCTCAAATCTAAATAAAAAGCATTGGAATGTTATAAAATGGATTATGAGATATCTTTAAGATACAACTAATTTAAGCTTATATTTTGGAGATGAAAAACCCTTATTAATTAGTTTTACTAATGCAACATAGTTGAAGATATTGATTCTTATAAGTCTACTTTTAGTTACTTAATCAATTTTATAAGGGGAGTCGTGGCATGGTAATTTAGATTGCAAAAATGTGTTACTCTTTCAACAATAGAGACAAAATTTATTATAGCAATTAAAGTGTGTAAAGAATTGCTGTGGATGAAAAAGTTTCTTCAAGAACTTGGATTTAAGCAAGATCATTATATCTTATTTTGTAATAATCAAAATGCAATATACTTTGGTAAGAATTTTGCTTTCTATCTAGAACTTGAGAAAGTTCATGTAGGTGACAATGGTGCTGATATATTGACTAAATTTTTATCAAGGAAAAAGCTTGAAGCATGTTACTCAATAGTCAAAATGCTGATATTCCTCACTTAGTCAGAAGGGAGAGCTTTGTTGGTGGGTTCTACTTAATTTAGCCCATAATATTCTTTATATTTATTGTTTGGTATAAAGGTTAAAAAAATAAAAACAAAATGAAAAGCCTAAATGGGCATTTAGTTAAAAGAAAGATAAAAAGGCTTTAATTTAGAGGCCTAAGCTTTTGTGTAAAAAATGGTGCTCTTTGGTGAATAATATAAATTTAAATGCACTACCTTGGTTTGAAAAAAGGAGCTACATTTGCTTCTTAGTTGGATGATGTGCATAAAAAAAGATTATTACTTTGAATTAGGTAATAGAAGCAAAAATTGAAGCTGTGAATTGCACTAGATTTGCAATGTTGCAAAGGAGAAAGAAAAGGTTGGATGCAGTGTTTTTTTATCCAAATCTTGCCAAATAATTTATCACGATATTTAAGTAGTATAGTGCATATTTTTGTTAGTTTTCTCTTCTTCTCTATTGTTTATTTTTACAATAATTTATGATATTTATTATATTGATTTTGTTAAGAATTTTTTCTATTTTAGTGAAGAGTTTTATATTGATTGTTTCCTAGAATTTCTAAGATGACATTATATCTATTATTTTATTAGTAGATTTTTTCACCAAACTAGATTTCCTGATTTTTACTTTCACATTGAGAAGTTTTCTATGTTAAAAATTGCTAGTCTCTTAATTTATTTTTCTCGCAATGATTTCTAGTAATTTATTCTATTATATGAGTGGAAAAAATTAATCCAAGTGAATTATTTAAAATTTTCACTGCTATTACTTTGATCCTGTTATTTTTCCTAACATTTCTTACAATTATCATCCTACCACGATCCATCTCAGGGCATATAATTGGCATAAGAAATTAGTAAAGGCAACCACCCACTAGCTTTACTTATACATAAATCAATGCAATGTTAGACGTATAATTATGTGTATATTTTGACATATCATGATTGTATTCAAGTATAAGGAAAGTATGCTTAAGCATGCGTGTAATGACTAGTACTTGTGAACATTTAAACCAATTATCCTATGGCTTAATTGAATGCCAACATCCTTGCGTGGACCTATTTTCAATCTATCTGACAATGGCTAAGCACCTAAAGGGAAAGTTCCTTAAAGAGAAGAAAAGAAAAAGAAAAAGAAAAAGAAAAAGAAAAAGAAAGTGAGAGTGAACATTTTTTGAAACTCAATGAATGACTAGTATTTGTAAACATTTAGACCAATTATCCCATGGCTTACTTGAATGCCAAAATCCTTGAGTGGACCCATTTCCAATCTATCTAACAACAATTAAACACCTAAAGGCAAAATTCCCTAAAGAAAAGAAAAGAAAAAGAAAAAGAAAAAGAAAAAAAGTGAGGGTGAGCATTTTTTGAAACTTAATGAGCAAACATGCATTAAGAAAATAAATTAATCATATTTGTATCATGACATAAAGTTTACAATTGTTTTCTTTTGTGATGACATTTAGGCCTCACTTGAAAGAGTGAATGATTCATATACCTTTGCCAAAGGGAAAAGGAAGGCATTCCAAAAGAATGAATTATCTTTTAGGAGACAAGTGTAGACATACACTGTATCAAAACATAGTAAGATCATTCTACTCATTTTTCATTATCTCATTCACAAAGGGAATTCATTTACATAACTAATACATTCATTTCCAAAATTTTATAATTCAATCATAAAAATTTAATAACATTTATTAGAAAGACATAAAATAAAAAAAATGTAAAAGTGTGTTTAAATGTATTTTTATTTTTCATTTTAAAAGTTATTTTTAAAAAATTATTTTTTATTTTCAAAAATTATTTTTGAATTCAAGAAAAATAATGAATAAATGATGTTTGTTGAAGCAAATAAATAAAAATTTTATTTAATTATAAAATTGCTATCAAGAACAAAAAAAATTCAAAAAAAATCTAAAACTTGTTCTTTTTTTCTTAAACAAGAATTTCAGGATAAGTTTTAAAAATAGATTTTGAAAAAACTTTCCTAAATAGAAATTTTTATTTTTAAAAATAAAAAACTAGAAAATTATTTTTAAAAATAATAAATAAACAAACCTAAATCTCTTGTGATTTCCATTAAGCCTTATCCCTCACAAGTGCATTCTTATCACTTTAAGTTAACCTTGTTCCTTATAAGCAAGCATACCAATTCAGTGCATAAAGCTATAATATTAATATCATCACCCTAGCCATCATCATAACTAATTCATAATATAGTATATCAAGTAAAATCAAGTGCCATAACTAGCACTTCAATAATGTTACCATAGTAACATTCATATCCATGTAAATAAGCAAATAATTTAACTGATATACGAATTCAAATGTAATTTAAATCACATGTAATACACACACAAAATTATGAGGGAAAATCACTATGAGGTTTTAAGCCCTAATATTATTATTGTAAGTAATATAAATGGCCTAACAAATCTTCACTTTTAATTACACTTACTATTTAATGACCTTATTTGCTTTACTAGCATGCACAAATACAATTACTTGATTTCTATCTTTAAGTTAAGTATAAATTATAATCATACATATGTCTATGTTCTTATTTGTTCCCAATTACTTGTATCAAGACCATTTATCACTATATTACACATATGAAAAGGTGTAATGTAGTTTAAGATCTTTAAATTATGTAAACTTTTAAAATAGGTCAAGATATATTTGATTATATGTATCTAGAGGATAACTCTGTCAAGCATAATTGATTATATAAGTCTAGAAAATAAAATTTTAAATATAATTGATTATGTAATTGATTATGCAAGTTTGAAAAGAAATTTTACTAGTGCATAATCAATTATTTAATAGATTATCTTAAGTTCTACAATAATTTTCATGGTGAGGAACACGATTCTTTCAAGAAAAATTCACCTAAAACTTATCCCTCATGTAAAATTAAACCATTTAATGACCAAATAACATAAAAATAACTTCATAAGCCTCAAGTTTAACATAAATCACACATTGAATCCTGTTTTACATTATCGAATTCTCAAGTTTCCAAATATAAGAAAAAACCTAACTTAACTAATCCAAGCCATTAAATCTCACATAAGATAAGTTAGAATGTCTACTCATAAGTTGAATAAAGTAGTAGATTTAAGGGTTGATTGCTTCTAAACATCCAAAAATTCAAAAAGTGAAGTTAGGGATCAAAACCTCCAATTTGAATTTTAAGCATTTAATCATCCAAACTCAAAGAGAAAATAGAGTAGAAAGAAGGTCTTATGATAATTAAATAGTAGAACTTGTTATCTTGTTAAGATTGAATAGAGGATGAAGAGTTCAAAACAAGAATGTCTTTTTTACAATAAAGAAAAAGGAAAATGAAGTGGAAGTGCAGGGTTTTGAGGAGAGATAGGAAAGGTTATGCTAAAATAAGGAAATATTAAGAAAAATACTTAAGCAACAAAATGGAAAATAAGCTCTTAAAACCTTTAGTGCACTCATATCCTTTCTCAATTATCTCATCTAAAAATTACTAAAAATAAATTTTTTATTATAATAATTAATTACTTTTCACATAAGTACTTTCATTCTAATGGGTGTAACACTTCACTTATTGATCTTCTAACTATTCTAGAGAAAATAAATCTTTATTTACAACCCTTTTATAAACACCTAATTATTTACTCTTGGAACATTTTAAATTTATGGCAGTTGTAACAATACTCCCTTTAAGAAGACTTCATCCTTGAATTCTATAGGTACATGAAGGAACATTTAATTAGGACATTCTATTAACTTAAAAGGTTCATACTTAAATACTAAATCTCTAAATTTATGCATAATTTGCTTACTCTAGGTAATTGGGTTACTTCCTTTGATTCCTTTAGTTTATAATTTTAGATTTTTACATAGTCAATGTATTCATCATGTCTCACATTACCCTCAATGAGTTTATACACTTGTTGTTATTTCTTCTTCAATATCATCATTAGAAATCTTGTGTATTAAGTGGTTCCTTTAATTTATAATTTTAGATTTTTACATAGTCAATGTATTCATCATGTCTCGCATTACCCTCAATGAGTTTATACACTTGTTGTTATTTCTTCTTCAATATCATCATTAGAAATCTTGTGTATTAAATGGTTACTTTGACATCCAATGTGAATTATTATTAAGAACCCCAACATGTATGATAAATTTTTGACAACACTCTTTACTATGCTTTTACCATTTCCCTACCATTATCCTCGTTACATAACTTCACATTCCATGTGGCACTAACAGTTTTAGGCCTACATTGTGGGGGTTTAATACATCAAGGTATGGTTTTTAAGGAAAATACCAACTCAATCTATCATTTACCTTAAAATCAAACATACTTCCTTAAATTAAAATCTACTGACTAGATTTAGTATATTCATTAAGCTCTTTAAGTTATTAATGTGTGCGAAATTGTAAGCCTAATATTCCTATGATATAAATACTAGCAATGAGCGTTACAACTTAATCTTACCTTGGTGATGATATGTTAATTCTAAATGCCATGTTGAAGATAGACATTTCATAACGATTTATTGCTAAGTCATAGTTTTCAATATCTATTTATAAACACACTATAAAGAGACATAATCATATTACAATTGTGATAAAAGACCAGTTAATCTTGAATTCTAAGGCATTCAAGGTTAAGAAACTTTTAAAAATCCATTTTCAATAATAATTTCCCCGTCTTTCATAAATGGTTAATCAAAATCATATAACAACTTGTATATGTTTAAATACATTATCCTAAGTTATATGCACACCTACATATGCAAATTCTTAGCATAAAGGTGTTTCGCATTGCATAAATGTCATTGGGTTGTAGTCTTCTTATAACTTCACGTAATGTGTTAATGGCTAGGGTCCAATTTTATGTCCTAACAAGGATGTACATAAGCCTAAAGGTATATTTGTTAAGCTTAGATGTTATTATCAAGCATTAGTTTATCCAACAATATCATTACTAACAATAGTTACCAAATACAAACATTTTCAATCTTCCTAAAAATATTTTTTAAGGATAAGTTTTATATAAAATTATGAGCTTTACATGAAATCACACAAAACCAAACTTTGACCACCATTATTTTTAAAAAATTATCTTTCAAAACTAGATTGGATTCTATTCATAGAAATCTCCTAAAGTCATTACTTAAGAATACTTATAGTTACCTTGATCACATAAAATCGTAATACGATGTCATCGCATGATCATAATAATTTGGATTTAGGTGAACTCACTTTCAAGAATTTATAAGATAAACATATTGATTAGCATGTACAACATACTTATAACAATTACGAGTTAAAGTATGATTATCGACCAGCATTTGTATAGTACATTGCTTATTCCTTTTGAGGAATTATAATCCTTTAAACCATTTAAAAATTTGAGAGCATGTAATTCTTTTCAATAGGGCCTTAAGTTCTGGTGCAACCTATACCATATGCATCATTTTGTGATAACTTAGATGAAATAGCTTTACCTAATCTTATGCCTCCCACTTCACTAAACCTCTAAACTCAAAAGGCTTTTATAAGGTTTAACACTTAATTATCCAAATCGGATGCCACATAGTTTAATTTAAATTGTCCCTTTGATTAAGACATTGAAAATTATACCTCATAACTTCATAAGTTTACTTTATTTATAGCATAACTATATCTATTTTAAATTAGTTTTGAATGTATTCTTATATCTATTATTATGTTTCATATATCATCATGTTCATACAAGGGTTGCTCTACCTAACTCATTGTTCACTATTCCTGTTGTTCTTTATTTCTCCCTTCTTGAATATAAGTAATCTGATTATCAATGTAATCATTAAAACCCTTTATATATTTTAAACAATATACTGGGCTAGCTCTATTTAGTTATCCTCAGTCTTGTATAATTAAAAACCTTCTATTTGATCATATCCACCCTCACTTAATCTTTATGCTCTTTCAAGTTATTAATGGGTTGTTCTCAACTTATCCACATGCTGGGTTGGGCCATTTTGCAAATTTTATAAGCCTAAAATAAAGAGGTCCTAATCTAGTTCTAAAAAGTTCATATTTTTTTAAATTTAAATATTTAAATTTTTTAAAACTTGAAATAATAAAAATTTTAAGCTATTTCAATGCACTATATATTCATTCATAAATAAGTTATAATACATTTAAAATCCATTCATAACTTTAAAAAAATATTATGTATATGTATATGTCATAAAGTACTTATAAAATTAAAAAATTTATTTAGAAATAATTTATAACATAACCTTATATAATCAAAAGTAAGAGAGGAAAGTATGGTTTTATATGAATTAAGAATTTAGGCCTATATAAAAATTAAAAAAATATTTTTTTAAAAAATTAATACATGTGGTTCAACCTATTTCTAGGTTTGCTTGTGTGGATTGTTAACTGTGCAAACCAAGCCAGAATTAGCCTACATTTAAATAGGCCTTTAAAATAAAAGCCCTAGAGGCTTACAAATAAATAGGTCAGCTTGTGGCCTTTAAGCTTTTCCAATAGTTTTAGTGCTTTTAATACATGAAACTCCTCAATTGAACACTACCTCAATCTTCCTTTCCATTCCTATCTATGCTTATTGAGATGTAAAAGTTATTTTTCTTGGTTATACATTAAGTACAAAATCAATGTGCTTGATTGGTCTTTAATACTTTATTATCATGCATGAGGGCTATCTGGTTGCTAAAAATCTCACTCATAAGTTATGTACATGACTCCTTTCATTTTCCCAACATTCTACCTCTAACCATAAGCATACAAACTACTTTTTCTTATTTTATATGTCACTATTCTAACATCATCTTATTGCCATCACCATAAATCATGAGTTTCATTCTAATTGCAACAAAGCAAACATCTAACTAAAAGGAAATCTAAATACAACTATTCAACCTTAATGAATTAAAATAATAAAGCACTTGCATAGCCATTATCCTAATAGGACACATCAGCACTTATATTAAAGTGTAATCCCACGTACCACAAGTTTTCATTCTTCCTTATTTTGAAGATTCGTATTCAAACCACTTTTTAAAATTCTAACTCTATTAAATCCATCTAGTCTAAGTAGATTTACTTTTTCACATGTTACTATAAATAAGGTAGAGAAATGGTAGTGATACTTTTATGGTTTTCCAAAAGCATAACTTGTCTTTGTTGAATTTCTCGTGTAGGTAAGAATGGCACTAACTAACAATGAGAATTATATACAATGAAAATATTGCATAAATGAACAATGATAAGATTAATGGATAACCTGAATGGGCATAGGCTTAAGACCACAAATAATATCTGTGGTAAAGAAAACAAGCTTATATTTCTTATAAACAAGATGCTAATAGATTGAGTTCTTGAATATATTGATAGCGTCTAAAAAGTGTAGATCATATTGATGCTATTCCTATTATATATTTGAAACTCATATACTTTTCTCTTGTAAAACAATAAGATGAAACTGAAAAACCAAAATGATTGCATGATCAAGGTGTAGGCATCTTTTTGTATAGGTCACTTCAAGAAATTGCAATATTTCACTAAAGTAGATCGGAGAAGAATCCAATTACATAAAATCTAAATACTTTCATAACAATGAGATAGATAAAAAATACTAAATATTAAGAAACATTGATAGTAAGGAGGTTTGATCCCAGAACCTTTAAGACATTGTCTAAATTCCTCAATACTAGCCATTACTTAATGGCTTCTTCTACTCTTGTTTCTTTGAATCATGTACGGTGAACATAATTTTTATATGTTCAAAAGGAGTAGCAAATCTTGTTTATGGACATACATATTGCCTTTAATATGTAAGAGGTCTGTTTATATTATAAGGTGTGCATTTTTCCTTGAAGATGCAAGTTACCTTTAAAGATAAGAGCATGCGAATAATCTAGTTTGTGCTTGGAATAAAAATATTTCTTCTTGAAAATGGATAAATTCATACATATATAATCTATAAAAATATGCATTGATTAGTTCTCTTTCTTCTTTTTGTGAAAAAAATGAAAACATTTAAAAAAATCCAGTGATTGAATGTCTTTTGCTAAAAAAAGAAATGTAAAACTTAATGTGAGCCATTAGATTCCATGCATTGATTAAAATTCAATGCATGTAAGAACTCATATTTTTTAATCTGTTGAAATGAAGGCAATTTAATAATCATTATTTAGGTGTGATTGGTTTTACAAATTCTAAAGTGCAAACATTTTAAATAAGGATTTTTAATTCAAGTGACATCTAATGTCTTTTGATAACTATGTGTTTTTTTTTACATCTAAAGTTCAATCCTTAGTCTTTACAAACACTTCATAAGAGATTTTATCTTACTCATGAAATAAAAAGTTTTCTTACTTACAAAAAGAAAGAACTGATATAAAAATTACAGGACTTCTTTATTTATGGTACATATATTTTTTGGAGGTTATTGCAATGCACTTTTATTATGATACTTATAGGTACTTACGCTAAAGATAAATTGAATTGTTTACATGTGGTTGATGAATTTGTTGAAATAAGTTGCAAATGATTCAAAAATGGTAAAAATTTTGTCCTTTGGAAGGATGAAGTGTCTATATATTTATTATTTTTAAAAATAAAGAACCTGCTTGCAAATGTATTTTTAGAATCCTTTTTAAAAAATCATTTCCTAAATGCATAACTTAAAAATAGAAAAACAAAAATAATTTTTAGATGTTTTCTTAACTTGATTTCTTATTCTAGATATCAATTTTGTAATTATACGAAATATTTCCTTATTTGTAATACCATATATCCTCTAATATTTATTTTCCTTCAATTCAAAATAATTTTTAAAAATAAAATAATTTTTAAAAATAAAAAATAATTTTTAAAAATAATTTGTGATAATAGTTGTTAAAAATACAATATATGTATGTATATATATATCCAACCAATTATATCCAACCCTATATCCAACCAAACACACTCTTTGATTCCTTTCCCCCCAATAAGAAAGTCAAACTTGGCTTTTTGCTTTTCCTTTTAGACATACGTCCGTGAGTTGAAGGTGACTGTGTGTAAACGGCTTAGATGTAATTGAGTAAACTGCAACAGCTCAATTTGGATTTTCTATTGGTACTCATAACTACCCATAATTTTAAAATGAGTGCAGTAGAGTTGTCCGTATTTTTTACTCTTTGAGGTTTGTTTATATATTTTTCTATAGAGTAGAACTAAGATACAATTTTACTACATGAAAGATGTCAAATTTATTGTTTACTTTAGAATAACAAATAAAAAAAAGATTAAATTGTTTGAATTAAAATTTGATCTACTATCAATATTATTTTATATTGTTAGTAAAAAAAGATATGTCATTAAAAAGGTATAAGTGATTAAGAATTTTTAATTATAATAAAGAGATTTTTGTAATTTTTTTATTAATATAATAATATATGAATGTATAATAATATAATGTTGATTTACACAGACAATGAATTAAATTTAAATTTATTAATTATTCCATTCTTAAAATTGAAAGATATTGATAAAATGATTCTTGAAAAGAAAACTATAAAAATAATTATAGTAATTCTTGAATAATACTCCACCGTACAATTTTAACTTACTCTTGCAACAAGAAGTTCTTACTTATAAAAAAGGATAGAAACTGACATAAAAATTACAAGGGATTTCACCATTTATTGTGCATATATATTTTATATTTTTGTCGTTTATATTTATATCTTTTTCTATACAGTAACTGCATAAGAGATGTCAAATTTGTGGTTTACTTTAATGTAACAAAGGGGAAAAAAAGATAAAATTAACAATTTTATTCTTGAAATTGAAAAGTATTGCTAAAATAATTCTTGAATTATAAAGATAATTATAGGAATCCTTGAATAATATTCCAACCATTTAATTTTATCTTTCTGTTGTATTATTCAAAGAAGAAATTATATATATGATAGAATGAAAATGTAAGAATTGAATATTATCAATATATTATTATGATTATTTTTATAATTTTTTATTATTTAAAGGCTATTTTGTTAATATCTTATAATTTTAGAGATGGAGTTATTAATTTTATCAACATGCAAGTGACCATTAAAAAGTGCTGATAAACAACATGAGTAACCTGCCAATCCATAAACAATCGATAATTAAGAAGTTTTAATAGTTTTTTTTATTAATATGATAATGTATAAGTTAATGTTATTATAAAGTTAATTTACACTAACAGTAAATTAAATTTAAATTTATTAACAATTTCATTCTTAAAATTGAAAGATGTTAGTAAAATGTTTCTTAAATTATAAAAATAGTTATAGTAATTCTTGAACAATAACCCGAGCATAAAATTTTAACTTACTCTTGAAATAAGTTTTCTTCCTTATAAAAAGAAGGAATCTGATATAAAAATTACAAGGGACTTCATCATTTGTAGTACGTATATATTTTTTACTTTTTGAAGTTTATGTTTATATCTTTTTCTATAGGATAGAACTAAGGTACATTTTTGCTGCATGAAAGATGTCAAATTTGTGGCTTACTATAAGATAATAAAGAAAAAAAGATAAAAATAATAATTTTGTTCTTGTAATTCAAAAATATTGATAAAATAATTCTCAAATTATAAAAGAATTGCAATAATTCTTGAATAATATTCTAATCATATAATTTCATCTCTCTATTATACTATTCAAAAAAGAAATTATATGTATAATGGGATGAAATTATATAAATTAAATATTATTGATGGAATATTATGATTATTTTTATAATTTTTTATTATTTAAAGATTATTTTATTAATACTTTACAATTTTAAAGATGGAATTGTTAATTTTATGAAGGTTCCAGTTGTTTTGTTAGAAAGTATTTTTCGTAAAATATAATTATAAAAATGATAATACGAAGGAAAGTGTTATTTATTTAATATTAAATGTAAAGAATTTGGAGAAAGTAATTTTAAAAAAGGAATTTACTTTCCTTCACTTCTAAATTTTTAGGTATTGTTTTTTTAGTTATCAATGTAAATAATGTATTATTCTTTCATTAATTAATATACAAATAATATTTTTCTACGAAAAATACCAATAATACAATCGGAGCCGAACATTCAAATGGTATTAGAAAGTGCTAATAAACAGCACAGGTAACCTGCTAACCCATAAACAACCACCAATGCCTAGAATGCATCAATAGCATTGACGCAATAAGAAGTCAACCCATCAACAGCCACCTATGCTTAGAGTGCATCTATAGCATGGACGCAATAAGAAATGGATGTGTAAATACCAAATTGTATGTTAAGTTTTAACTAATCTTGTGTGCATATAGCATCAGCCCCTCCAATTTCAACGATAAGTTGCAACGAGCAAAATTGTACTAGGCCACAAACTCTACCAATTGCGATTGAGGAAAAGGAAGATATGAGTTTGGGAAGGAAAAATTGAAAATGATAATTTGTGTCAATCTAAGCTTGTGCATTATTGGTTGTGACATATAATCACTTCTATGCTCTCTTTTCACAAGCAATTTGGATCAACACCTAACACAAGGGGCCTATGGACATAAATTTTTGAAATCAAGTCAGGTTCATCCTCTGTTAAATTGCTTGATCAACAAAGAGGGTGCAAGAGAAAAAGGGATTTGGATTCTAATTTTTTATTTTGTGAATTTCTTTCAATTTTGGGGAAAAAAATATAATCTTATTTTGAGACACATTATTTTATTCCGATCCTCCAAGATATAATCTATTCTGAGACTCATCATTTATTTTATTCCAACCCTCCGCTTCAATACAGATAAGGTTATTGTATCTATCTCCCTTCTAAGTTCACATTATGATTATTAAACAAATTGAAGGGATCCATATTCCAAAAAGATGGAAGATGCATATTAAACTGCAGCATAAAAGACAAAGGGAGGATGGAAGAAACAACATCAACAATCATTATTCAAGACCTGGGATACATGAAATTAAGTTCAAAAATGCAATACAGGTATAGATAAAGAGATGATTTAAAGCCTATAAGAAAAACAACCTGCTGATTGTACAATATCAGTATGTATACAGAAATACAAAAACTTGATTGATAAGCACAATGCCACCGACCCAATATTGTTGGGAACAATAAAACATATGAATCCAATGCCATATGATGAGTGTACAGATTAACACTCGGTTCAGACTCAGCTTACAATACATGCATTTATTCAATAACCTACTCTAGTTGTTAGAAATTCAGGCGGTACTATGGTGCAATTGAAGATGAAATTACTAAGCAGTTGTATCACAACAGTTCGTCCAGCAAGGATTTGCTATCCAAACTATCAACCTTGGATTTGATCGACAACATGTTCTTGTCCAGTTCAGAAGACTTGAGCTGAAGCTCCCCTATACGATCTCTGATCTCAGCAATTCGAGATTTAATGTCCCTAATCTCTTTTTCTTTCTGAGCCAAAGTTTCAATCTCTGATTCCAGCTCCTTCTCCAGTGATTCTACTTCACGATCAGTATTACACTTTTCCTCGTCCACAAGACGGTGCTCATTGATGAGTTCCAGGTTTTCGGAAATTTCGTCTAGTATGCTACGCAACCAGGCTACACGAATTTGAGCAGATTCCACATCCTTGAGAATAGCATACAATTCTTTGATTTTGGACTTTGTTAACTGCATTATTGAGTCTGATTCTAACTCTTGGACAACAAAGCATACGCACTCAATATAATAAGAGCGCATGACAATTCGACTCCAAATGGCAGCTCTCTCCTATGTCTCCGTACTTCTCAAAGATGGATCGCAGGATGGGAGCAAAGCTTTCTTTCACATAGTATCTTCCAACTGGAACACGGGATTCAGAAACAATAGACCTGGTATCTTCGTCACTATCTTCATTGAAACGGGGAGTACCCAAGAAACTAAAATCCATGGACCCAGCAGCCGAAGCAGTAACAGCTTCTCCTGTATCATCAACATTGGTGACTGGAATTTGTTCTCGCGAAACCCTCTTGTCGCTTTCTTGCTTTGTCTTTATTGGACTGGCAATGGGCTTAACACTGTCCTTTGGCTGGTTTTTGTGATTGGCAGGCTGCAATAAAACAAAAAGGCATGAGACAAGTTAATCGTAATTAATTGGGGAGCAACTGAGGGTACAGCAGAGGAGAGAGGTCAATACCACTGCCACTATAGTTCCAGGCTCAGACTTGGGGGCTTGAGGTTTATCCATAATGACAGAATGGTCTTGAAAGTGTTTTTCAGGTGTAACTGGCTTAGAAGAAATGACCTCGTTGTTTTTTGGCTCCACCTTTTTCTTCTCAGAATAATGTGATATGGGTGATGCAGCATCAGATAGATAAATAGACCCAATTTTTGAGGCAGGAACACTGTCCAAAATAGGCGGCTCTGGCTTGGAACCTTTCTTTTTTCTGCCAAACTTTAAGGGAATGGCACCTGCAATTAAAATGGGCTGGAGTCAGCAACAGAAAATCATTGTAAATGAAAACAATCCTAATATATCAGTATATTTGTTTATCAACTCTGACACTCCCAGTAGTCAAACATAATGTGTCAACAGTCATATTAACCAGATGAAATTTATGCTCATTTGTTTGCTTTAAAGATCAATTTCATGGAATTTCTCAGAATGTAGGACCTTATATGAAATATATTGCCAAAGAAGACTAGTCCATTATCATGCAATTGTCAATTGAAATTTCAATGTTAAAGAGGTAATCAACACTTATGTTAATGATTATAATGAAAAACGTACACTTTGTTTCACCAAAACTGTCCATTCCTAAATAAAATTCTAGAATTAAGAATGGTTAATTATATGCCATTTTAAAAGCAGCTACGATATATTAAACACAAGTTTTTTAGTCAAAAGGTTTTCAGCTTTACCACGATGACTCTCATCCCTTCCAAACCATTAGTTCCTGAGATGATTACGTCTTTGGTCAACAAGTGGATTGAATACACAAGAGAACAATTTAACACACGTGTATGATCAAATGTTAATTGGATTAAAGAAAATTCTAAAATCGGGAATTGCTAATATTCTTAATAACAGACTGAAACATAGGACAAAAGCCTGATTCACCTTCTGAAATTGCTTTGTAGCAATGTTCATTACATTCATGATAAGGGTTAGATGCTTTAGGGCAAGCTGGGTGCGTGCGTTTTTCTTCACTCATCTTTTTGCCAAGCTCACCATCTGTTCCGTTTCTGCGATAATCTTTGAGAAGAAAGACAATGTTTTTACATTGGTTGACAGATTGGTAGCTTATAACAATTTCTGAAATTTCAGACACTCCTGAATGGATTTGAATTCAGGTTTGAAGCATCACACTGTACTATTTACATTATGAATTGTCGAATAAATCGTCAAAAATTTTAAATAAACCAGAGTCAGAAAGTCAGAATTAGAAAGGGAAAAAAGGGACAAAAGGAACAACAACATAGAGCTCAAGCGTTTTAAGATATGTCAAAGAATGACAAAAGGAAAATCTCATTGAACTTAGAAGAACCATGACTAGTTATTAACCAACCACCATCCAAGAAAATGATTTTAGCAGGCTGACAACCACAAGGGTATGAATTACAACTAACCTGAACTCTTTTTGTTTTTCTGCGGCGTTTCTGACATCTTCTTCAAGCAGTAGTCGGAGCATTCATGGTAGGGGTTAGATGCATATGCACAATTTGGATTAACTTTTCCGTTCTGAGCCATCTCTTTTTTCGATTGACCTGCACTTCCAAGCCGAGTTGTTTTGGGTAAACAAAATGCTAAGATTCAACCCAATCTAACACATATAAGATGATAAAAACTCATTATAAAGACTGGAAGTTGATTTGGATGAATTTACACCAGAAAATTCATATGAATCTCTGCTCAAGATTTTCGACAAAATCAAGAAAGGAAAAGGAATTAATCAGCAATATACCCAATACACAACAAATGCAATACTTTTACAGAAATATGGAAAGTGCGGAAAAAATAATGGAACATGTCGTCCTCTAGAAGGCAGCCATAAGAAATCTACAATTGAAAGTACCCTGGACAGAATTAATAGTTCTATGGCTTCAGAGAATGCCTAAGAAAAGACTAGAACTTTATTTCTTTGGTGAAGAAACCAAAACCTCAGAGAGGGCTTGCCCGTACCAATTGACTTCATATACTGAAACTTTTGTTTAATTCGAATTTCATGATAGTTAAAAGACAAAATTCGGAGTTTTAGGACCCATTTCCAATTGAAACTTTTGTCAGAAATTAAATCAAGAATAAAAGACTGATCAGAATACACAGAAGGACCCTACAAATCAATTGCCGGATTAATTTTCCAGCTATCGTCAGCTTATCACTATAAGCCGACAAGCACAAAAAATAAAACAGAGCAATAACAAAGCCAAACAAATCCTAACAAATACTGCCCAAACAAAAAAGATTGGAGGAGGAGGAGGAGAAAGAAGAAGAAAATGGAACAGAGCTCAAGAATCTGGGAATAAAACAGTACCCACGAAGATCAACATCATGAAATCACGAAAAACTCCCAAATTCGACTCAGAAAATTGCAGGAAGTACCTCAGAAATAGATGCCTATCAAAATTAGTTTGCGATTTTGAAGATGCTCGTCACAGAATTTCTGGGCAATGAATGAGAGAGAGAAAGAGAGTTTCAGAAGTAAGAGTCGTTGTGCCTCCGTTTTTTGACCATGCCTGGGAGGACTCTGAAACTTTGAAGGACTCTTTTGACCACAAAAAAAAAAATTGATATAATAAAACAAAAGAAATTGGGACCAATAGAAATCAAAGCGACAATTGTTTGGATGTGAAAGCCTCGTCCTAGTTACCCATATTTTCAATATAGTTTATATGAATTTCTAGAAAGTCACAATACGAAGTACTTGTTTCTGCCACCTTGGGTCTGTGGATTACGCAATCGCTGCGCTAACGTGAATATCATCCGGGAACGTGAATACGGAAAGTTTCATTTCACATGGCCAACCAAGCCATTTAATGGGAACGGGGATCCTCTATCTCTCTCGGATTAATACATAATTTTTATTTTGAATTCATTATTTTTTATTAAAATTTATTATTTCAAATAAAATAATTTATATTTATTTTCACCAATACAAATAAATCAAACAATATATGAATGACTTACAACTTAACTTACTTATAATTTAATTTGATGTGACTTAATCTAATTTATTTATTACTCCATTCATTTTGAATTATTTATCATATTTTTTTTAAAAATTTTATTTTTTATTTATTACTTTTATAATTCTAATAAAATATTAATTTTTAATATTTTTTTATTAATAAATATTTCATTATTCTATATTCTTAACTCATCTGCATTTATTTTATCATTTTTTAATTTTTAATTATTTTAAACTTTATATATAAAAGATAATAATAAAAATTTTATTTAAAATAAATAAATTAGGATAATGTTATAAGGTACTTCACATTTTAACATATTGCGTATTTTATTATTAAGTTATTTTTTAAATTTTAAAATAAATAAATTAAAATTAAAAATATAAATCTCAATGTATTAAATATAATTTAATGATAAAAATACTTAACCTTTAAAGAGATAAAACTTTCTATATCATCACCTAAGAAATTAAACTATTTTTTTAATATTTGTAAAGTTAATAATTACAATAGATACAAATAATGAGAAATGGACAGAGCATGTACAAGTGAAATTAAGGTTAAAAAATGAACTTATTTAAATAAGTATATTATACTTATCTTCTTTAAATTTAATTTGCAAGCTTATTGTTTATTTAATTATCATTATATTTATAAATAATATAATATATACATATATAATTTTTTAATTGTATACATTTATAATATTTTAATACATAAATTATATATATATAACTAATTAGATCCTTTTACAATTTAAGTTTAAAATAGACTTTCAATTACTGATATATTAAAAAATTTAATCATATAAATAGATTTTTAAATAGATAAATAATTTAAATCAAACTTCTTTTGTTGGTCAATTAAACTTAAATTTTGATTTCATATAAATTAATATGATAAGTTAAAATAATATTTTAGAAAGTAAATTTAACTTATTTAAGATAAAATTTAATTAATTTTTTTAAAATATAGTCAATCCTCTCCCTTAAAAAAAAATAAATAAAGAGAGAGAATCGCAGCTCATTTAATTGTCAAAAAGTTCGAAATTTTAGATTTCATAAAATATTTTGGCCTTATTAATCAACCCCCACGACTTCATTAAAGAGCAGTAAATGACATTTAAAATATTGGTTGTTTAAAAATCTGTGCTAACTGCAGTGCAGCTGTGATATTTTTGTATTGAATTATTTTGGGTCGTTAGTATTAAATTATTACCCTCTTTTTTCAAGCAGTCAGTTATTATGTTACTTTATCCAGTTACCCTTTTGACTGGATGTGTTGAGAAAATAAATGAAAACAAAATATATAAAAAAAAATGGCATGAAAATAATGAAATTATTCTTTGGGAGAAAATTCGGAGACACCTCCTTAGAAAAAGGATCCTAATAAAATGCGATATTCATTTTATAGGGTAGGGGTCAAAGTAAAGGCCCAAACTCTCAAAATTTTGATATAACTTAAATATCTTATACTAAAAGTTCAAGAATTATATATATTTTTAAAAATTTTAATACTTGATCTTCTGAAATGAAAAATTTGACTTCATTATTAATTGTGGAAATATCTGCTGGAGAATGTCTTCAAGACCACCCATAAAAAATAGGCAAAAGTTTATTTATTGTTTAGACGAGTTGAATTTGAAAGGAAAGAAATTAGTTAAAAATTATTTTTTATGATAAAATATAATGAATAATTGCTTAAAAAATTAAAACATTAACAAATTTTTTTTAATAAATATCATTTTTCGGGATTTAAACCTTTATCAATTAAAGTTCATTCAGATTAACATATTTCTCATTCAACCAACTTTTTTCTTTTGGGGTTAGAAACTATTTTAGTATGGTTAAAAAGTAGGTAGAAAGAAAAATGTAAATTATAAAATGAGAAATTTGCCCCTCATTTTTATAATAACATTTTGATAATAAAAACAAGTTCCAAGAAAGCATATTATTAACACACTTTACGTGCTTAAAAAAAAAGAAAAAAAAACCAAGACTAATTATTCACGTCTTCCTGCAATTTATTCTAATAATAAAAAATTATCATGTTATAATATAAACCACTAGTCTAAAAGTTATATAAATAATATAATTTAAATTTATAATTAATTAAACAGAAATGGAATTAAAAAATCATAAATAATGTAATCTAAATTTATAATTGTTTATTAAAAAGGCAATATGAAAAAGAAATGCACCTATACTTTCAACTGGAGTTGGCATAGAGATGGATTCGGAAATAAGAGTTTTGAAGGAAGTTGGTGAGTGTATGAAAAAAAGGTACTTTTAGAAACAAATGGCATCGTTTTCCATGGCATTTTCAGGCAATTTGGGCGAGAAAATGAAATTTTGCCGGTTATTTTCCCCCTTTTTTGTTTGTTTTCGATGGTTCTCATACGAGTCAAAACTGGCTTTCAACCATTTCTTTCTTTCCAGCAAATCCAAGCAAACAATTAGTAATTTGAGAACTCACCCCTCCTGACATTTAAAATTAAAAGGTTAAAAAAAAAATTAAGCGGCTGATTGGTTGAATTAAGAACGAGGAAAGGAATTAATAAAGAAAATTCAAGAAAAAGAAAATAATTACATCATGATTACTTGTTTCATTTAGTTAAAAAAATGAAAATTAGATTCTCCTAATTCATTTTATTAACAATTATTATACCAAAAAATAATTTACTTTTAATCATGATTAAATAATTATTAATTTTTTTCTTCTTATTATTATTATTGCTATTATTTTACCAATATTATTATTACTATTATTGATATTTTATTATTTATTTTATTTAGTAATAATATTATTTTATAATAATTTAATAATTATTAATATTTTGTTAATATTATTTTCATTATTACTTTTATTATTATTTATGTATCATCTTTCATAATTATTATTTTTATTTTATTATTAAAACTTATTATTATTTGATCAATAATATTATATTATTATTTTTAATTTTATTATTATTACTATAAAATTTTTACTATTTTTATCACTATATTATTATTTATAAATATTATTTTATTAATATTATTAATTATTTTAATGTTTTCATTACTATATGATTGTTTATTATCATTGAATTAATATTTCATTTTTATCACTTATAATTATTTACTTTTATTATTTATTAATATTATTTTTCATCATTGTTATTATTAATTATTATTTTATTATTATTGCATGATAAACTTAAAACCTAAAATAAAAGAATAAGATTCTGTGAGTGATGTGGAAAAATTGTCATTCCCGTAATTTATTGATAGATATTTTTTACAGCTCCTAAGTATTTTTTATCCCAACCAAATAGCCCCTAAATGTTTTTTAACATTTTACTATTTCATTACATATATGTAAAATTTTCAGTTTGGTTCATCTTTATTTAATTTTTATCCTTAATTTAGTCCTCAATAAATTTAACTTTGATATATTATACTCACATCTCTTAAGATTTAATGTAATTATATTTATTTTTTTTATTTTTATAAATACATGTCAATCTTTTTTTTTTAAATACATTCACTTTCTTTTCTTTATTAAAATATTTACTCACCTATCCAACTTCAAAAAAATAAAAAAAAAAGTTAAGTATATATTTTAAAAAAAATATAACATAAATATAATTTGATTAAATTTCACAGAAAGTGAATGCAAGAATGAAATTAGGATGAAATGTCAAGGGCCTAAAATAGAATTTATACGAAAACTTTTAATTTTAAGTGGGGTTAAAAGTATGCCGCTCTCTGTATTTTAAACATGCATATCTAACTTGACTTTAATTTAAGAGAGGAAATACAGGATAACCACTTTAATTATTTTATCATTCAATACAATATATATATATATATATATATATATATATATATATATATATATATATATATATATATATATATATATATATATATATTATGGAAGGTATATTTAGTGCCTCCGCGCAACATATTAAGTATTTTTGCACCATTATTTTAATTAAAGGAATATGAAACAGATAAACAAAAATATTTGATTGAAAAAAATTGAATTTACAGGGGACTAATTTAATAAGAAAATTTAAATGGAGACTAAGTTAGAAAATTTATATACGAAGAACCAAAAGTCATTGATACATTTCAAATCCTCAACCACCTAAAAGGAACTGGGATAAGCCGGGGCCAAGAAATCAGATTGCGGGGTGTGGTTGTTAACGAAAGCATGATGCCGCCAATTACCTTCCAATTATGCCGGACAACCAATTAATTAAATGGGGGAAAGCGAAATTTTCTACCTGTGGATTCTGATTTCTGGTTTCATTACGTCCGGAAATATATGTCAACAATTTTGACTTTTAATTCTGTATGACTTTGGAGGTATCCAAATTAAACTATTTTCATTTAATCCTTGAAAAGTAATCATTCCAAACATTGTTTTTGGTTACAATTCCAGAATTTGAATTGTACTAAACCAATCTATTATTCTTTTAGAATCATTACGGTAATCCTGAACACAAAGCAACATCGATTAATAGAATTGTGTGGTTTATAATTTGTTTTTTACTTTTTGTTAAAGTGTGAGAATTTGTTAGCCACAGATTTTATTCATGAAGTTGTAAAAATTTTATATTTTAATCCAATTATCACATACATAATTATAACTATTTTACAAAAATTTGTAAGAATTTTTTTTAATGAAATTTCTAGTTTTTTTTTTTTATAGGTCAATCACCCTTAATATTAATTGTGATCAAATTTTCTCAAGCTGTTCTCGATTGACTGAGCAAATCTAAACTTGATAGTTAAGAGGAATTAACATAATACTGTCAGTTGAAGATAGTAAAAAAAAATGTAAATTTTGGATTATTGGTTAATGGCAAATATATATCTCTATATCATAATAAACCGCCTCTAAACGAATTGGCAAATACAGAAAGCCTAGCAAATATGCTAATTTCGGCACTTCTGCTTCATAAATATTATCGGAATCTTTCGTTGTTCAAACTTCAAGTTATGAATGAAATAACTAAATTTTAAGTGTGAATTCTTGAATATTAATATGTTTGAATGAATGTTGATATTTTATGCTCAATTGATCATTATTGAATACTATTTTTTCTTTTAATTTCAGTCCAATGAAACCGAAATTAACCGATTGAAGCCAAAATAATAAATATAGTTCAACTAATAGAGTACAAATCATCAATTTCGATTTGGAGAAAAACATATTCAGTTAAATAAAAAGGAGTTTTAACCATTTTTAACTAAACGATGAGGGTTTCTAATATATTGGTTAAGAAATATTCAATGATATCAGGGACATAAAATTTTGCTTTTCTCTAATTCATTCTCAATTTAATATAGGAATTTAAAATAAATTAAATAAAAATAGACAAATTTCTAGAAAGTACATAAGATTAAATATATAAAATTTGGGAAAAGCACTAACTTCAAAAAATCTTATATTCCCAATTTCATCAAAAAAATTTTCGACTAATTAGCAAATGCCTTTTCTTGCGGTGAAAGGAAGGGCAAGATTCATGTCCCAATGTTTTATGTTTGAATTAGGGATGCTGAATTAAAAAAGGCCTAAAAAAACAAATAGGGTTACTCCACGACCGAAAATACTGAAAGCATAAGATTTATATTATACTAGAATTAGAATTTAAATTTGACTCTAGAATAAAATATTTTATATGATCAGTAAATAAAAAGAAGATATATTATTAAAAAAAGTAATATTAAATTTTTTTAATAATTATACAAAATTTTAATAATTTTTATTAATATATTAATATATAATTAAATAATAGTATGAAAATAATTTATATCGTAAGTGAATTAAATTTAAATTCTTTTAACTATTGAGAAAAGAGTTACAAAAATGTTTTTCTTGTAGCAAGAGGAGTGGCTAATCCATCAGGATACACATGCAAGAAACTAATCCTATACTTGGGGAGTGAAAAAATAAGAAAAAAATGAAAAGAAAAATTCAAAATTTAGGTAGAATAGAAAATAAAAAAAAAACAACTTTAAATTTTCGGTACATGGAATGGTGAAAATCACAAATTACATATATTTATTTTTTTTCCTCTTCTTTTTCTATCCAATCGAGTGAATGAGAATTTAAAATTTAAAATTTTCTTTCCTTTCTCCTCACTTTTCATTTTACAAAGCACAGGGAAATAAGGCTTTTATTCTAACAGAAATTTTAATATAATCTTGAACTCAAAACATTATAGGATTGTGGCTTTTTACAATTCTTTAAACTTTTTTTTTCTTAGATTTAAGAGTTCATCGGCTACAAATTTTATTCAAAAAGATACAAAAATTTATGATTTAGTCCAATTATTAAATACAAAATGCCATAAGACTTTTTTTTTTCCATATATGGAATTTCTATTTTTTTTCTGGTTAATCACTACTTTAGTGCACTGAATATTTAATGATATTAGGAACAAGAATTTTTTATACTTCAATCTTAATTTAATATAAAAATTAAAAATAAATTAGATAAAAAGTATATGAATTTTTGAAAAAGCACACAAATTTAAAAAAATTTTACGTTTCCAATATCATTAAATGTTTTTTGACCAGCTAATAACAAATTTCTTTCTTATCGTGCAAGGAATGGCCAGGAACATATCACCAAATTTTATGTTTGAACTCGAAATACTGAATAAAAGAAGGCCTAAAAGATATAAATATGGGTTATCACATGATTAGCCATTTGTTTGTTTCTGTAGAAAATATAGGAGGAAGGAAAATTAAAAGAGGAAAAAAGAGCAAAAAAATAAGATTTTCCATTACTTAGTTTTAGGGTGGAAAAAGATTAGAAAAGAAAAGGTATAGAAAAAATGGTAAAAATCTAACATTTTTGTTTTCTTTGCAAAGTTAGGAAGAAAAAGGATGGAAAATGATAAACTTATTTCTTTGCTTCAAAATTAATCCCATCTCTCTCTTATTATTTTATTTTTCAAAAATTAAGTTTAAGGATAACATTGTCATTCAACAAAATTTAACTTTCTTTAATCTCATTTTTCTATTTAAACAAGTAAAAGAAAATAATTTTCTTTTCAATGAAGGAAGAAAAGAGAAAAACTTTTTCATATTATATTCTCTTTTTTATTTTCTTATTATTTTTTCCTCCCCTTTTTTCCTTATAACTAAGCAAAAGAAAAAAGTACTGACTACAAAAGATTAAAAATAAGGGAAACCAATTGAATTTGGCATTCCAAAAATTGCTACAATTAGTCTAGGATGTTGTCACTTAGTATAACTATATAGAGAGTGATATTTGTGCTAACAGGATGGCAAACTTTAGTATCTCTATGGAATCGGTAAATCACTTGTTCTATATGATACGTAAAATATTTACATATTTATTTTCCTTTGTATAATGCATTTTTGGATGTTATCTTGTTTAATTTAATAAATTTAGTTGCATTTTGTGAATGGGTCTTGAATTTGAAATGAAATCAAATATTTTAAATAATGCTGTATTTTGACCCTATTTCAGGTTTTAGGCTATATCTGGAGCTTTGGATGTTGGATTGGGTTGTTCTTTATATGGTTAAAAAGATAAGAAAAATTCCTATAACTTTCATGTTTAAAGAAAAGCTCAGTTCGGCATCTAAGGATATCAAATTTTGCTTGGAAAATGAAATAGTGGTTTTGACAAAATCTGACCTTTGGTTACTAATCTGATCATAACTTGAGATAGAAATATCAAAGTTAGGAGTTCTTTGTGGCATTTGAAAGTTAAGATCCGGCTCTACAACTCCTATGTTGACAGGAAGATGTAAATCTTCCATTATGGTGGTAAAAAATTACCAACAAATCAGAAGAATTGTTGCTGTGAAAATCAAGAAGGGTAGTTAAAGACCATGAATGGTAGCTAAAGAATGTGATTGGTAGCTAATGGTCAAGATTTATGACTTGCAGCTGATTTATTAACCTATAAATAGGTAGAAGTAGAGATCATTTGTAGCAAGCATTGATTCATGCATCTTACATAATAGTTTAGTTCATGCATTTTTAGTTTTTGTATGCCTCCTACATGGAAGACTAGGTTATCATCCTATATGGAAGGTTTTACCTCCTACATGGATGGATAGCATTTCCATTTTCATGCATTTGTAATTATAACCTTATGTTTGCATCATGAATGTGATGATGTTTCTATTTTATTTTGAGTTTGTTTTTAATTTCATTATGTTCTAATTCTTCATCTTCCTAGGGTGATGACGTAACTTGATAATAACGGATTGAATTCTAATCTATTGAAACTAATTTCGATTTTCTTTCCTAGATTGAGTTTTAATTATTGCTCTTAATGCTTTCAATTGATTGGTCACCTTTTGAATGAACTCAATATGCATGTTGAGACCGGAAGGAGATACATGTGTATGAAACCTATAATTAAAATCGTAAATTGCATATGAAATAGGAATATATTCATATGATTTATGTAGTCTTAATGAGTTCCATAAATCCTAATGCATGATTAGTTGTTTTAATTCACATAGGAATATAGTGAATTAGCAATTAATTATAGAATTACTTCACCTTGGAAGAGGCTAGTAATTAATTTAGGGAAACTCGACTATCAATTAAGGGAGTTAAAATTGGATTAGTGTAGATAGATGATTCAATCCGAAATTGTTAAGTGAAGTCTGATCCCTAGGTCTTTTGTTCATCTTTATCTTTACTCCAATTGCATTCATTTC
Organism: Sindora glabra; assembly: GCA_020226215.1. Taxonomy (NCBI): domain Eukaryota; kingdom Viridiplantae; phylum Streptophyta; class Magnoliopsida; order Fabales; family Fabaceae; genus Sindora; species Sindora glabra. The sequence goes on along the minus strand of CM035227.1, from coordinate 52,847,011 downwards.
TTATTTTAAATATTTTTGCATTAATCTTTATTTACTCACTTCATTTTCAACTAATCGATTTGCCAAATAGTATTAGGATTATTAATTTTGGTACTTAGTGAAACAATCCTTGTGGGAACGATACTTTCTCATCACTTTATTACTTGTTTACGACAGTGTGCACTTACGCTAATTGATAAACCATTTTACACGTAACACTATACTTGTCCTCCTCATACAACTATGTTACTTTGTGTTGATGATTTAAGAGTTTCTAGAATTCATGATATTGTATTTTGATAAGTGTTTTTCTCTTTCAGGCTCTGGCCTCGTTGTGTTACTAAAAAAAAAAGTACCAATTACACAAGGTTTATATTGTAACTTATTAAAAAAAGAATTATTCTTCCAAAAAATAAAAAAACTACAAAAATAATTCTTTTGAGTGATTTTATGAAAAATCCGACCTCTTAGGGGGTTAAATGCTTTTACAATTAAATTGTTTCTAATAAGTTGAAATTTATATTTTCTATTTTAAAATAAAGCTATTCATACTCTTCATGTCACAACTCATTTGGATCATGAATAGTGTAAGAAGTTGCCATCAGCAATTACCTACTAGCTTGACTAATGCACAATAACATGCTTGACTCATTAAAATGCATTGCTATTTGTGAAGACATTTGAGATTCAATTTTAGCTTGACACCATTGATACCTAATCCTGCTGTCTCTTTACTTACTGAAATGTCATAAGAATTCTTGTTATTGGCCTACCTTTAGCTAGTCAAGCAATAGCTAGGTACCTTAAAAGAAGGCATTTTCCCCAAGAGAAAAGAAAGAATGAAGGCAGTTTACATTGAAACTTAATGAATAATTATTTTAATTATAAACATAAATTAAAATCAGAATCACAACAATAAAAAAACTAATTAATGTCATATGTCTAGGGGATTTCATATCAGAATATGATTGACATTTTATCGAACATTGTTATAAATATTTTATGATATTGGCTACAAAACTATCATGAAAAAGAAAACTGACATCGGTTCCTATAACAAAAAATACTATTGTCATTTATTATAAGATAGACTATTTGGTAGCTAGTACAAAGTTAAAGACATCAATTTCTAATAAGTAACTAAAGTAAAGTATTTTTGCCTAGCATTTTTTTTAAATTGGTTTTTGGCTTTTTTACTAGAATATATATGGTCAAAATTGAATAAACTTAGAATCCTATGAAAAAAATGTATTTTGAGATAAAAACTTTAAAAGGTCATAACTTTGCATTTGATTGTCCATTTTGGGGCAAATTTTATGCTAATTTCATATAATTTTTCAAGATCTATCCATTTATACAGAAGCTCTGACGGTTTTGTCTTTCCTATAATTGTAAAAAATGATCATTTTATGAATTTTTTTTATTTTTTCTCCATCTTTTATTATTGTTCGATTGCTTTCATTTCAATTGTAATATTTTGTCAAACACATAATAAGCATCTAACACTCAAATAAAACTTCAGAAGTCATATTAAGGAAAAACAAACAAAAATCTCTTAAAAACTTATGCAAGAAATCATAAAAATGGAAGAGATAAAGATTTAAAAGAAATAAAAGTAAGAAAAAATACCTCTTATATTTTGAACTAGTATTTTAACACAAGGTATTTGCTTCATAATCGATATTAGTTAAAGAAGTATTAATAACTCACTAATGTATGGTGGAAGACGGAGGAACATCTAGAGTTTTGCAAAGAGAGCTAAATGGAAATGAAGATTTAGCTAGTGAACAAACAAGAGAAAGAATGAGAGTGATAATAAAAAAAAGAATAAGATGCGCTTTATTTATAGCATAAAAATTTCATCACATTTTTAGTTCTGACTAGACTTTGATTCCTTTAGATGTTAGTTATTTTTAAAATTGATATTTTATATTCCATAATTTTCCCAGCAACTTTTAAATGTTATACCATTTTAATGTTGGTTACAAAAAAAATCAATTTCTTATATTTCTTAATAATTTCAAAAAATGCCACCATTTTCAAATAGATATTAGTTAATTCTAAAATTGATATTTTAAGTTTCCTCATTTTCTAGCAACCTTTAAATACCATATATTATAATGTCATTTTGGTAAAAAAATTAATACTTTAAGTTTTTTTATAATTTCAAAAATGTTACCATGCCGAAATAGACATTAATTAACTTTAAAATTAATGTCTTTAGTTTTCTCATTTTCTTAGAAACCTTCAAATACCATACATTATGACATCAATTAAGTAAAAATATTATTATTTTAAATTTCCTAATAATTTGTAAAAATGTCACCATGTCTAAATAGACTCCAACTAATTTTAAAACCAATGTCTTAAATTTCCTCCTTTACTTAACATCCTTCAAAGGTCATACATTATGACATTGATTAAATAAAATGTTGTCATCTTAAGTTTCTTAGGAATTTAAAAAAATGTCATTGCGTCACTATAGATATTGGTTTTGCTTTCTACCATTTTCTATCCACTAATGTAGAATTGCAATTCTATAGTAGTGAATTCTCAAAATACTTTTATTAAAATTTAAATGGGCTAATCTTGCACTCCATTCATGAAGTTAAGGAAGATACTTATACCTTCATTGGGAAAGATCAATGTAAAAAGAGGCTTAATTTTACCTTTTTGTTTCTTAATAATGTCACAAATACATACATATATATAACAAGATGAATTCTCACAAGTCAGATATCAAAACAAGGCTACTATTTTGAGGTACTATTAAGTATACTTATAATTTCAATTTTGAACATAACAAGATTTAGGCAATTAATAAGATAATTGAACATAATAATTAAAATAAATCTCCTTATAACTCTTAGTCATCCTTATTCCTTCACAAGCCTAACCTTATCCTTTTGAGGTTTGCTTTATGCCTTTACAAATAGGCATACAGATTCAATGCATAAAGCTATAATATGAATATAATCATTCTTAAGATTTTCAAAACTCATTCATATATAATTTATCAAATTTAGGATAAATGTCTTAGCTAGCCACTTTAATTTCATAACTGTAATATCAAATACATTCATAACAATTCATAAGTAGTTAAATAACTTTTGTCATCATTCAAACATATAGGAAAGTTTAAGTCATCTCACTTATATGTAAGAATATGAATGATTTCATTTATAGCATAACTAAACTCAAGTAACATTTTAATACTCATACTAAAATCACATACATAAACAAGAACTAAACGGTTTCCAACCTAATTGGTTTCACAAGGGTTATTAATAAAGCTTAATCTTGAAAGCACTAATTATAATATAAATTCACAAGTTTTCATCACTACTACACCTCTTTATATAGCTATCACATTTACTATTACATAGCATACACATTTTATTCTCATATATTCATGTCATGACCATTCATACTTATCTTATACATATAAAAAGGTATAATATAGTTAAAATACTTGGAGTGTGTAAGTTTTTTTTAAATAAAGATATAATCGATTATGTAATTGATTACATAAGCCTAGGGAGAGAGTCTTTTGCTATAATCAATTATATGAGCCTAAAAGGCTTATAATCAATTATATAAGCCATTATATGGTTCCATAGAGGAATTTTTAGTTATAATTAATTATATAAACACAATAGGCTTTAAGAAATTTTATAGATTTCTATACGAAAACATTATTTATCTGACAAAACTTAGCATAAAACTTACTCTTAATTGTAAATTTCTCTATCAAACTATCATATCTCATAAGAATTAAGTTATAACAACTTATAAATTTCAAAATAAAGGCTCTATTTATTTTAGTGGAAAACATCTATTGTAGAAATATAGTTATAAATTATCAAAATAATGAAAAATAATGAAAAATAATTGATATATTTAATGTTAAATATAATAAGTTTGATGGAAGATAATTTTTCTTTTTTCAAAGAGGAAGATGTTTTCCTCCATTATTATGGCTATAGGGATCATTTTTTAATCATGAAGTATAAGGACATATAATACTCTTTCATTTATACATAAAGAAATGAAATTTTCTTATGAAAATTATTTTTTCAAAAATAAACAAAGCTGCAAACATAAAATTAAACCTAATTTTCTTTAAAACCTCATATTAGCTAAAATATCAAGATTACTATGAAATCAATTAAAGATATAAGTAGAATACTACTCACCTAGGCTAAAAGAGGAAGGTTAAAGCAAGATTACATAAGAAGATCATTCTATTCTTCAACAAAGAAAAATTCTAGGTTAGGGCATGAGACTTCCTAAAGCTTAAATCTTACATTCTTCTTTATGAAACCTTGATTTAATTGTATATAAAGGAAGATGACACTAGAAAGATTAACATGCCTTAATTCTTTAGAGATTAGAAGTATGGGTAACTTCCATTCATAGTGAGAAAGTGTAGAGAGAGCTCTCTCTATGGTGAGGATGATGAAAAAAACTAAAGAAGATAAGGATAAGAGGAATTAAAATGTTAGAATAAAGGGAGAGAGGGTGCCACTCTAAATAGGTTCATTAACATCCATTGGTAATGAGATTTTAATATAAATTAATTAGTTTTATAAAGTTTCTAAGGGCACATGTTTTACTTATATTATTAGGTTACCATGACTACAGTTACACCTAAATAAAAAATTTTATAAATAGTGATCTTAAGTACTTTATCTTTCCTATTGTAATGTGTAATCTTGATCAAATGAGAAATGTTATTACATAAGTGGTCAAAGGTGTTGAGTTTTTAAGTAGTTAAATCAAGTTGTTAAAAATTAGTTAGTTAGTTAGTTTCAATTTTGCTACTATATGTAGTAGAAAGTGTTGTAAAATGATTTGAGCTTATATAATAAAAGAAAAGTGTCTAATTCCTCCTTTATTCTTCTAGTGCTTTCCTTTTATCCATTTACATTCAACTTGAATCCCCTTTTATGCTAATAAATTTAGGTATCCAAAGCCTACAATCAAGGTAGTAGAAGTATATCCTTTCAAACCCCTTTCCTTATGTTGGATAGCAAAAATTATAATCATTAGTGTGTTTAGATGCGTTTCATGTTTGGGTATTAGGAAGTGCTTGAAGTTGTGATACTAAATTTACTAGCAAATGCCTTAAAAACCTAAAGCAAACTAATTTTGAAAAAAAAAGAAATGATTACAAGGCTATTGTTTTCCTTCATCAAAGTGTTAACTCTAAAATCTTTAAGAAGATAGCCCATGCAATAACTAATAAAAAGGCTTAGGATATTCTTGACAAAAACTTTAAAAGAGTAGGAGAAGATTAAAAAGGTGTGGTTACAAACTTTAAGAAGACAATTTGGATTGCTTGGATAATAAGGAGAGTATTGGTGAGTATTTCATTAAAGTTCTTGCACATACTAGTCAAATGAAAAATAATGGATATAAGATTGAAGAACTCTCTAATGTTAAAAAGATTGAAAACTCTGCCAATAAAGTTTGACTATTTAGTAGTTGTAAATTAAAAGATCAAACATAAAAATAACTATAGATAAGTTGCAAAGTGCTTTTGAAGCTCATAAATAGAGGATTAATACAAGATTAACAAATAAAGGAATTGAATAGGTTTTCTTATCTCAACTATCCACTAAAGACCTTATAGAGAATACTAAATTCAAGAAAGAAAGAATATCTTGAGGTAAGGAAGAGGAAGAAATTAGTATCAGTCCTATAGTAAAGGTTTTAAGAATCAAATTAAAAATAATAGAGAGAAAGATGTAGCAGATAAATATCGATGAAGTTTTAATTTATGGCAGAAGTCATCAGGAAAAGGAAGATAATGTGGTAAAAAGTTTGATAAGTTCAAATACAATGCCATAATTGTAAGAAATATGGTCATTTGACAAATAAATACAAAATAAAAAGAAATAAGTAGAAAAAGGAAGAAGTAACTAGGTTTGCTCATGAAAAAAAAGTAGATGAAAATGACAATGTATTATTAATGGTGACCTTTAACTTAGATGAAACTTTATTAAATGCCTATTTTCTAGATTTTGGGTGTTCTAATAAGATAACTAGCAAAGAAGATCGGTTTGACTTCTATAACTTTATAAAAACTAAGGTGAAATTTGCTAATATTAATATTATACCAGTTAAAGGTAAAAAAAAAAATTTAATTCAGCAAAAAGGAGATAATTATAAAAGATTTTAATTCAGCAAAAAGGAGATAATTATACTTATATTTTAGATGCATTTTTATCCTACTATGAGGAATAACTTACTAAGTTTGGGGTAATTACTTGAAAAAGGCTATTCAATGAAGATGGAGTAAGGGTACTTAATTATCTTAGGTGTTGGAAAAAAGAAAAGTAATTAAAGCTTTACTCACAAAGAATAAAACTTTTAAGGTTAAGATCCAAAATACTAAGCAACTATGCCTTCTTACAATGACAAATGATTTGAACTAGACATGACACTTAAGGCTTAGTCATCTCAACTTAAAAAGTGCAAATCATTTGAGTAAAAACAAAATGGTACTACAATTACCTTCCATAAATCAACTTATAAAATTTAGTGAAGCATGCATGTTAGGTAAGCAATATAGTAAACCATTTGAAAAAAGAACTACTATAAGATTAAATAATATGTTAGAAGTTATTTACCTTGATGTATATGGTCTAATCAATGTACAATCACTTAGCAAAAGTAGCTATTTTATAGATAATTGCAACAAGAAGATTTAGATCTAATTGCTTAAACTTAAATTTTGAGGTTTTCCAAGCTTTCAAATCATTCAAGCTTTTAGTTAAAAAATAATATGGAAGTCTTATTATACTTCTTAGAATAAATGGTGGAAGGGAGCTTAATTCAATAAATTTTGATGAATTCTATAAAAACAAAGGCATAACCCATGAAGTAACACCTCCTTATACTCCTTAACATAACAGAGTGGTAAAGAGAAGAAATAGAATTATTTTGAACTTAGCAAGGAGTATGTTAAAGACAAAAGCAATGCTAAATAACTTTTAAGGTGAAGAAGTTACTTATGTAGTCTATATACTTAATAAAAACCCTACAAAATAACTACTTACAAAAACTTTTGAAGAAGTATAGACATGGAAGAAAACAAATGTGAAACATCTTAGAGCATTTGCTTTTTTGCATTTTACTTATGTACCAAAGGAAAGAAGGAATAATCTTCATGATAGAAGTGAGAGAATAGTAATAATTAGTTATCATCCAACAAGTGATTATAAGTTATTTATTCCTATAATAAGGCAAGTAATCATCAGTAGGGATATCATAGTTGATGAAGCATAATGTAGGGATTAGAGAAGTAAAGAAAAGTAGAATAAACCAACCAATTTGCCTCATATACATGTTAATTTAGAAGAAGAAAATGAAAAACAAGTTTAAAAAGAAGCAATCGAAGATCTTAGTGTGTAAAGGTAGAAAAGATTATAGAGAACAAGGCAAGTGTTATCCAGACTAAGAGGTTTTGAAATGTTCTAAGACAATTTAGTAATAGAAGATGTTAACTTAGCACATATGGCTCTTTTTGCTAATTGTAAGCTAATTAATTTTGAACAAGTAACTAAATTAGATATTTAGGTAAAAGTTATGAAAGAAAAGTTGAATGCAATTAAAAGGAATGAAAACTAGGAACTAGTGGAACTACTTAAAGGAAAAAAGCTTATAGATGTCAAATAAGTCTATAAAAAGAAGATAAAGCTAGATAGAATAGTGGATAAGTATAAATTCAAGCTTGTTATTAAGGAGTTTAGGCTTAAATTTTATTAAAGTGTTCTCCTTTATGATTAAGATAGAAATAATAAGATTAATGGTAGCAATAATTTCTTATAAAGGTTGAAGTTTATAATAACTAGATATTAAATTTGTTTTTCTGAATGGCCCTTTAGAAGAAGAGGTTTATGTGAATCAACCTTCTAAATTCATGATTAAAGATAAAGAAAATAAAGTGTTCAACTTGAAAAGGCTTTATATAGGTTAAAATAAGTCCAAAGAGCTTGGAACAAAAATATTGATTCATTTTTATTAGTATATATGAACATAGAGTGTATGTGAAAAACATAAATGAAGGAGATATTTTAATTCATGTGAACATGGAATGTATGTGAAAAATATAAATGGAGGAGATACTTTGATAATATGTCTTTATATAGATGATTTGCTGGTGATTAGAAGTAATGAAGACAAATTAAAGCATCTAAAGCTAAATTAATGGTAGAATTTGAAATGATAAACTTGGACCTATTATCATACTTCCTTAGGATGGAATTTAAGTAAATTGAAAAGAGATTTTTCATGCATCCATAAAAATATATTATTGACTTGCTTCTGAGGTTCAATATGTCAAATTGTAATGTATCTTATATTTCAATTGAAACTAGAATTAGATTGGTTAGAGAAATATTTGAAATATCAATAACTTCAACCATATATAAATGATTTGCTTGAAGCCTTAGGTATTTGTCTAATACTGAACCAAATATTACCTTTGGAGTTAAACTTGTCTATAGACATATGGACAAGCCATAACATTCTCATTTCCTTGTAGCAAAAAGGATTTTGAGATATATTAAAGGAACAAAAGATTTAGGCTTGTTATTCACCAATAACACTTATTGTAAATAGGTTGGAATTGTTAGTTTTTAAAATAGTGACTAGTATGGTGACAAAGATAATAGGAAAAGTACCCTAGGATTTGCAATTCTATTTGTTGGAACTGCATTTTCATAGAACTCCTTAAGATAACCCATAGTTGCTCTTTTATCCTTTGAAGCTAAATATGTTGTAGCTATAGAAGGAGCTTATTAAGCAACTTAGTTACAAAACTTGCTAGAAGAATTGCATATGAGTATGGTTAAGCTCTACCTTGATAATGTATTAGCAATTAACCTTACTAAGAATCCTATGTCTTATGGCAGAACTAAGCATATTGAAACCAAGTATTACTTTCTAAAGCATTAAGTTAACAAGTGTAGATTAGAAGTTTTGTACAACAAGTTTAAGGAATAAGTTCTTGACATTTTGACAAAGATTTTAAAGAATGATAGGTTTGAAAAATTATTGACATCTTGACAAAGCCTTTAAAGAATAATAGGTTTAAAAAATTAAGAAGTTTGTTAGGGTTAGTATCATTACATGATCTAGATTAAGGGAGCCTATTACAATGTGTAATCTGAATGAAAAAAAAGTTTCATTACGTAAGTGGTTAAAGGTGCTAAGTTGTCAAGTTAGATCAAGTTGTTAAAAATCAGTTAGTTAGTTTCAAGTTTTGTGGCTATATATAGCAAAGAGTGTTGTAAAATGATTTGAGCTCATATAATAAAAAAAAATGTCTAATTTCTCGTCTATTTTTTTTTAAATTTTCTTTTTATCCTTTTACATTTCAACTTGAATGCTCTTTTGTGCTAACATTTTATAATCTCCTAACCATTATTATATACACATATATTTACATATTTATATTTAAGAAAAATTTTTGCTCTCTTCTTTAGGGTTATAACTTAGGGAAAGATATATAATGGGATATTCCCTAGGGTGATATACTCTAATACTCCCTTCTTTTGCTTCATATAAGAGAAATAAGACTTTTTAGGCTTATAAAAGAGTAAGTTAGGTTAGCCTACATTTTTTGATATAGAAAAAAGAGTGAGGGTTGGTGAGTGCAAGTAGCATTATTCTTTATTTTAATTCATTTTCTTTGAGTTAAAAAAAAAAATCTATTGGTAAAAATACTTAAGCTTTTAAAAGGTTAAGCTCTCCATAAAATGATCTTTCTTTTAATAATAGCATAAGTGATTAATCCATTGAAATGCACATATATGAGGACTAAGATCTAATAGTAAGTAAAACCATTAAAGAATACCAAATAGGATTGGAATCAAATGTTGTCAACAAAAGAGTTGCACAAGTTATTGGAATATATGACAGCAAAACACATTATAATATCATTTTAAAAACCATTGGCTTCATCCTTCATTTATTTGTAGGTTTTGTAATTGCTTAACATATATGCTACAAGATATGAAAATTATTCATTTTATTTTGTATAATTATTACTTAAGTTGTCATAAATCACTTCTTTTTGTAAATGTTATTTACTATTAAATTTTATTTTTTTGTAAATAATTTATTCATAGATTGAAAATGCATAAAAAGTATTCAACATTAAGTATCTTCAATATACAATTAGCAAATAACTAAACTCCAAAGTTGATACTTAAAAAATAGAAGAAATGAATTAACCAAACTACAATGCATATAAACTTAAACATCTCTATTCCTAATAAAAAATATTTACAATTTTTATTATTTTATTCAAAATAAGGAATAAACTCCCAAATTTATACTTAAAAAAATAGAATAATAAATTAATATTCAAAACTATTTTTGTATCAATTTCATAAATTTTTGTTAATTTAATATTATTATCACCCATTCTATTAAGATTGTCACAACCCAACCCCAAGATGCATGTTTGACGTAAGGTATTACCTTTAGTAATATTCTATTAGCCTTGCAAAATGAAAATGCAACTATATTAAATATGTTTTATAACTAATGGCAAAATGCAGAAGGATAAGGTTATACTATATAATGAACAAGTACATTAAATATATACCTTTAACTACTCCTACTATTAAGTGACTTACTCTACTGCTAAAATACTTGAACAAGCCTACTTTCCTTCCAATAGATAGCAATTGAGTAACTAAAGGGAAGGTTCTTATGGAGAAAGAAATAAGAAATAGAACAGAATGAGTTTTCATAAAAAACTTAGTAAGTAAGCAAGATAATGTAGCTAGTTTAAAATGAATTAAAGTTTAGTAGCTACATTATTAACTACTTTATAAAAGAAAGATTAGTGAATTTTCTATATATTCTCAAGGAAAAAGTTTATTAATAATTAGCTTACCTATTTTAGGAAATAGATGTAATATTTAGTTGCTATTGTCACAAAATCCTCATAATCTTGCTTTTAAGAGAATCGATTAAAACATAGTCCGCTATATTCATATGTGGTACCTTATGGATTAACTATAACCATAAGCTGATAACTTTACAAATATCATATTAATAATTATATATCCAATAGCAAGTGAATTATCTACTTTTGAACATATATATTCATAATGTCATCATAAAACCCATTCAACCTAGATTATTTCTCATCCATAAGTAAGCATTTATATTTTATAAAATAGATAAGAGGAATGAGTAAGTAATATATGAAAGCATTTAAATTTTTTTATGCCTTCTGGTCATTCTTATGCCTTAAAAACTTATCCTTGTCTCTCTAAGGTCTATCTTATCTCCTTATAAATGGTTTACTAGATCTGGTATTATATCTTATCATCATATTTCATCACCCCTAATTCTTATATTATCACATAAACACATCCCACTTCTAGGATCTTGTCATTTGAATCATAAATAAACTCATCCATAATCTAACTAAATTAGTATATAAGTTGTTAATACTAGTATTATTTTACATAATATAGGAGTTGCACAACTGGATATAATAGTAATTATATAAATAAACACATATTTAAATTGCTTAATAATTAACTACCATATTAACATATTGCTTTACACTTTATGAATTCACGGTAAGTTAAGGCCACATGACTATAATAGATGTTTAAATAAAAAGCTCTTGAGGTTATATCCTAAGTTACACTATAATGTGAGTTTCTACTTCTAGACCACTTATTTCTAATCTTCACTCACATAAACTTCCTTGCTTTTACTACTTGAACCATAACAACTTAAGAATTTAAACAATCTAAGGCCTAATAATGTATATTAATTTAATACATGGTAAATGGATCCCAAGGCATGCTAATCATTTGCTCTTAATACTTGTATGCCCAATTTTGACTAAGAATTTCTTCTATAAGTTCTAAACTATTAAATTTTAGAAATTACATCACTTTATAGATTTTTTATTCCTTGAATCTTATTTGTAATTTTCATACTTTTACTTAATCATATACACCTTTAATTTCTTAGAATCATACTTGAATACACATGTCACTCACTTAACATTGAAATTTTTACAATTTAAATCCTTACCCAAAACTAGTCCAATAATCTTGTATATCTCTTGGTTCTAAACTTCATGATGATTAAATTCTATTTTCCTCATAGCAATAAGTCTACTATCAACATCATTATCAAGAAAATCATAAAATTTGTCCAGCATATAATCACCATTTTTTTATTTATTACATACATATTACCCTTTGGCACTTAATTGGCTTTCATCATAAATTCTAATCATAGCATTATTCATTCTCATGTAAACATTAGTTCTTTTTTTTTTCCATCCTTAAATCCTTTCCTAGCAAGCATTTGTTAATATAATTCTACATTAATCTATTTCACTTAACTGGTTCCTATTGATTTCCTTGTACTATAATTTCTACATCTAATCTCTATTTACCTTACTATATTATATAGTGCTTTTGTTCACTAATCCTTAACTTTTAAGGAACTTAATTGGTTACCCTTCCTAGCTAGTCAAGTTTACCATGAATCCCTATTTTTCTTTCTTGATCCAATAGGTTGAGTCCTCATATATTTAATGCTTAGGAATTTATATATCATCATCATGACCAAATAAGTCCACAATTATCTTAACTCAAACTCCTTTATTCATGTTCACTCTATATCATTTAGTTCTTCTAATATCTTGCAAGTACATTTATATATCTTTCCTAGTTACATGAATTCTCATATTTTAACTTCATTAAAGTCTTCATGCTCTACCACAAATTTAATTTTTTACATTATATGTCATTTCCTTCATCGAAATACATTCCTTATTAGCTATATGCCTTCATAATTAATATCACTTGCCTAATTTACTAGCTTATTACCTATTTGGTCTTACTAGTGAAACTACTCTTTGAATATTATATTTCATCATACATGCCTATTAACCTTCCTAGTAAATTCATTTTAATTTTATAATAATTCAAACTTATTAGATTTACATTAACTTAATTAGTATAATTGTCTCTTACAACTTGCTCCAGATTTACTACTTAACAAATTTGGGTTTTATCACGTTAATACCTTCGTGAACCTCATAATGTTCTTTAAGTGTTGATTTAGTAATTTTTGTTACACCACAGCTAGGTTGTCACTTACTATCATTAAGTTACTTGACTTTTAAGTTCACATTTTTAATTACCATAACCAACTAATTATTATTTTAGGTTAAGGTTCCTTTTTTTATTATCACTTAATCAAGTAATATATATATATATATAAGATGCCTCTTAATATCTAACTCAATTGTTTCGATCACTATGGTAGTTCAAAATTTTTAATCCACATGCCTACATAAGACACTCCTTGTATAAATATCACTTACGTGAATTTGATATGTACCTTTATTATGTGTAATACTTGATAAAAATTTAGTAATTAGAGATAAACAAGATTGAGTTAGACAGTGATCGTTAGTAGATAATTAGCAAAATTACTCATTCATGCCATTAAAAGTATTTATTAAATCCAATAGATAGAAAATTTATTAGAAGTTATTTTAAAAAAATAAAAATATTCAAGATCTAGGGTCGATAGGATTTTGAAGTAACTTAGTGTTTTACTTAAGAACATCTTAGAACTAACCTAAGATAGCAAAAATGCAATTTTTCACCTATTTCAAAGGAATGCAAGATTGCATTGTGAGAAAAGAAAAATTTTTGCTTAGTTAAAAGGAATTTGAGCAAAACTTAGAAAAGAAGGATTTTTTGCATAGTTAGAGTGCATAAGAGCAAAGCTTAGGGACAAAGTGATTGAATATCCTAAAAATAAAAATATTTTGTAGGATGATGTGAGCATGATGCAAGCGTACTTGGAAGACACTTGTACTCAGACTATAAATAAAGTAAAGGTAGGCCTAAATTTTTTCACAAAAAGCTTAGAGAGCTTAGAGTTAGAAAGAGAAAGAAAAGGAAAAATTTGAGTTCTTGAGTGTTCTTGCTATTTTATAATGAGATTTTATGAGTTTCTTAGGTGTTTTAAAAAGATGGTTAAAGTTAGAAGCCATTTTGATCTTCTAGAAGAGGTATGAACTCATAACTCCTAAAAATCCATCTTCTTTCCACAGTTCTTTTCTTTAAAATTTTCACTAACTCATTGATTTTGGATGCTACACTTTCAATTTTAGGTGAACAAAACAAGTTCTTCAAACATCCTTGAGTGAGTTAAGATCCACTCTTTCTCTTTTATTTTTTCCTTAAAAAATGTTTATGTATAAAATATATAAGTGATTGTTATGCTAAAGCCATGATTATCATGGTGGATTACTTGCAAATATATGTTCTTAAGTTTTCAAGAAATAGTTTTGAAGAATATAGTTTTTTTGGAAGATAATTTTAAAATGATTCTTCTAAATAGCAAAGTTTGAAAACATGTTTTTACATGAAAATGGAAGAGGATTTTTGTCAGGAAAGCATAAAATAGTTCCTAAATTCCTTGGCTTAAAATAGGGAAAATTCCATTTTTATAATGCAAAAGTTATTACACCATGTTTGAAATTAATTAAAGGATAATCAAATGTATGAATATCAAGTTTTGAAAATAAAAATAGTTTTGGAAAACATATAACAAGTCCTCAGATTTTCTTATTTTTAAGGAGGAATAGAATATTCTTATGATAAAAATTTAGTAAATATTAAACTATACTTTGATATGAATGTTTTGGAATGATTACATCTAAGTTTTCAAACAAAAATCACTTTAAATTAAGCTTTAAAAACTCCTAGGTTCTATGCTATTTTGTATAAGGAAATTCTATTTTTATAAGAAAAAACTTATTATACTAAGTTTTAAACTATTTTATTAATTTTTGTAAATATTTATATTATAAATTTGTAGCAAGAATATGTTTAAAATTTTATTTGAAAACTTATAATTTTATGCTAAAAAACTATTTTCTAAAATGATGTTTTCAAGTAGTAAAAGTTTTCTTACAAAGTGATTTTTATGAGTAAAGTATTTTGGCGAATTGAGTAACTTGTTTTAAGTGTAAATATGGTTGAAAAATGATATTTTATAACTTATTAAAAATTTTAAATTTTTTTATAAAATTTCATTAATATTTGGTATTTTATTTGGAATTTCAAAGTTAAAGGCATCTTCTTTAAAGTGTTTTGATAGATGGTTACAAAAGTACCTTGTATAATTTATTTTGAGCATAGAATTAAGTGTCTAGATGTTAAATTTGGATATTTTGGAAAAAATTTAATAATTTTTTCTATTTTAAATGAAAATTTTTAAGTATAAGAATGTTTCTTAAAACCTAGTATGGGTTTGTGACTATTTTCTTATCTTTTAAATGTTAATATATAGTAATCTTGTGCAATTTTATTAATATCGGGTAACAAGTTTAAATGCTTGATTGAGAAAGAAAAAATGATAATGTTATTTTTTAGAACAATACACAAAGTAAAGGATCAAATTTACTTAGAAATAAAAGTTGAGGAACTTGGAAAAGATCAAATTGAGAACTCTATGATTTTGTTATGAAAAATAGTGACTTTGGTGACACATTAGAATAATATTTTTCTTATATAATAGTATACTAATGTGTTAAGAGTATTCTTGAATGTTAATAGAAATTCTATAAAAAAATGGACATTTCTTTATAGGTTTCATGGTGAAATCATAAGTCTATTGCATGATTAGTGCATGAATATTGACATGAATTATTCTATGACTTGTATATGCACTAATATGTTTATATGCATGAAAGTATCTATGATTGAAACTCCATGTTAATGAACTCTTGAGAAAGTGATGTAGTAATATAGCATACGAAATGGAAGTACAATGCTTATTGTGGTTACTAGAAAAGTAACAAGATAAATGTAAAATCTATTTTGTTAGATTATACTTTTTGTTATAATTTAGTTATGGCTAATGGATGACATTTTAACCTTACCTTGTTATATGTAAAAAATGGGCTAGTAAGCGCCTTATGTGAATAAAAAGTTAGTAAAAGCTTTGCATGAAATGGCTTAAATGCCACATATGATTATTGACTTAAATGTCATTCATGATGTTATTAGCTTGAATGTTGCACGTGACACTGTGACATGGTTATATAATTATGAGACCTTTTGTAAAGTTATGGACATTGGCTTAATGCCTTATATTTTGAGTTATACAGAATGACATAGGGTAAGAGGAAGACATAAGATTAGGATATGTGTGTTTAAGGTTAGTCTCATGTAACAAGGAGGAGTGTTTTATGACTTCATGCCATTTAATACTTATTCAAATTCTTATATTGTGTTTATAACTAAATTATTTTCTATCTAAGTGTTATTAATGCATTATATATAATAGTTTAATAGGAAATATTTTCTAGTAAGAATGTGTTTTGGTATGTGTCTTGTATATAAATGTTTTCTAGTTTAAAATTAATTAGAAAATTTGTATAATAGTTAGTTTATTGAGTAATCTATTACTCATTGTGTTTATGAATATAATTTTAAATGATCTGGACCCAAGTGGCATATATTAAGATCTCTAATATATGATAGCACTTGGACAAGATTGCATTTGCTTGTCTTTAATGATCTCGGCCCTAATGACTTTGATATATACATAGCTAATAATTTATCCAAATTGATAATTATCATTTTCATCTATTTTTAAATATTTGCTTTTAATATTTTAATTTGTATAATTATAGTCCAACTATATTTTCGTAATATGTATAATTATTTTAGAACTTAGACAACTAGGTTATTGCATGGAATAGGTAACTTTTTGTACAACTAATATATGTGTATAATGCATATTTCTATACATATATAATTTATGATATTATTTTGATTACATTATGATTAATATAAAAAATGATTTTGTGATGAATAATGAGTTAGCTACATGATTTCTTTCTAAATGAACAATGTTTCCCATTTCTATCAAAAGTAAATACGAATCTCTTCCTAAATAATCTTCTAAGTATTTCTTTATGTATTTTCTCAAATAGTATACATCAAGTATTAAACCAAAACTAATTCTATTATGTTTCCTAAATTAGATGTTATCTTCAAAGTATTTAAATCAAAATAGGATTTCATAAAATTTTCTAACATGATCCTATAATATTGTGTTCGATTCATGGTTTGAACCTTTGAATTAAATCCATTACCTAGTATTTAAAGAGGTTTTTTTTTTAAATATCTTTTTAGTTTCTTAAGAAATATTCTCAAGAAAAATGTTATTTACAAGGCTTCATAAGTTTGTTTTCTTAAAGCCTTTGTAATCTTATCTGACAAATCATTTTTTCTAGTTTGCTACAAATTTATCGATTTAAGGAATTTGCTGGAAGTAGTGACCTTTGGGTGAATGCATATTTTTTTGAAATCATTTCACTAGTGTTCCTTATTTTTTTTTTGAGGTCATTATGTTTTAGCTATTTCCTAATAAAAAAATTTCTTTTATTTTTCTTATATTTTGACTCCAAAAGAAGTTATTATAAATCTTTTTTTAGAATTTTCTTCAATAATAAAGAAAAATTGAAAATAATTTTAAACATGTTAATTTTTGTCCAATATTTTTATCTATTTTTTTTCAAAGAAATGTATTGAAAGGATTGAATTTTATTAATTATGAAAAATAATTTTCTCATTTGATGATTCATAAATTAAGTTTTAAAAATTAAAAAATTATTAAATCTTATGTCTCTGACATTATACATATTCTAGAAACCCATTAATTTGTAAGCTAGTTGGTTAGAAAGGCTAGTAAAGACATTCGGTTAATATCTTTACACAAGTTATAATGGCTTAAAAATTAGGTTGTGACATTATGTAACTAAAAACTTATTATCCTTACTGCTTTTTATGTTGATATTTCATCTTTTCTCATTTAATCTCTAATACAAAATGAACTAAGTCCACTTATTTGAGGTGCATTGTAGCACCACCCAATTTCAATCAAAACAAATAAAACCATTACTTTATTTCTTTAAATAATTAACTTCCTAGATTCTTTGTCTTGGCATTTAAGTTAGGTCATGATTAAATCAATCATGATAGGAATCATAACACTATAGAATTTAAACATCACATCCGTTAATGTTTAATGAAGATCCTTTCAAATAACTCACACATGTATTAGTATTCAATTGATTTTTTTCCTTGAATTGCAAATGTATAAAAATGAAGAAAATCATCAAATTACAAGATAGTTATCCATTCACCATCTTCTTTCCGTATAATATACTATAGTTTACTACTTATTAAATAGAAAAGATTTTAAGATTACTCTCCTATATGATCCTTAGCCACTTGTGGTTGAAAATGACCCAAAAATATTTTAACATGTGTGAAAACATAATATGTTTAACTAGACTAATCCTTTTGATACTTATCAATCCACTATTAGGAGCTCAACTTATACCATTCATTTAGATAGTGAAGAATTTGTAAACTATGTTTTCAAACATAACTCATTCTTATTCCCTAAGAATATGCTTTAATATTGACTTTGTCATGAACTAATCTTGGAGTGTGTCACTAATGTAGGGTATTGCTCTTAACAATCTCTTACTAGCCTTATTAAATGAGAATGCAACTATATTAAATATGTTTTATGCCTTGTGACAAAATGTAGAAGGTTGGGGTTATATTATATAGTGAACAAGTACATTAAACATATACCTTTAACTATTCCAACTATCAAGTGACTCACCTTAATGCTAAAATGCTTGAACTAGCCCACTTTCCTTTCAATAGGTTGCAATTGAGTACATAAGGGAAAGGTTTCCCATAGAGAAAGAAATAAGAATTAAAATAGAATGAGATTTTATTAAAAACTTATTAAGTAAGCAAAATAATGTAGCTAGTATAAAATGAACTAAAGTTTAGTAGTTACTCTATTAAATACTCTATACAAAGAAAGATTAGTGAGGTTTCTATACCTTTTCAAGGAAAAGTTTGTTAATAATTAGCTTACCTATTTTATGAAATAGATGTAAGGTTTAGCTACCGTTATCACAAAGTCTCTATAATTTTACACTTAAGAGAATTGACTAAAACAAAGTCTACTATAGTCACATATGCAACCCCATGGATCAACTACAACCACACATTAATAACTTTATAAATGTCTTAACAATTATATATCCAACAGTAAGTAAATTATCTACTTTCCAACATATATATTCATAAGGGTATCACAAAACCCATCCCACTTAGGTTATTTCTCATTCACAAGTGAATGCTTACATTTTATAGTAGAGATAAAAGGAATGAATAAATAATATATGAAAGAATTTGAATCTTCTTGTACCTCCCTGTCATCTTTATCCCCTTACAAACCCATCCTTATTTTTCTAGAGTCTGCCTTATGCCTTTATAAGTAGTTTCCCAGATCCAATACTATATTATATCATCATATTTCATTGCTTCTATTCTCTTATCAACACATAAACACATCTTAATTATGAGATTTCATCGTTTGAATCATAAATAAACTCATCCATGATCTAATTATATTAGTTTATAATTTGCTTAGCTTAATATTGTCATACAATATCATCATATATAAATAACTAGGTATAACATAATGATAATCGACTATAATAGTCAACTATGAATTTCCAGAGATAAAGTTTGAGGTCATAATTGATTATGATAATTAATTATCTTCATCCAGAAATGATTAGCTTGGCAGTAGTCGACTATTATAATTGACTATATGTCTTGGGACAATAACTCTCAGCTTACATTCAATTACCTTAGCTAATTATTTGCTTCAAGAAGCAAAACTTTTAAGAATATTCAACTATAGAAGTCAACCATAAGCCTTCAAGAAGAAATTCCTATGGCTAGAGTCAATTATGATAATTAACTATAAGCTGGGTTTTCTTGCTTTTCTACAATTTTACTATTTAAATGGTTAAATTTCCTCCATAATATAATCTAGTTCTTTCTTAAATCCAGAATTATTTACTTCAACATCAATACTTATAATCAAATCATTAACAACACAAAATGTATTCCAAAGACAAGGCTTACACTTTATAATTAATAAATTTCCTAACAATTAACATCTTAAGCAATAATAACATAAAATCTTTCTAGAAATCAATTGATTAGGTGAGTTTCCTACATACTTGAATATGAAGAAGATTAAGGGGAGTTGGAAATGTGACTAGTTTGTCCTAATCACAAAAATTCAAAGAGTTAAGCTATTTAACCCAAAATTCCTTAATTCTCCCATCTAAGCCAAAACTTTAAAATCACCATCAATAATCTTTGATTTAGAAGAAGTTACCTTGTTTAATCAAGAAGTTATTGATGATAACTTGTAGTCATAAGTCAATCCTGCATAAAATAGCTTGAGAATGAAATAAAGGCATTGGAAGTGGAATGTGTTAGTAGAATGTTGGTTGAAATGATGTTTCTGGGGTTACAAGGGACTCAAGGGCAATTGGATAAATAAATTGATAAATAAATCTTAGTTTTAAAGGTAAAATTGAAAAAATTACTTCTAAATCTTCTTTGTACACTTTCACTTAATTCTAATTTGACTCCAAACTCTATATAATTTATCTTTTCTTGTTCACATCATAAATCTTTGTTATTTTTAAATAAATTCTCATCCTAATATCAATCATGATAATTAAATAAACACATTTAACTCACAAAAATATTTTAAAATATTCTTAATATTTTGAGAGTATAACAAAGATATTCACTAGCTAGTAGCATATTTTTAACAACTTTTTACCTCAAATAAATATTGAATGCCAACTTGAAATTGTTAAAGGTGGTGGGTTAGTAATCAAAAGCTTCGAGTATAAATTCAAACTTCATCATCGTTAATGGACAAAAAAATTGTTATAGAAAATGAATAAAGTAATCATCTACTTGAAATGCCGAAAGCCCCATTCTTCTTCTAATTAAATTCATAAATCCAATTCCTGGAATTTTCTCATTTTTCATATACTATCAACCTAATTTTTATGGTCATTTCAAATAATGAGTCTATTGGAATGAAACAAAAGTAAAAAATTTTAAATAAGAAATGAATATTTATTCAAATAAAAATGTTATAAGTATTAAAAATAAGATCTAAAATTTGGTTTTAAATCTTTTATATCCATGAAATTAAACTTTACAAATTTATTCTACTATCCTAAGATTCCAAATAATCTTTTATATCCATTGAATTGAATTTTACAAATTTATTTTGTTATCTTATATTTAATGATAGCACTTAATTTACATTTGAAATCCAATTTCAAATTCATTTTTAATCCAAACTGATAATTTGATGTTTATTTTATCTTTGGATTTCAATTTAGTATTTTATTCTTATCATATTTTTTCAGCAACTAAATGGATATTTTATTTGTTTTATTAAATTTTCAATGAAATTTTGTTTTAAAAATGCAAGTATATTAAGAAGAATTGTATTTTAAATCTTAATTTTGACCTATATTTTTCATCCACCAACCATTCTTAACGTTGACAAAAATTTTGATGCACATGCCATGAATACAATTTATAGGGAAAAAAAAATTTGCTGCGGCCCATGCCTGCGGACTACGATGAATATTATAATCAAAATCAAAATTGGTATATTGGAAAGTCATTATCGGCAATTTTCAAGTTCAAGAAGATAACAAATAAAGGAATCAAGCTTGTGTATACAATCAAAGAAATCACACTAATGTTGAATAGCCGCCAGCACTTGGTTAGCTCAAAAGTACATCGATTTCTAGAATATTTAAGGAAAATGCTAATAGTAGTATTAGGATTGTCGTTAAGTATTAAATATATATTTTCAATTAACAAAATTAAATATTTTATTTTTAATAATAAAATTATCTTTAATGTTTTATTTCTATTTTAATAAAATATTTAGTATATTATTATTTATTATAATATTAAAAATAGAAAAATAAAATACTTATCATAATTAATTACAGATATACATTTAATTTTTAATAATAATGTACAAATATTTAAAACTAGGTTCCAAAATATTTGGCATTGAGTCGAAAGCTTCACCTATTTAAAAAATTTACATTTTAATTTTATGCAGTATTCAAGAACTGAATAAATAATTGAGACTTTGTCAAAAAGAAAATGGAGCTTACTATTGCACTTTGGATGAAGACTTCATGAATATCTTGCTAAGATGGACGAATTTTTTATACTTCAACTGGTTAATATATTACATATATATATATATATATATATATATATATATATATATATATATATTACATATATACATATATATATGTGTGTGATCATTAACATTTATGTCTTTGCGAAAAGGATAACAATCACTTTTTCAATTAAAAAAAAATTATATTATTAATTCAATGATAATAAAATGCCATGGATAATAAAATTAACTTATTACTAAGGGTTGATTTAAGTTCAATTTAGTGTGGGCAACTGCCCACATGGGGTATGAATTAGCATATATGCACAAATACATTTTTCCTAATATAATTTTATTTAATATGGACAAATATTTCCACTCAAATTTAATCAATACCCCTACTAAAATTAATTGTGTAAAAAATCTTGATAGAAAAATTATTTAGCCCATATAATTTAATGAGGAGGGAAATTCTAAGATACCTCAAGAGTTTTGGAATTCAGGATGGTATAGTAAAATACAGGTCACTGGATCAAATTACTAAGATTTTTTATAATTTCATCCAATGACCTATATTTTACCACACAACCTCGGGTTCCAAATCTCTAGGAGTACCATAGTAAGCCTCGAATGGAGATTACTATATATATGTATAAAATTTGAAAATTACTCATTCATATATTGTTATGTCAATAAAAATGGTTAAAAATTCTTTATTACTATTAAAACTTCTTAATTATTATTATTTTTAATAACATGTTTGCTTCTTATTCACTAATAATGTAAAATATTTTACACTAATAGTGAATCAAGTTTAAACTCAATATTTAAACAAAATTTTCTTAATTGCTATTTCATATTTAACTAACGAAAGTGATTTATTTTGAAAAGAAAAATAATAAATTATGATCATTATATTTTCTTTAAAGGATTAAAATAAACTATCAAGACTGGAAGTATTATCTATAGCTCCTTAAGGTAATGCTAGTTCTGGTACTTGGCCTTTAACCAGTAATGATAGATTTTCTATGAAATTTACTTATGAATTTCTCATTAGAGAAAAGCACAAGAAGAAGACATAAAAAATAAATAATGATCTAGAAGTGGAAAGGTTGACATGTGTTACAACACAATCAAAATAAGATATTACTGCTTAATAAAAAATTTGCAATATAGAGAAACAACTAGGTTGAACTCTAGTGATCCACTTGACACATCCAATCCCAATGATCTACTAACTATGATTACAAATAGAATGCAAAACAAAACAAAATAGAATGCAAACAAGATACAAACACTATGTAAGAATGTAAACAGAATAAAATTAAGGGGTTTGATTTGAAATTAAACAAAATGTACTAAATAAAATAGAATGTAGAAGTAACATAAAAAAATCAATATAGAAACACAATTAATTTAAGGAATTGAGAGTTCTTTAGTGGATTAATCATGGATCACAATATATTTGACACTTTCAATTAATTTTTTAGCTTAGAATTATCCAGAACCCTTGCAATAATTCATAAATTCTATATTAGATAATCATTTAGGATTTGATCAAATTAGATTAATAGAATCAAGCAACCGCTTAATCCATAAAGCAAGATCTAAATTGATTTGAAAATAAAATTAAATTGAATTAAAACATTAAACTAGAAACCTCTAACTTAATCATTCAACACTTTATTCCAATGTGAAAAATAATGAAGAATAATGATTAAATAATGACAATTCAATATAAAAATAGGTAGATATAAAAAATCATAAGACTGAACACAAATTATACCAAATAAATATCCAACTTATGCAATTCCAAACAACCAAAACAAAAAATAAGAGAAATAAAAAAATTAATTAGAAAAATTCAATATTACAACTTAGGACCTTATAATCCTAATAAAAATAAGCTTTGAGTTCCTTGAATCAATAAAAAATTTGCCATATATGTTGAAGAAGAAGAAATTTAGGGAAGAGAAGAAAGTTGAATAAATAAAAAAATTTGCCTTACATGGCTAAAGAAAAAGAAAATTGTGGAAGAAAAGATAGTTATCTAGAGTTGTGTGGAATTATTCTTGCCTTCGAAGGCATAAACTCTACCTGTATTTGATTTCCCGTAGTACTAACCTAATGGAACAAGATAATATTCCTCCTAGGGTTAGGACCTTGCAAATTTTAGAAGCTTATAACTTAATTTACAAAATAATATAATATAAAAGTTACTACAACAAATCTGGTAGATCTAACTTTTAGTCATTGTAAGACCTCTCAAAACTACATAGTTTCACTAAACAATAAACATGAAATTTGTAAGGCCAAGTTTTAGGAAACCTTGGGCAATGGTTTCATCTTGATTGGACCTCTAGAGCTCCATATATGTCCTAAAAACTAAAATATGTTTAGTTTGGATTGAAACAAAGCATCAAATTCATAGCTAATTTCGACCTTCTAAACATTTGCACCAAGCTTTGACCAAAATATAAAAGTTATAGATCTTTCTTTAATATTTTCAATGATATAATGATCACTTGAATCTAATATTTAGAACTTAAGATATAGTTGAAAACTTGAAAT
Source organism: Sindora glabra (assembly GCA_020226215.1). Classification (NCBI taxonomy): domain Eukaryota; kingdom Viridiplantae; phylum Streptophyta; class Magnoliopsida; order Fabales; family Fabaceae; genus Sindora; species Sindora glabra. Next base: position 52,822,303 of record CM035227.1, on the reverse strand, counting down.
AGTATAAAAATTTAGTATCAACCGAACAATTTCAAAATTAGACAACTAACACTTAAACACATAACAAGGCCAATTACATAGTATTAAGCATATGTAACACATTAAGAGATATAAAATAAAAGGAAATAATATAGAAAAAATCTTATATATCAAAGGCCTTAAAAAAATTAAAGCCATCTTTTAGTTGATGACTCAAAAGAAACTATTGATAAATAGTAATCAAAAGAATAGAAATATAACTATATCTGATGTTTGCTAAAGTTGTATACAAGTTAAAGAGACCACCCTTCACATTGTGTGTGTTTGTCCTAGTGTTTGTAAACTTAGGAATGAGACTAGTTCATCCAAAATATTAGTCTTAATTTTTCAATATTGATATGGAAACTTAGTATGAAGGGAATTTAAATAAAGATCTTTTTAAGGAAGGAAATGGTAATTAGAAATTGTATTTTTGGAGTAGCTTGTCAGGTTATTTAGAAAGAAACTCACAAATATTTGAACTAGATAAACAATTAGAGGAACCCTAGTGGGAAATCCATAGAAATGTATAAAAGTTTATTAAAAGTCTGATTATTCTAAAAAATGCATAGTTGAACTCAAGAGCTAAGATGGAGTGCTAAGCGTGGTGGCAAGCACTGGACCTAAAGTGGTACCAATTAGACTCAAATGATGCTTATGGTCTGGTGGTAGGATGAAAACTTATGAAAGAGTCATTTATGATGCTAATGGGCACTAGGTAAGAGGTTTCAAATGCAAAACTAGAAGAGGTAGCACTCTTATGGTAGAGCTTCATGGTATATATAATGGCTTGCTAATAGCTTAGGAGATAGGCATTAGATAACTTCATATGGAAACTAATTATGCTAAAGCCATAACTTTGGTGGAACATGGTTGTAGTAATCAACATTCATGTGCTCAGTTAGTGGAAAGAATAACAAATCTTCTAACTACAGTATGGTAAGTAAGTTTGCACCACATTAGTAAAAAAAAGAAACACAATAGTCAATTATTTAGTTAGAATAATGCTGACAAGAAAGCTTGAAGAGACTCATATAAAGACTCATGTTGGTGAATGCATGTCAATATTGGAAGTTAACATAAGCTATGGGATTACCCCTGATATAATTTTTTTTTTCACTTGATTAAGCTTTTGCCTTATTTAATTTAAAAATGATATCAAGATATTACTTAACTAATTAAAAATCATATGAATATTTTAATTCAAATAATTAATGTTTAGTTAAATAGTTAAAATTTAGTTATCTCACTCTTATAATAAATTATTACTTTTTACTAAATTAATCTTATCACCTAAAATTATTTCAATATGTTATATATATATATATATATATATATATATATATGATAGTAAAAGTTATATAGGATTCTTATTTTTTTATTTACATATAACTCTATTAACTAAGTTTGAACTTACATTTTAAACTTATTTGTGTGAAATATTAAACTTTTTTAGCAACTTGTACTATATTATTTTGTTGATATAAATGTTATATCTTTTCTAGGTGTGATAGTTATGTACAATTTATGTTTTATATATAATTTTTTATTAAGTTAGAAGTCATTGGGTTTGTACAGGAAGTAACTTTTTACCGAAAATTAAAATTCTAAGGAAATAACTTCTTTTCTTGATTTCCTAAGAAGTACTCAAAATTATTTGATTAACATAAGGAAAGTAACATGTTCTAGGAAATAACTTTCTATACTTTATTTGGTTCAATTTTAAATATTCAAAAAAGTATTAATAAAATGACTATTATATTATTAATATTATTATAATACAAATTAATAAATCTTAGTTATCATTAGTTAAATTTAATGAGAATAATTTTATCATTGTATCCATAAATAGCACAAAAAATAAAATTTATCTAAGGAGAGGTGGATAAGTTACTTTCTATGTTTTGTGCAAAGTAGGACTTTCTACAAAGTCTTATTTCCTCCGATTTGCTAGATAATAGCTAATTAAACAACCTACCTTTTTCCTATTTCTTAAGAAATAAAACTTCCTATGTTATTGAGGTAAATCAAACAGCCTCTTATTATATGTATATTTATTACTAATTATTTTATAACATATTTTTATATATTATTAATATATAAATATATGCCTACTAACATTTACGTTTTGCATATGTCATTATTTACTACCACTAATAATTTCTTAAATTAATAAGTGCATTTATTATAAAATCGAGGAAGAATGAGTTGAATTACTTAAATATTTTAAATTTATAGTCCCCAATTAAAATTACTTATATATATATATATATATATATATATATATATATATATATATATATTAAAAAAAATATTTTTCATTGAAATCAAAAGAGTGAATATTGTTGAGTTCCACATAAGTAATGTAGAGGGTGTGTGTGTGTATCTCTCTCTCTCTCTGTATATATATATATACATATATATATATATACATATATATATATATATATATATATATGTATATATATATATATATATATGTATATATATATATATATAAGGAATTACTAACATAAGCAGTCATATGTAAAGATTTGCAACCTTTACTTTTTTAGTTGTATAAAAGTACCATACACTAATTTAAAACAAGACTAAAATCCCATTTTAGTCCTTAAAACAAGACTAAGATTTAAGTCCTAGTCAAATTTTAATCCTTATTCTAAATGGTTAATATTTGCTAGAAGAACAAAAGTTTTAGTTAGGTTTAAATCTTTAGGGACTAAATTGATATATACCTTACTTTAAGGATGAAATTGATAAATGCCTGATACTTTAAGGAACAAAAATAAGATTTCTAGTCTAAAAAAATTTAATTAATTAATTATTATTAAATTAATAGTTACCAATCTCTTTACATGTGATGTATATATATATAAATTTTCCTAAATTTTTGAATCTATGTTAATTTGCTTTTTAGGTCCTAGGACCATGGAAATGGGCAAAACTTCGCAAGATTGTAATTTTTTTTAGTAAAAGTGATTAAACTACTAGATACATACATGAGAACATGAGATTGAACTTTGAAAGTAGAGAAAGGCTACAAGTTTCCAAATTTTAAGGCAAAAAACATGATTTTCTTTATTACACTCATTAGATTTGGAAATGCTTTATTTAAAAATATATAATTATAATAAGCTTGAAAATAAAAATTTTCTTTTATAAAAATAGGATTGTGAATAAGAAGTGAAGGTAATTTAAAGTAAAATAAGATTAAAATGAGTACATAGGTTAAAGGGGATTTAAGAAACTATTTCCTAAAACACTTAGGGCTTAACTTCTCTTAATTTCCCTAAAACTACCCTTATCCTTTATGTTTTCCATAAACTTCTTTAGCTTTTCATCCTCTTCCTCCAATTTTAAGGGTAAGCTAAATCTTCTTCTTGATCTCTTTACCCTCCTAATTTCAACAAGGTAATGACTATTCCATTATAATATTATGCAATTTTACTCTTTTATTTCTTCTTTTTCTCTTGGAAGATTAAAATTTGGAACTAAAATGGGTTTTGATGTTGTAGCCCTAAATCCTTTGATTTTAATGTGTTTAGGAGAAAATTAACCTTTAATCCTTCTACCAATGGCCTCTCTTATAACTAGTAAGCAAACATTTTACTTAAATTTGTTTAAATTATATGATTTGCTTAATGGTAGGCTAGTTTTCTTTTGAAATGGTTTGATTTGATGTTAAGTGGTATAGATAAGTATTTGGGATGAATTTCTTGATGATTTAAGTGATTATGATGTTGATTTTGTGCTTAAGAATGGTTATTTTATAAGATTTTGTATCAAATTTGAGTTTTAGGTGGATTATTTATGGATGAATAGTGAAAATTCTTGTAAAGATGTAGAAATGCATACTCGAATCAATTGATGAATCAATTAATTGGGCCTACTATGCAAAAGTTATAATTATGAATCAATTCACCCTTTCTAGAATAGCTACTCAAGGAAGATGAATCGAATTAGTAGGGGTTATAGGCTAACACCTCTGAACTAATCAATTCAAGCCTTTTAGAAACATAAAAACTTGTGTGAAATGATTCTCATATTATGAATTGAATTACATATGATTGATTAATTTAGGTATGTTTATATATTAATTGAATTAAGGCGATGAAATGAGGATTTTAACACCTTATGAATGCATAGATAGTGATCATGGTATAAATTTTATTAAAAGTAAATTATAGCTTTGTAAATAGATATTGATTGAGTATCTTAGGACCATGCAAATGAGGCATGGTGTTATTTGATTATCATAAAATGATTTTTGGTGACATTGAGATTAATTTACTTATTACCCATGAGAAATTATAATGGGGGTGGTATGATAATCTCATAAAATAGACCCAAATCTAGTATATGCTTGTAAGGGATAATGATGACTTGAAAGATAAGGACATTTTTGTGAGGAATAATAATTGATGGAAGTTATAAGGAGATTTACTAGTTTTCTTTATATGAATTTTGTTGAATAATAATGATATGCATGATTGAATGTGAAATGGTAGAGATTATTAGTAATTATTGGTATACATGACATGTGAAACTAATGTTTAAATTGTTAAATTATGCAAACCACAAAATAAGCTAAAATGGAGAGTAATTCAGTCATTAAAGCTCAGCTTTAATAATATCATTTTCTTTTCTAAAATGTTTAATCACTAAGTTTTAAGCTTACTCTTTCGTGATTTTTTTCTCTATTAAAATGTTTACTCACTAAGCTTTGAACTTACTTTTCCATGTTTATTTTGCAAACTCCTAAATAGAGGCACCACCACTACCATAATAAGGTTAGGTCCTTAAAGTTATTCCTAGATGATTTATGAAAAAATGAATATTTTGATTGTAATTATATTTGAAACCTTAAACCATTTCCTAAGGGCTTTGATTTGTAAAGATGACTTACCAAGGTAGGCAATTGTAAACGTTAGCTATTCTTTTGATAGAAGTGTCAGTTAGACGCACTTATTCTCCTATAGGAAATAAAGATTATAAGCTGTTCTAAATCTTCTTTGTATTTAAACCAATTAATAGTGTTTATAATGAGATTGCTAGCATATTCCTAACCATTTTAGCATTAATTTAGGCTATGTATGTAATACTTTGGTGAAGGATGACTAGTGGAAATCAATAAACTAGTTTTCATGTTAGTCATGGCCTAAGGAAGGTCATGACATTCTCTTATCATTTTTCATCATCTCAAAATTTAAAAATAATTATATTATTTGTACTTGATAGTTTGTAATACATTTTAAATTAGAATATTTAAGTGTTTTAAAATTGTATGCTTATGAATCATTATACTTTATATGTATTAAATATTATATATAATTATATGGTGGAGAAACACCCTAATTCAAGATAAAGAATTTAAAATGATTCTTGATAATATGTGAATTTAAAATTTTATTTACTTGTGTATGAAATTATTTAGTGATTTCATATTAATATGTATCAATTAATTTTAAGATTTGTATTTTTTCATAATTTTTTTTATATTTCATCATCTCCAAAAGTCTTCATGAAACTTTGTTGTGCCATAAGGCATTGAAATGAGATGAATTTTGTCCCTTATAATAAAACATCAGGCAAGTGCATATTCTTACTCATGATAATAAAACATATGATAAGAGAATATTTGATCTATCCTAAACCTTATTCAATTCCATTGCTATTTTTATTTAATTTTTAATTAATTAAATGAAGTTATTTGTTAATTTTATATTTTTTTAATACTTATAATTCATAAAAAACATTTATTTAATTGAATTATAAGATATGAATTTCTTTAGATTGGAAAAAAAGATTGGAAACTAGTCATTAAGCAAATGATTTCTTGACAATGCAATATGAAATTCAATTATAACAAAAGTTTCCTTTTAAAAAAGGGAATTGGAAACTACTTGTTAAACAAAACTAATTTATGGTTTCATGATAAAATGTATCATGAAATTCAATTATAAGATAAAAGAAACACTATATACACTTCACTAATTACAAAACAACACCTTATTCTATTGTTGAAAAAATCATGTGCATTAATACAATTTTTTTTCATCTATTCATTTAGTATCTTTTTCCTTAAAACTTTATAGAATTCCATAAATCCTTCTCTTTAATTGAAAAAATAAAATTTCACATGCTTAAATCTTCCTTACAACACAATAGATATGGTTAACGCTACTATAACATTGTTAGTAGACATCAGTTTTCATTATCATTTAAATCTATTTTGACATGATGAGATTTTTTAGATTATATGAAAAACTTAAGATGATTGATATTAATTATAACCGAGATCTATTTTAATACAGTGACATTTTTAAAATTAGTGAAAAAAACTTACAACATCGATTTTAAACTAAATTGATGTTTAAAATTATCTTGCAAAAATTTAAGATATAAATTTTCTACATAACTATCACGTAAAAAGTATTTGAAGCATCTCACTAGAAGATATAAAATGTTTAGATGTCAATTTTGAATGACACTAATATCTAAATAGGTGACAATTGCTAACTTACTTTGAAAATAATGATATATAGGAAATTAATTTTTTGTGAACAATTGGTATCCATTGTTTCTCATGTTGTCTATAAATTTCTCTCTTACTCTATTTTATGTTTGTATGGCATAAAAGGACGACACACCTATCCTTATTGCACATTTAAAAATATTTTGAATCTTATGAGAACATCCTATCTAATCATTGTTATCTTTTGCTCTCAAATTAAAAGTAGAAATGAGAGTGGAAGATAATTATGGTGAAAGCTAAAGATAATTGTGGTTAGATAGGATGCTTCTATAAGACTCAAAGCATTTTTAAATGTGCAATAAGGATGAGTGTGTTTTCCTCTTATTTCAACCAGTATATTAAAGTAAGGAATAGATTGTTAATGTCTATAGAATCTTGTTAAGTACTTCAATATGAGAAGAGCATATTAGCTTTCTTCAATAAGAGAATTTGCAATAAGGATTTTAATTTAGAGTGTAAATTCATATACATAATGATTATACAGTAAATGTGTATTAATAATCTAATATAGTTTTTGTCTAGTTACTTTATGGAATGCATATAAATGTAATGATTTGAAAGAAATTAAATGTCAAAATAAATTTTTAGAAATGTTTTTCTTTTTTCTCATTTGATTGTACTTTCATAATAAATTATTCAATCATAATTAAATTTTACTATAAATTTATATATTTGACATTTGGTTTACAAAGTTTACCAAATAAAAGGCATTGAAATATAAATAACATTTTGTATAAAAACAAAATTATAGGTATTCTAAAAAACCTAAGATGTCAGTTTTATAAATACTTAACATCTAAAGATATTCAATTAGTTTAACAACATTTCAAGAGTTTTAATGTATAAAGTTCACATGTCATTTGTGTACCTAACCAAAGTCTAATGGTATGACAACTAGCAACTTTCTTAGAAAAAAGCATGATTAAAATGTTAATTTTGTTAGAATAATTGATGTCTAAGATTTTTAAGATTACTTATGAATTTTACTTCTACTTTTCATTTGAAACATCTTTGTGATACCTTTGCCTCTATTAACTAAATCAAGAGTTTGGGTGCAAGAATGGAATAGGTTATCCATTCTTGCAACACATTTTAAAGTACTAGCAGTCTATTTCAATCATCCTATCCATTCTTTAATATTAATGAATGAATGGGATGGTTGAAGTGGATTGACAACCTTTCAAAATATGCTACATGAATAGGTGAGCTCTCTTTAAATTCCATACAAACTCAATAGTAAAAAATGAAGGCTAATGTACTATGGAAATATCTAAAATGTTTGTTGAATGCCTATAAATGTGTAGTAAAATAGAGTTTTATTCAACACATAGGAATCTATAAGGATTTAGATACAAATATTTGTAAATTTAGTTTAGATATTACATTATAAAACATATTGATTCTAATGTTATGTTGTAGTTTTAGTGTAGTTTTTATGATTAATTTATTGTCCTAATATATATGTAATGAGATTTTGAAAGTAATAAAATATCAAAATAAATTTTTAGAATTTGTATCTCCTTCATCAATCATTTGTACTTTCAGAAAGAAATAGATGATAATTAAATAATATATATATGTAATGACATCAAAATATAAATAAATTTTTGTTTAAAATAGTTAAATAATAACTTTCTTTATATATTCCAAATTTTAATGTAGAATATAACATTCATTTTTTTAAATAATAATTAATGTTTAAATAAATTATTACATTAGTTATTTGTAGAGTATATATTTAAAGATATTTTAAATGTTTTGGTTAAAAATATGACAAACTTTAACATGTTAGTTTTGGGCTTAATCGATATCTAAATGAATAGTATTTATGAGATTACACAAAAATTGTGAAAACTTAATAGGTTGAATTTTTAAATAACAATCATCCAAGGCCATTTTCATAGTCATGACAGTTCATTTTAAAAGTTTACACATTGGTTACATACTTAACCAATGTATTAAGGTATGATAATTGCTATTTTCTTGAGATATGATAAAACCTAAGATGTTAGTTTTCTATAATATTCTTTTGCATAATGTTTAATAAATTTCTCTCTCACTACCTATTTGAAACATCTTGACAATGCCTTATTCTACATTATCTAATTTGAGAGTTTAGTTTGAATATGAGGATAACTCATTTTCCATTTGATGCAGCACATTTAGAAATAATGTGAATCTTGTTAAAGGATTTATCTCTTTTAATATCTCTGGTTTCACATTGAGATAAGTCCCTAAATAAGAAGCTTTCCAAATGTGATACTTACCAATATATGAAAGCAAAGATATCAGAAGGGGTAAATTCTTTAACAAGAATTGTAACACCTTTAAGCATCCTAGATAAGATGGAAATGGAGCTTTTCTTAATTTTGATCTATACTTTTGCATTGAAAATGAATGCAAATGTATTACCTAGACTAACAAATGTTCCCTATGAGCTAGAAGAGGAGCTATCATCATATTTAACCCACGCTTTTGCATTAGTAATGGAGGTAAATATAATTCCTAAACATGTAAAGTTGAATATGATGATCTACACCCGCAAGCAATATGAAATAAAAAGTGTAATTCTTCATTTGAATAAAAATTGAGGGACACCCACTTTTTTTTCATTGTGGGATGATACAAATTTATGTTGGAATGTCATATAAATAAATTATAAGTAAAGGACAATTTCAAATGTATATTATCTTCTTTAAGTGTATGTTTATTATAATTGACAATTCTATTGTTTAGTATAAAATGTAGTGCTTTTGATGTGCATGTTAAGGTAATGATATGAAAATAAATAAAATTATAGAATATATTTTTATAATAGATTATCTTTTTTCTCATTTATTTCTACAATTATATTTAGTTTGTTGTTATTCATATCTATTTAATTTCATAAGAAAAATGTTGTAATAAAAAAGAATTTTAATATTATCAATTTCATTTATAATAAGTTGATTAAAAAAAATATTAATCAGTTCAAAAATTAATATCGATGTTTTTACAAAATTTATACTTAATTTTTAAAATTATTACTTTAAAAGGTATGGAAAGAGTTTTCAAAACAAAGGCATCAATTTTTTTAATTAATTGAAATTAAAGTATTATAACATTAATTTTTATTTAATAAATGATGCTAAATATTATTTAATAGGATGACATCATCTTATTATAAATGATTATCATTTTTTTGGACTTAACTAACATCCAATATTTGATGTGGTTTACTTGAGCTATCTTAACATATTGGTATTTTTTAGTAATCGACATAGAAACTTGTATACCCTGTTGCAATTTAAAAATACAAAAAGTAAATCACGAGGTGAGTTGAAAATAAAAAGAATAAAGCACTGAGCTATTTGTAAATTTCATCTAAAAGCTCTTTCAATTCCAAAATGATTATTTATCTAATGAGGTATGTTCATTTTCTAATCTTAAGATGATTCTTTATAGTTTTGTGTTTATATTTGCTAATTATTTTATAGAACTGAAGCTCTGCTAGATCGTTAACAAATATGTGAGGTTTAACATTCCTTAGAGAAATGCAAAATATAAATGTAAGAATTTATTTAGTATTTATAGTTTATTCTTGTAATTTAATTTATGATTTGATAATCGACCATATTTTGCTACTTATTATTTTGATGTAGTTTTTATAGATTTGTATAAGCAAGAAATTTATTTTGCTCATTTTCTTTAGTATTTGGTGATATTATCTATTATTTATTTATTTAAAATATATAATATCATCATTAAATTTTAATAAATACTTATTATATTTGTAAGTATTGGATTCAAGTGTACTTTTTAGGAAGTGTGAATCTCACATATCAAGCAACATATATTAAAACAAATTTAGCAAAGCATTCATATTTTATTAAGGTATTGGATATATATATATATATATATATATATATATAACCTTTCACCATTTTTTAACTTTATTTATTCAATTTATTTTTTAAAATTATTGAAATTAGGATTTTGTAGTGTTACAAGAGATGTTAGTTTCTATTTTTAATTAAAGTATTCTATAGGAAGGAATATAGAGAGAACAGAGAGGACTAGGGGGGAGGATTAAGAGAAGTGTGTTAAGGTTGGAAAAGGGTATAGCATGCTATGTTGGTTATTTAAAGGAATTGAAGTAGTATTACAGACATTAAACATCATTTTTAAAAAAAAATTCATGTGTAATATTATTTCTTATTATGCTTTAAAAGAAACGATGTTGATTATTTCTGATATAATAATCAATATTATAGTTATTATTTATAATAGCTATAGATTTAATTTTAAAATTGATATATAATGATGCTTGATATGATATTGGTTAAAAATTGATATGTAATTCGCTAAACACTTGATATCAACATGTAATTCTTTAGTAGTATAATTAACAATTTAAACCTTGAAAGGCACCTTATAGATTTTTTAATACTATTTTTGTGTAAAATATCTTAAAGGTGTGTTAAAATAGTCGTTCCATTAGTCTTAGGGAGTGAAATTAACATAGATTCCAAAGATGATATGTTTTATTATTATTGAAAGGACTTTTTAAATGTTAATTAATGTAAAAAAACTAAAAATTAAAAGCAAATTGAAATATCTATTTCACTAAAATTAACTAAAAATTAAAACCATGTCACTTTCTAAGTGACATTACCAATAATTTTATGTAATCTTTTTTCTTTTTCCTCTTATTTTTTTATGTTATTTTCATGAAAATAAGGACACAAATTTGATTTTAAAATCACTAATTATTTTGCTGAGAGACATCATTTTAATAAAACAATTCTACCATCATTTTAATAAAAAAAATTCTACATTAGATAATAGCTTCTTAAATCATTGAACATCTCTATTCCAACTAGCAATCCATAGGAATGGAATGATCTTATTTAGCCAATGTGAGATTGAGTAAGGCCTTGGTTATTTTGATAAAGGATATCTTCTGTAAAAATATGATTATAAAATATTAAGATGATGGAAAATATTCTATTTGTGCAATATTAAATGTGGAAGGTTTATAAAAGATAATTTTCTCTCTTTTAAGAGAAAGTTATTTTTCTCTACTATTATAACTCTCAATATAATTTTTTAAATCAAATGGTATATAATTGATATATCAATTTTATATTTTTATACAAGTATATAAAATTTTCTTAAAAAAGTCTTTTGCTAAAGTAATAATAAAAAGATGCATAAAATAGGCTCTCAATGTTTATGTTTGTTCATTAACAGAATCTTTTAAATTAGGTTTAATTTTTAAGTTCTATTAACTTTTAAGTTAATTTACTCAGTAGGCATTATTATGGTTGGATCTCTCAATTATCCTTACTTATTTCTTATTTATGGTTGAAATTTTTTAATTTGAATCTCACATTAATTTATCAATATATTATTAATATTAATATTGTTTAATACCCAAAATTAAATGATTATAAAGTTGAGTTTTATATGGTATTTAGGCCTAATATAAGTTAATTAGATATGAATCCTGTGAAAGATAAGATTCATGACCTAACCTAATTAATTACTAATACAAAAGGGTCTTTGCCACTAGAAATCTTATGAGGTTGCATTTCCTCCCATTAAAGTGTAGAAAAGAAGTTTCTCTTAGAGAATAAATAGCATATGGTTTCAATTGAGGGAGTGATTTGTTTTACCTTTTAGTTTATTTTGTATTTTTAAGAATTAAGGTGATCAAGTATACATAGGAGTCGTGTTCTTCCTATTTGTAAAAGCAACAACTGTTGGAAAAATTGTAGAACATAGACATATTGGATTTAAGTTACCAATCTAACATTTAATTTTTCCCTTTAACCCATTTTGTGTATTTTTTCCTTACTGTTAAATAAACCATGCCATGATCTAACAATTAGGAGTTCAAAGTTCACCTTCATTAGTATCAAAGTCTAACTAATTATTATCATAATTGATTTATTAAGAAATTCTTTAAGTAAAATTTAATACAATTTGTGTGAATGAGTTTTTGCTATACATACATGAAAATAATCTTGTACTAATGGTGTGATTCTAAAAATGTGTTTTTATCTCCTTATGTGTTTCTATAATTTGTCTCTATCATATATATGGCTATCAACATAGGCCTTTTTGCTAAAATGAAGTATATGTGTTTATGTATGTTCCTTTTGTTATCATGGTTTCCTTTTAGTATTTGTTTTATGCATGTTCTCTACACATGTAAAATTGGAGTTCATGTTTTTCCATGTCAAATGTATACACTTTTCCTAAATGATTGCCTTTATGTATATGTTAATGGAAGATCTATTTATGTATATCTAATATTAAGGTTAGGTGCTAAAATGAACTTCTAATATTTGAACACACACACACACACACACACACACACACACACACATATATATATATATATATATATATATATATATATATATATATATATATATATATATATATATATATATATATATATATATAATTGAATGTTGTTAAAATTATGTTGGCTATTATTTCACTATGAAATGATATGTATATACATTTACATGACTCTATTGCATTGAAAAGCATGTTTTCTCTATGAGTTCATGGATATAAACACCTTTTAGCAATGAACTCAATTTTATATATGCATTACTAGAGTAGCATATTTTTCCATTGGTGTGTTGTATATATGTATGTATAGTTACTATGATATTTTTCTTATTTTCCAAAATTATGGATTTTAGTTACTATGATATTTTTCTTATTTTCCAAAATTATGGATTTAAGTAATTTTAAAAAGGAATTATAGAAGTTTGAAACATTTAATATGCATACTACAAAATTCATTCTAGGTTACATTCTAAATATAAATGTTAAGGACTAGAACATGATAGTGTAATTTTGGTTTTCAAATTAGCAACAGACACATTGGATATTATTTGGATTTTCAAGCTTGAAACAATATTCAATTTTAAGGAAATTAGATTAGGTTAGTTTAAGGTTGATTTTTGGCGAGATTGAAATCATTTTAGGGCCATAAAATATGAAGAATATTAATAGAATGGCTCAGAGCTTTCACACTTGGTTTTCCAAATTTTGGAAAAAAATTGAGATCAATATTTTATGCATTTTTTTTGGATAAAGTTTAGATTAGTTATCTTAGAAACATGTTTCAATGTAAAATAAGGCTAATTGAGGCTAATAATAAATGAAAAATTGGCCAGAGCCATTAATCTCAACTCTTTTCAAATTTAAAATTTTTGAAATTAGATTTTTTTTGTATTTTGGATTAGTTTTTTAAGTAGTTTAGTTATAAAATTAGATTTAGAATGATTTAAAGTGAAAATTTTGTAAAAATAAGTTAAAAATGGATAAGAAAAGGCCAAATCATAATTAGGTTATAAGTTGGGTTGGGCGACCTAATGCAAGACCTATCTCATTAAGGAAAATGATGAATAGTTTATCCTACACATGGTTCATGTGACACTTTAAGGGTGGTTTTTAATAGTGGTGCTTATATTGTTACGCTTTACTTTCCAAGCATTTTTTTATGAACATTTCTCTAGATTTTTTTAAAATAAAAATAATTTTATTAATTTTTATCTATTTCATTTGAGTATTTATTTAGTATTATTTTAAATTGAAATTTTTGATATATAATTCCTTTACCCAAGCTACCTTTTATAATTTTTGTAGTATTTATTGGCCTTTGTATGATGATATAATAATTTTAAATGATATTTATTTATTAATATAAGAATTATAAAGTGCTCATATTATGCCTTGAAATTTTGTGTAATTGTATATTTGTCTTTCATGGTTGCTAACAAAAAATTTTTTAAAAAGTTATTTTAAGTATGTTGAGGAAAGTATTATATTAATAATATTAAATATCCTTTGATATTGTGTTATTAATATAGTTCATTGGCAATAATATTAATGTAGGGATAAGCATTACATTCTTAATATTTTTAAACACCTTTTTAGTATTAAGTTTTAGGAGTGTAATATTTAACTTTTATATTATGTTGTAAGGTTTTAAATACCCTTATTAGATCTTATAATGTAATACTATATGAAATAGTATAAATTATTTTAAGAGGAGAATGTAAGTATGATTAAAGTATTTACATGCATTAATAGATTAATACATTTTCCTTAGCTTTGTTACATATACAATTAACTTAAGTTAAGATTCTAAATAGGATAAATTACAATGAATGAGTTAAATCTTTAAAATTATATTTGGCAATTGCGAACATGAACCTAATGATAAAAAAAGAGGAACTCACTATGATGTGAACTCAAGTGTAAAAAAAAAAAAGAAGAAAGAAACATTAAAAGTGGATGTAGTTGAATTGAGTTTGTTTAATGGTCATGAAGTATACTATAGACTGGATCATCAAAGAGAATGTCCTTGATTCTAAGTATGTCAAGAGCTTTCTTAACTTTATTGGTGAAAAGTTTATAAAATTTGATAGGGAATAGAAAGGTCATTATCTTTCTTGCTTGAGAAAATGATCTATGATGGAGTTAGTGGAGTGTAGGAACAAGTTACAAAACTAATCAATTACTATAACAACTTGAAGAGCATAGGAGTTGAATTAGGAGTTAATTTTTTAATCTAGCAAGCATTGGAGTCACTGGCTCTATAATTTAATGTTTTAAAAATCTAATACAACACTTAAAAGGGTAAGTGGATAATTAAAGAAACTATATCAATCATAAGTCAAGTAAAGGAAGACATAAGGATGCGAAAGGTGTAAATAATCAACCTTATTTCTTGTGGTTTGACTTCAAAACAAAGAATAAGAAAGCATTTTAAGAACAATCATGGAATATTTTTGCATAAAAAGAAAATGGGTGAAAAGAAAGACGATCACTTGAAGTTTAAGGAACAATAGTTTAAACGAAATTATAGATTTTGCAAGAGATATAGGCACAAGAATGTGGATTGCTTCAAATATAAGAAATAGGCAAAGAAGAAAAAAGAAAAGATTTCAAAAAACTTAAGGAATATGTTGTTGGTGTGTGTCCTACGAGTCAATCATAGATATGACTATAATAAATGCAGAATCTATTATGTTTTATTTTAGGCAATTCAAATTATTATATTTTATTTCATATTACTCTGCGTAATTTATTACTTAATATAATAATTATCCTTGGAATAACTTTACTATTCCTAAAATACCACTGATTAAGTATTATTATGAAAAAGATAGTAATAATACATCAAGACTAGCATGTATAATGACTGATGATTATGAATTATGGATATATGATATTAAGTTAATATATGAGTACATTATTAGTGAATAATGTATTGGACTGACCTACTGTGAGAATACTACATGGATAAACATATTATTAGTTATTCTCATATAACCATAAATGCACATAGTTCTTTGACCTGAAGTTACTACAGTTCTCTACATGAAGAATTACTCACTTTGATGTTGTTCTATGTCACCTTTAATTGGGATAATGAGTAGAACAATTATTGGGTGTGTCACGAATCATGTAGAGGAAAATGAGTAATGTAGATGGAATTTTGTTACTCTTATATAAAAGAGAGATATCCTTGGGCTTTTTGATTAAGTGAGACTTAGAAATGCATGGTCATGCTCAATTGGATCAATATGTGATATTAATTATTTATTTTAAGTCTACTCAATATCAAGAAATATAAATTGAACATTGATAAGGATAACACACTCCATGTCTCCAGTTCGATTTGGATATTGTTACAAAAGGGATTATGATGCAAAGCGTTAATCACATATTAGGTGAATGTCGAATTACAAACATTCTTACTACTTCAATTACTTCAATGGCAATGATGTATTGCTAAATACCGCTCATTGTCTATGGCCCAATAATGAGTCATTATCAACGTAGTAAGAACCTATAAGGTCACACAAAAGAAGTATGAATGAGACAATAATTAATTGAATTTTAATTGGACTAAAATTCAATTAATTGGGTTTATTTTTATGCATATATATTATTATTAAGATAATAATATATTTTTCACGTAATATATATAATATTATATGATATTATTTAATATTAAAGTAATATCAAATAATTATGTTATTAGATATTAGATAATTATATTATGAGATAATGCTATTATCTAATATTAAAAAATTAATAGATAAGTCCTATCTCTCCTCACTCTCTCTATAATAAGGATAAGATGATATTTGCTAAGTGTGATTATGATTCTTTTGAAGCATTATCCTAGTCGGATTAAGATTGTGATATGCCTTATTTCTATAAAAGGACTTGAAGGCAGCACTTTAAAAAAACACACATAAGCTTCCATCAAATCCTAAATCACTCTAATCTTAGTGAGAGAGACGAATCCTAACAGCTTCATGGAGAGAGAGAAGTCGTTGTTCACTCCGTGTGGATATCATAAAGACGTTATACCTTCTGACTGGTGTTTGGTTCATTTCGATCTCTCAAGGATTCATTCAAAAAGAACACGAGTACAAATAAGGTAAAATCCTAATATTGATTTTATGTCCTTTTGCATGGATCCTAAGTAGGATTCGGATCGAAATTTAAAATAAATTCTACTGCGTATATTAATCCGAAACCTAACAAGTGCAAAATAGAGAATTTGTAAAGTGTACTAGAGCTAGAGATAGTCATTTCAATTTCTGATTTGCTTTGTACCAAAAATACAAAATTTGTGTCTTTCATTAAAACAAATTATTTTTAATTATTATGTTTTGCCTTAATGAATTTTTTTATCATTTTATGAATAAAGTTCATTTTGATTCATGACAAATTGATGATTGTTTTAGTATTTTTTTTAATAAATTTTATTATTTTTGGCTCAATTTTTAGAACATTAATAAAAAATTAAACTCCAAACCATCTCTAGGCCTTAGATTGACTACTCATTTAAAGGTCGTTTTTAAATAATTGGAGTTATAGGATGCCATAGAAAGTGGGAATAAAAAAGAAAGGGTAGTGACACCACTAAGACCATAAAGTAACAAATCTTTTTCTATTATCACATAATCTAATCTAGTGCAACTAATAAAGCAAAAGAATTATGAAACTTCTTTGAGGATGTCTCATAAAGTTTAGTATAATCCTTTAAAGTGTATTATAAATATAAAATATGAGTTAGTCTTATCATATAAGACTAAATATAGGATTAAGATAAATTACTCTTGAATAGCAAGCTAGTTAGAAACAAATGAAATTTTAAGTTTAAAAAGGATACTCAAAGAGTCCAAGATAAAGTTGGTAATCTATACTTAAAAGGAAGGCAGAGATTGTAAAGAAACTTTTTTTTATCAATGACATTTAAAACTTATTCTAAATTATAATGACATAGGGAGCTTATTTTGGTGAAAGCTACATCTATTAGAAAATAAAGTAGCCTTCCTAGTCAGTGACTTTTTGGAAATAATATAAAAGTAGCCGAATAATTTTTAAGAGGAGGATAAAGAGTGTCATGTGTGCAAAATAAAGAGATTTGTTTGGATAAGTTGTATTTAGATTCTAATAAGATTATAACTTCTTTTAGATTCAAGTAAAGCAATACAGACTAGTATATGATGATGAACATGGGTAATCTAGCAATTCTTGTTTTGCATAATGATCATGTTTTTCCTAATCAGTAATAAAATGGACATGTTGACTAAGAAAAAACAATTGAAATGAAAAGATCTGGGGTAGTTCCTATAAGTGCTTAGCTTATCTCAATAATCATGTGAAAAAGTTTAACATGTCAAAATGCTCTCATATTTATTCCTTAATTCGAAAGGATAAAGGTTTTCTTAGGCTTAATGCTTCCAAAGTGATAAAGAAAATAAATGATAAAAGAATGCTCCGTATGTGTCAATCATATGTAGCCTGATGTGTATTTAAGTTAAAGATACTTGGTTGCTACTACTAAGGTATGTAGGTAATACAAATGATCGGATACTAACATATAAAGGATCAAAAGATCTTGCAAGTGTAAGCTACTCAAACTTGTTTGATTTGATGTCTAAGTGATCATGAATATGTACTTAGACACATATTAAAAAGAGCTATATTAAGGAAAATCTTGAGTAATGATTTCCAACAATCTTAGTTATAGAGGTAAGGCATGTTGCATGACATGAATGTGCTTATGAAAGTGTTTGGTTAAAGGATTTGCATTTTTAAACATTTATGTTTTATTCGAACAATACTAATATCATGGTCTTCTCTCTAAGCAATGAAGTTTCTTTCCTATGCAAAGGACTTCAATACAAAATACCTATTTGCAACAAAAAGAAGATACATGAGCATATTACTTATTTTTCAAAAATTATATGCACATAGATACATTAAAAAAGGGATTAGGAGTTGGTATAAATCATAATTATGTAAATAATGTGAATTTGCTTAAACCTTGTAGCATTTTAGGTTGGTAGGAATTTTAATTATACGAACTCATTATTATCTTAAGATATGTTTAAACAAAATATTCATATAATGAAATATTTTTGATATCGCTATGCATTTTGTCCACATTTTGGGTTATGATATGTGATTAGAATGTTTAACCATTGTCTTATTAGGCATCTAGGTGAATGTTGGGACCATTTTAATCATGTTAAACTTATATAAATCATATTATTCATATTTATATTTATGTTAATATCCCTCTTAGATATTAACTATTTTGGTTAGCAAGATGTAGACACTCAATATATTTGATATTAATATCTTTTTGAATATAATATTTTGCATTATTAGATGTTTATAGTCTTAATTAGACTTATAAGTAAAATAATACCATTAGATATTAATATTAATTTTTATGTGGTTATTATTTATAAATTATATGAACCCAAGTAAGAGATTATTGAAAATTTTATAATTTAAATCTTATACTAATTTATAAATATATTATTAATTGTGGGTTTTATATAATATTTAGACCCAACATCGGTTAAGTAGGTATGAATTTTGTGATAGATAGGATGTATGACCTAACCTAATTAATTTATATAAAGGGGTTCCTACCTTTAAAAACCCTACAAGGCTACATTTCTTCCCACTAAAGTGTAGAAAAGTAATTTCTCTTAGAGAACAAACAATGTGTGATTTCAATAAAAGGGGTGATTTCCTTTACCTTTTAGTTTATTTTGTGCTTTTAGGAATTGGGGTGATCTAGTATATGTAAGAGTCGTGATCTTCCTATTTGTAAAAACAACAACTATTGGAAAAATTGCAAAAATTGGGCACATTGGAGTTATGTTACTAATTTGATCTTTAATTTTTTTCCTTTTACCCATTTTATGTATTTTTCCTACTATTAAATAAATCATGCTATGATTAAATAATTAGGGACCTATAAAATTTATATTTATATTATAATTCACCAATAATCTATTTATTTATTTTGCAATTGAATACCAAAAGTAAATGTTTAAGCAATTTGGAATCCTAATATTGGTGTCTATTCTAACTCCATGTGATGTTATTTTTGTGAAATGGATAATATTTCAAAAAGCTTATTCTCATATCGATCAAGTTAGGCTTCTTGTGATAATTTATATATAAGGCTTATAATATAAGTAAATTGAAAAACCAAGGAGAGTGGTGGGTTCTCACGCATAAGGTGAGTTGAAGCAAGTGTAACTAGTGGATTTGTCCACCCTATGCATGAATATCACAAGCCTGGCCTAAGTTTGTTTTTGCAAAAAAAAAAAAATTCAAGATAATTTACAATAATTAAAGTCTTATATGAAAATCATGCTTTTTGGATTTATTAAAATTAAAATGTGTGCTACCATGTTTCAGATTCATCGACCTTATCTTCTAGGTCATCTATATGTATTTAATCTTATCTTGCCAATGCATTCCCATGTCACTTTCCCAAATTATTCTCCAATATTTTTTTTTTTTGGAATGCTCCTTAATAGCCTATAAATACCATAACCTACCTCTCATTTTTATGTAATGAAATATAAGAGCTCTTCGCTTTCTCCTTTTCTTTCAAATACATTTTTTGCTGGTTTATACACTTTTCTATTGCTTGCTCCGATTTTAATTGTGCAATCACAATAAAAGAGTTTGTTGAATCTTAGGGGATTGCCATGGTGAATTCTATACAAGGAAGCAAAATAATTTTTGAGGATTTTGAATTTATATGCCTCCTACTCTAATCTTAACTACAGTAATTTCACAAGGAGAATTTACAACATAACTACTATTGTTCACATAAGCACGTGATGGTGTCATGTTGAACTGAAGAACTATTTAGACATACTGGTCCAATATTTGGGACTAAAATGATACAAAAATCTCTAAAATACTAAAGTGAAATACTACAAATTTTGAGAACAAATTATTAATAAATTCTAAAAAAATTACAATTAAATCTTGTCGGAGAATTGGCTTAACAAAACGTGGTAAAAATTTTCTTTAATGTTATAGTAGAAAAGAAACATTTAAATATTATTACTATGATTTGCTAATATGTTAAATTACATATTTATAATGTAAAATATTTTTTCTATTAGGAAAATGAAAAGACTCCTAATTGTTTAGCTCAATAAAAGTAGGTTGAGTTCTTATGCGTGTTAGGTTCAGTAAAAGATTTTAATTTTTAGATGCTCCTTTATTAAGAAGTTTTATGATTTACTATCATTTGAATAGGATTAATCTCATATATAATAACAATGGTGTCAAGTTAAATGAATATAAAGTCAAAACAAAATAAAAAAGACTCTTGATATTTAAGAAACAATAATTTAGAAGAGTCCTAAGTAATTTAGAAAATAAATTCTAAAAATAAATTTTATGAAATTGAATTAAATTATACAAAAACATATTAAATTAGGAATATTCTATTATTTGTGACACCATAATCATACTAACCATATTTTATGTTGTTCATTTTTTAGCTTACTTTACAAGGAGAGATAGTGAACAAATATCTAGCAAGAGAACAAGATAGAAAATACAAATGATATAATTTTTAAACTCACGCTTGAATACATTTAAAAGTATTTTATAATATATATATTCTTTTTTAGATAATAATACAAGTAATAATCTACTTAAGGTACGTATATAAAATTTTGAATTCAATTTCCAAATATAATAGGGAGTAAAACTTATAAAATAATATCGAATGTGATTGAATTATTAAGAATACTAACTACTGCATATTTATTTTTTACTCCCAATAAATTAAATAAATTTATTATAGTAATAAAAATAGATTATAAAATTTCGAATAGTCCTCAAGAGATACAAATAAAATTTTTTTTTATTAGGTTATTGCTAACCTCAATACATTTATATGAATAGGTTAATAGCTTCTATTGTTTCATTCAAATAAAAAAAATTATATTATTGATTTAATAATAATAAAATAATAAAAATATATTTATTTATTTTTTTTGTAAAATTAATGGCGCCTTTAATAGATAATTATGCATTCCGTTGGCGTGGCATGAATGCAATGATGGCTAGTTTTGCAAAGTCTTCGGTCCTTGTCTCATTAACATCCTCTTTGACCTTTTGCAACTTGTGCTGAAAAAAGCCCATACATGCTGTGTCATGCTTCTCATTGCCACCAAATTCATTTTTGTGGGACATCAATTTGTCAAAAGATGAAGGCATGCATCCATCATGTGATATTTGATGTCATGTGAATGGAATTTAATGCAAGCAGTTTTTGTGGTCCATCGCGGGGACCTGCAATATGCAATTACAATACGAATTTTAACTCATTTTTAATGGAGATTAATTTTATAAAATTGATATATTAATAATAAAAGCGATAACTAACTAATTATTTTTTATTAGATAAAAATAAGAACATGTATTATAATAATTAAAGTATAAATAATTTTTCCATAACTTCATATGCACATTTTAAATAATATATATATATATAGTCAACTCAATTAATGAAAAATAAATTTTCTTTCACTTTATCTTGTTTCCAATTTTCACTTGCACCCTCTTATTATAAATGGGGTTCGAAATTCTGAATTTTATCTGTATTTTAGAGAATGTAGATGGAAAAAAGAATAAAGATATAAATGTAGTATTATTGTTCAATAAATGAAAGTGAGTTGGCAATTAATAATGTTTCAAAAAGTGGGGTGAGAGAAAAATAATCACACTAAAAGAGAATAAAATCATTAATTCTGCTATAAATATTACTTCTTTCATTTTTTTAAGTTTGTTCTAGAGGAAAAATTTATTCTTATTTATTTATAATTTTAGAAAATAAAAATTAAATTTATTTTTTAAATATTTTATTATTTAAATAAATACTTAATAATTTTACTTATTAATTAACTTAATAAAAATATATTAGTAAATTATAGTTTATTTTTTCTAAACTTGAGATTATTTATTATTTTTCTTAATCCTTGTATATTAAACTTAAAATGATGATACTTAAAAAAATAAAAAAGTATTTTAAAAACATTTCAAATTCAATCTTATCATAAAATATAAAATTTACAATTTTATAAATTTTATTATCTTAAATCCCAGGGAGCGTATCAAATTTCTCCCCAAAGTCATTTCTGATTACACTATAAAGATGGACTGCCCTATTTGTTAGTCTTATTTGACATCAATCGTTGACATCAGTCGAGCTAGCCCTAATTAAGCACGGGCAAATCTAGTAAAGAGATAGACGTCACTTTTGAATTCTCAAAATCTCATCCTTCCCATTAGACCTAACAATTGTCTTTCATATTAATTTACTCTCCCAAATTCATTTTTATTTTAAGTTATTTATATCTATTCATATTCTTATTAATTTTAGTGTAAATATAGATTAGGACAAGTTATATTAGATCAATTTATAATTAATTATTTATCTATATATATTTACGAAAGATGAGCTTGTATTGCTACAATTAATATTATAAAGTAAAAGATATTATATTGAAATATTTTTATAAATTAATGTAAATTTAAATTTTTTAAAATTATTTATATTCATTTTAAATAAACTATCATGATATGTGGTGGTATCGGTTCTCTTCTCTATTAAACATACTTTAATACTAAGAATTATATTTTAAAATAACTTAAAAGATGCTGATTAATAATTTCCAAAAGAACATTTCTTTTAAAAAAGCTATCTCAAATATTTTTGTTATTAAAGATCCATATAAAATTACACTATTTTGAATTTTTTTTATTTCAATGTAATGTCAACTTGAATTTAAAGAATTTTATTTCATACACACTAATGTTAAAATATTTGGTCAACTTCATTTGTGTTAAAATTTTTTTGAAAAGCGTAACATCATGAAAATGGCTATTTGTGATGCTAGGATAAAAAATTAGAATTTTGAAAGGGAAGTAAAAATATAATATAAGAATTTTAATAGTATTAATGTATTTTAAAAGGGTGATAGCAAATATAAAATAGTGACAAAAATAATATCAACAAAAAATATAAAATAATAATATTTTAATAGATAAATATATGTATGAAATTAATTATATATACGTAAGGATTATAAGTTATTGATGATGTATTCAAAAATTTATATTGAATTATAAATGAATAAATGATTGAATAATAATTCATTTGCCACTTATACAGTTATACATTTTTCAATGCATAAACAATAAAAATACCGTTTGTATTTTTAGGAGCGTAGTACTCTCTAATGTTATTTTAAAAATTTTACTTTTTATTATATTTAAAATTTAAACTTATGACTTTGTATATGTACACATTTAGTGGGATATAAGTGGTAAAAGAAAAAGGCTAAAGCCACAATGTAATGAATTTAAAATTTCTAATAAATTATTCATTTTTTTGGTAGAACAATAAATTATTCAAGTTTTTACCTCTAAATCACTTACAGCTTGTTTGGTTGTGAAGAAAATTGGGGAGAAGAGAAAAAACGGGTAGAAAATAGGGCAGAAATTACTGTTAAGGTCCGTTTGGCTGCAATGGAAAGGAAGGGAGAAGAGAAAAAAAATTTGAAAATTCCCATGGGTCCCACCATCAAATTTTCACACCAGAAATGTGAAGAAATGAGGAGAAAAGGTGACTAACCCGAATGTAGCATAGTGCAGCAGAGGGGAGGCCATTTTTCATCCACAGCAGCTCCACGCTCCGCCTTGTGAAGCCACCGACGTCAGTCCGGTAAGCATGCTCCGTTTATTTCTGTTGTTCTCCATCTTTCCTGGCTGCGCTTCTTGCTGCTCTGAACTGACAGCCATGCAATGGCGTTTGGGCACCAGTCGGCCGATGGAGGCCATTCCGCCTTCATTTGTCGTCGCAGCCTCACTTGGGCATCAGAACCAACTGCAGCTTCACTATGGCAGGGCTCTGCACCCTGCTAGCCAATCGATCTGCAGTGGGGGAGGAGGCTTGGAGCTTCAGCTAGTTCTTGGGTGAGGCACTACTGGGTTTGAGTATGGAACCCACTTGGGATCTTGCCCCACTTGGTTTGGATGGGTCACACAGACCTGGTTCCAAACTTTTTTTAAAAAAAAATTGAAAAAAATTTACATATAAATATATATTTATATATTTTCATGGATTATTTGTGTATGTGTGTGTGTCTATATATATATATATATATATATATATATATATATATATATATATATATATATATATATATATATATATATATATATATATGATGAAATAATTAACTAGTAATGGGTTTAGGAAATTTTAGGTAGTTATATGTGTAATTTGATATTTTAGAATTGGAACATATTTCAACAAAAACCTTGTTTGCTACAATAAATTTGGGAATTTTTTTTTCTAAGTTTTGACCATTATTTGTGCAAAATATTTGTGACTTGTTTTGAAAGGGGATAAATTTGTCCAATATGGGAATTGCTTTAATTTTTAACATTTATCCTAATTCCTTATTATTTATAGTTATGATATATAATGTTGAGTATTTATAAACATAGCAAACCTTGCCTGTCATTCTCATTTACTTAGATTTTGATGTTGTTAATTTATATATGTATAGGTATGTTTAAAAAATTCAATAAAATAGTAATAATAAGCTATTTAGTTCTAGATTTAATGGTAATTGCATATTTTTTGTGGTGGATGGCTTATGTTTGTTCCGTTCTTCTATTATTGCAAATTATCTTACCACTATCCATATCACATTTGTTGCTAGAAGTGGAAATTTACCTACAGGTACCCAATTAGTGTATTGTACTCTAATGCAATATGCAACATGTTGTACTACCCATGGCTATGTCTATATCAGTATGTATCCTATCAGATTGGTGCATTAACGTAGTTAAACTGTGTGGTGTTGATAATGAAGAGAGTGTTGCAACTAACATTTGGATTATTGTTTGTGAAAAAGTGAAACTTACTTTGCTTTAGAGTTGTTAACCTATGAAATGTTGTTAAAAATGGCACCTCTTCTATGCTTTGATATTTGATCCAAAAAATATTTGATTAGTTAGTATGAATTGATTGTTTTATATGCACATCGGATTAATAATGGAAGGTGAAAATGACAATGTATTTGATGAGCTGATGGAATTAAAACAATTGATGAACTTTGATGCAATAGAAGAATGGCAAATGTGATAGCGAATGTGTGCTGTGCAACTTGCATGTATCATTGTGCATGCTATGCATCTATTAATTATGCAAGCAACATTACTTCGAGCATGATAAGTGCACAAATACACCTAAATTCTATGTGTTTCATCCACTTATTTACTTAGTATTTGGTGCAAATTGATTGAAAAGGACACTTAGATGCTCTATATTTTGTTTTCAGGTCATGAAATGACATATATGAGCATTAGAAAAGAATCCAGAGGCAAAACCATTCAAATCATGAAGCATTGAAGCAAGATTGTTCACTCAGCAAAGAACACGGGGTATGGGAACCCCGTGTTCATGGTTGTGTTTCTTTCTGGACTGCTTCAAGGCTTCGTTGAGCTACACAGAAAAGAACACGGGGTACAACACGGGACGTGTTGGACCCTGTGTATCTTACTGCCATTCGCTTCTGAAGAACACAGGGGGTGTCACACCCCGTGTAATATGCTGATCAGTCTTCGTTGAAGAACACGGGGTAGAACATGGGGCAGAACATGGGGCGTGTACTACCTCGTGTACATTACTGCTTGACATTTCGTAAGAGAACACGGGGCGTGTTGCACAATGTGTTTCTTGCTACTCAAACTTTCGCTGAGAAACACGGGGTACAACACGGGTCGTGTTGGACCCCGTGTACATAAAAAATATAAGTTTTGCGCGAGATCTTGCAAAAGAAGGGAGGAGAAACTGAGAATTAACAAGGAGAGCTGCTGGGAAAAGCCCTAGGAGAGACTCAAACTCACCAAAGGCGCCTTCTAACGCGGATTCAAGCAAGAAATTTGTAGATCTTCATGGATTGTTTGATTTCCCTCTCTGTTTTCTTGTTTTCTTCTGATCTTGTAATGTTCTCACACTAAACCTTTGTGCTTAGCTTAGGTGAACTTGTTCATGGAGTTATGGAACTGAATCTTATATAATCTAGCTTGATTTACTGTTGAATTATGATTTGATTATGCTGTTTTGTCTGGAACAAGCCAATATATCCGGAATATTGGATTTGTGTTATGGATTAGTTGATTCTAGGTTGAAATGACTAATTAATTAATCGGATCTTGCATGATCATTGGGAATATCAATTAGACTTAGGAATTAAGCTGATTGAATTCTTTTGCACAGGATGAAATGTCCAAAAATGGATTCTAAGCAAAGTTAATGCAACCTAGATTAGTGGTTACTAGAGTAATTCTGGACACTTAATCTCTCGGTTAGTAGCTAGTAGCCTTACAATGAGGTATAGCTTAATTTTGGTAATCCAACAATCTTAATTAACAGTAAACCAAGTTAGAGAAGTAAATTCGTTCCATAATGAAGTGTACAAGGGATCCTTAAGCTAAGTACACTTTTATTCCATTGAATCAAACCTTATTTTGATAGCTAAGCTCTGTTTTACATTTAATTCTTAATTCACACTCTCAATTGATCCGTCTAGATAATTTACTTGAGATTCAGTTAGTACTCAACCTACAATCCTTGTGGAGAACGATAATCTTTTATACTATAACTAGACTTAACCTGTGCACTTGCGAGATTTAGAGGTCAAATTTTTAGCGCCGCTGCCGGGGATTGTATCTAGTTGATATTAACCACAAGTTTTAAGTGAATTAGACTAGGCAATTTATTTTCTTTTACTTCTTAATTCATCTTGATCTGATTTTCTTATTTTTATTCAGCATTTCTTTCTTACCTTGTTCTGTTTTAGTGTTACATAATCATTTTGCAGAAAATCTTTGTATATGCGAAGAAGTCTTGAAGGAATTCTTGACTTCGATCCAGAAATTGAAAGAACTTTACATAGGAGAAGAAGAGAGCAGCAGTCAGTTCACATCCAAGAAGAAATCCATACTGAACCAGTAATTCAAGACATGGACAATAGATCACTTAGAGAGTTTGCAGCACCCGATGCCACTGGTCTTCAATCCAGCATAAGGAGGCCTGCTATTGAGGTCAATAACTTTGAATTGAAGCCAGCTTTGTTGTCTATGGTGCAGCAAAACTAGTTCGGTGGATTGCCAATGGAGGATCCCAACCTCCACATCCAGATTTTCCTAGAATATTGTGATACAATAAAGATCAACGGTGTACAAGCGGATGCCATCAAACTTAGACTCTTCCCTTTCTCCTTAAGGGATAGAGCAAGAGCTTGGTTGCATTCTTTACCAGCCGGATCAATTACCACATGGGAGGAGCTACTGAGGGCTTTCCTATCAAGATACTTTCCTCCAAGCAAGACTGCCCAATTGAGGAATGAGATTACTACATTTTCTCAAAAGGAAGGAGAATCCCTGTTTGATGCTTGGGAAAGATACAAAGAGCTATTAAGGCTGTGTCCACATCATGGATTAGAAAAATGGCTTGTTCTTCATACCTTTTACAATGGTTTGAATTACAACACTAGACTTACTATGGATGCTGCTGCTGGAGGTGCCTTAATGAATAAAAGATTGGATGAAGCTTATGAGCTGATTGAAGAAATGGCTTTGAACCATTATCAATGGTCAAATGAGAGGGGACCATCAAGAAAAGCAGCAGGGAAGTATGAATTAGATGCCTTTAGTCATTTATCTGCTAAAGTAGATGCATTAGGAAGTTTAAGCAGCAAGGTAGATGCTCTAATGGCTAAATTTGACAAATTTCATGTTAATAGTGTGAATACAACAGGTGCCACTGACATTCCTTGTGAGATTTGTGGAATTACAGGGCATGTTGTAGCTGAATGCACCTTGGGCCAAGATTTTACTGAGCAAATGAATTATGTGAATAACAGTGGGTTTGGACAGAAAAACCAAAGTGAACCATTTGGAAACACTTACAATCCATTATGGAGGAATCATCCAAATTTCTCCTACAAGCCCACCCAACCATACAACACACAAACCACTACCAATAGACCACCACCACCTGGTTTCCAAGGTCAAAGATCATACAACCCACCAGCCCAACCATCCTCTACTGCAAAATTAGAAGGCCTCTTGGAGAAATTTCTTATTTCTCAAGAGAAAACCAATGAGGAATTTAGACAACATGGAAGACACATGGAAGATTCAATTAGGCAACTGTCTTCTAAGGTAGATTCCTTGGCCACTCATGGAAAGATGCTGGAAACTTAAATTGCTCAACAAGCTTTTGCATCTTTTTCAAGAGCTTATGGCCAACTCCCTGCTCAACCGGAATCAAATCCAAGGGAGCATTGCAAGGCAATAACTCTTAGGAGTGGAAGATTATTGAATGATCCTATTGCCACTCAAGAAAGTGAAAAAGAGATAAGTGTGGAAGAAGAGCAAAAGGAGGGCAACAAGGCCTCGATTTCTAAGGAAGCTGAAGAGAAAGAAGGGGAACTACTAGAAAAATCAAAATATATTCCTCCGGAACCGTACAAACTACCTATCCCTTATCCTCAAAGATTGGCCAAGGCTAAACTGGATAAGCAGTTTGGAAAGTTCTTGAAAGTGCTGAAGAAATTGTACATCAATATTCCCTTCACTGATGCACTTTCACAAATGCCTTCATATGCTAAATTCTTGAAGGACATTCTCTCCAACAAGAGGAAGTTAGAGGAGCATGAAACTGTGGCTTTGACTGAGGAGTGTAGTGCCATCATTCAAAATAAACTACCTCCTAAGCTAAAGGATCCAGGATGCTTATCCATTCCTTGCGTTATAGGAAATGTCCCTATTGATCGGGCATTATGTGACTTGGGGGCGAGTGTGAGCCGTATGCCATTGTCGGTTGCTAAGAGATTGAACATTGAGGAGATGAAGCCCACCACGGTTTCACTTCAACTAGCCGACCGTTCAGTAAAGTATCCAATAGGTATTCTTGAGGATGTACCTATTAAAGTGGGTAAGTTTTTTATACCTATTGACTTTGTTGTCCTTGAGATGGAAGAGGATGCTCAAATCCCTATTATTTTAGGTAGACAATTTCTTGCCACTGCTGGAGCTTTAATTGATGTTAAAAATGGTAGACTGTCATTATCTGTTGGGGATGAGAAGGTTGAATTTAATTTGAATGAATCAATCAAATTACCTGTTTGTGAAGACTCCATATGCAGGGTAGATGTGCTAGACAAAGCTGTGAAAGAAGATCATCAAAAGGGAAGCCTCCAAGATCCTCTTGAAGCATGTCTAGTTACAAATGGAGTGATTGAAACTGAAGAAGCTGCTGCATATGCCCAGTTTTTGGAAGTAAGCCCACCACTTCCCCTCCCTGAAGCAGCTATTGAATCATTGGAAGTGGAGCCCAACAAAACCACCATCGAGGAAGACAAACTGCCAAAGGTAGAACTTAAACCTCTCCCATCTTCCATCAGGTATGAATTTTTAGGACCCCATTCTACTTATCCTGTTATAGTTAATGCCAATCTAACTGCTATGGAAACAGAAAAATTACTTAGGCAGCTTAGATTTCATAGGAAAGCTTTGGGGTATTCTATTTCTGATTTAAAAGGGATTAGTCCTTCTATTTGTATGCATAAGATCTTGTTGGAGGATGACAGTAAGCCCTCCATTGAACACCAAAGAAGGCTGAATCCTAATATGAAAGAAGTTGTGAAGAAGGAAATAATGAAACTGTTAGATGCTGGGGTAATTTATCCAATTTTCGATAGCCAGTGGGTTAGCCCGGTTCATGTTGTGCCTAAAAAAGGGGGGCTAACTGTAGTGAAAAATGAAAACAATGAGCTAATTCCCACTAGGACTGTCACGGGTTGGAGAATGTGCATTGACTATAGGAAATTGAATAAGGCAACCCGGAAGGATCATTTCCCCCTTCCCTTCATTGATCAAACTTTGAAAAGATTAGCTAAGCATTCACATTTCTGTTATTTGGATGGCTATTCTGGTTTCTTCCAAATTCCTATCCATCCAAATGATCAGGAAAAGACCACATTTACGTGTCCTTATGGCACATTTGCATATAGAAGAATGCCTTTTGGTCTGTGCAATGCTCCAGCTACTTTTCAGCGTTGTATGATGGCAATCTTTTCTGATTTCATTGAAAATATCATGGAAGTTTTTATAGATGATTTTTCTGTATATGGCACTTCCTTTGATAACTATTTAACTAATTTATCTCAAGTTTTGCAGAGATGTAAAGAGGTAAATCTGGTTCTCAATTGGGAGAAATGCCATTTTATGGTAAGAGAAGGGATTATCCTTGGCCATCAAGTATCTGAGAATAGGATTGAAGTGGATAAGGCCAAAGTGGACATTATAGAGAAATTGCCTCCCCCAAATTCTGTCAAGGGAGTGAGGAATTTTCTAGGACACGCCGGTTTCTACCGATGTTTCATTAAAGATTTCTCTAAAATAGCTAAACCTTTGACTAACTTACTAGCTAAAGATGTTCCTTTTGATTTTGATCAAGATTGTTTGGATGCCTTTTGCAGGTTAAAGAAAGCCTTGATTTCCGCCCCAATTATGCAAGCACCGGATTGGAATTTATCATTTGAGGTGATGTGCGATGCTAGTGATTATGCAATAGGAGTGGTGCTTGGCTAAAGAAAGGACAGAAAGGTTCATGCAATTTATTATGCAAGCAAGACTCTTGATGAAGCTCAATTGAATTATGCCACCACCGAAAAGGAACTTCTTGCTGTGGTATATGCAATTGATAAGTTCAGATCTTACTTGGTGGATTCAAAGGTGATTGTTTTCACAGATCATGCAGCCATCCAGTACCTTCTAAGCAAGAAGGAAGCTAAACCTCGTCTCATTAGATGGATTCTTTTGTTGCAAGAATTCGATCTAGAAATTCGAGATAAGAAGGGTACTGAGAATGTTGTAGCTGATCACCTCTCAAGGCTGAAGCAAGAATTAGGAGATGAGGAAGATAAGGACATGCCAATCAATGATGCCCTTCCTGATGATTATTTGTTGGCTATCTCTTCTTCCGCCATCCCTTGGTTTGCTGATTATGTGAACTACATTGTGAGTGGAGTTTTACCTCCGGATGTGGGGTATCAAAAGAAGAAGAAGTTTCTAGCTGAGGCCAAGCACTACTTTTGGGATGAGCCCCTTCTCTTTAGGAGATGTGCTGATGGCCTATTTAGAAGATGTGTGCCTGAGGAGGAAATTGCAAGTATCTTGTTCCACTGTCATTCCTCTCCATATGGAGGACATTTTGATGCTTCAAGAACTGCTGTAAAGATTGCCCAGGTGGGATTTTATTGGCCGACTCTTTTTAGAGATGTTCATCATTTTGTCACTTCTTGTGACCAATGCCAAAGGGTTAGGAACATATCAAAGAGACATGAGATGCCCTTGAATAACATTCTAGAGGTTGAAATATTTGATGTTTGGGGAATTAACTTCATGGGACCATTCCCACCTTCTTGCAGCAACAGATTCATACTAGTGGTAGTTGACTATGTATCCAAATGGGTGGAAGCAATTGCCACTCGAACTTGTGATGCCAAGGCTATAGTTCAATTTTTCAAGAAGGTGTTGTTCCCTAGGTTTGGAATCCCTAGAGCTGTCATAAGTGATGGCGGGTCTCATTTCATTGCCCATCAGTTTCAGTCACTCTTGAGAGGGTATGGAGTAACCCATAAAATCTCTACTCCATATCACCCTCAAACCAGTGGGCAAGCTGAGCTTTCCAACAGAGAAATTAAGTCCATCTTGGAAAAGACAGTGTCTAGATCAAGGAAGAATTGGGCACTTAAGCTGGATGATGCTCTATGGGCTTATAGAACTGCCTTTAAAACTCCAATTGGAATGGCACCATTTAGGCTCATCTATGGGAAGAACTGTCACTTACCAGTAGAGATGGAACACAAGGCGTATTGGGCAATCAAGTTGCTCAACTTCGACTTACAATCTGCTGGAGAGAAGAGAAAGCTCCAACTTCTTGAGCTTGAAGAATTGAGGAATGAAGCTTATGATAATGCTAAGATCTATAAAGAAAAAACAAAGGCTTGGCATGACAAGCGAATTCTTAGAAGGGAATTTCAAGAAGGAGACTCGGTGCTCTTGTTCAGTTCGACATTCAAGCTATTTCCAGGGAAGTTAAAGACAAGATGGATTGGACCGTATCTTGTGAAGAAGGTATATCCATTTGGAGCTGTGGAGATTTGGAGCGAAGGCACCGGTAACTTCAAGGTCAATGGCCAAAGATTGAAGAATTATGTTGCTGGGCCACCAATAATGGAAGCACCAGACTAATAAAGAAACAGGGGTCGAGCTTATGACCTTAAACAAGCGCTTCTTGGGAGGCAACCTAAGCTTGTTTTTCTGTTTTCTTGCCTTTTAATCCTTAGTTTTCTACTTTTCAATCTGAGTTACTGAGTAGTGGAGGAATTTAAGTCATTAAGTGTTGATGTTGAATGCTCATTTTTGCATGTGGACTTTGTCTTTGAGGTAGATTAGGCATGAATTCATGATTGTTGTCTGTTTTCTTACACAGAGTGCTCAAAACGCAGTCCAGTGAGATACACGATGTAAAACACGGGCCGTGTACTACCCCGTGTATCTCACTATCTGGCCAATTTTAAAGAACTTGTGATTTTCAACGCAGTCCAATGAGAAACACGGTGTAAAACACGGACCATGCTAGACCCCGTGTTCCTCACTGTCTGATTCACATAAAAACTTTATGATTTTCATAGAGGTTCAGAGAGATACACGGTGATGAACACGGACCATGTCATACCCCGTGTACCTCTCTGGTTGAATCACTGATGAGAGCTTTTAAGCTTGAGCCTTCCAAAGAGAAACACGGGGTACAACACGGATCGTGTTAAACCCCGTGTTCTATTACGCATTTTGTTAGTCTAATCCAGAGAGAAACACGGGACAAAAAACGGGTTGTGTTTCATCCCGTGTACAATTGCGAGGATTGTTAACATGTTTCAGAGAGAAACACGGGGGATAACACGGGGTATGTCAGACCCCGTGTAAGTTGCGAAACCTAGAACACTCATCCGGGCAGAAACACGGGGTACCACACGGGTTGTGTTTAACCCCATGTTCCTGTGCGAGGGAGCTTTTAATTGTCAAAAAACCTAGATTTTTCCAGATTTCCCCCAAATTTCTTCTTCTTCCTCGCTGCACTAACCCTTCTCCTTGCATTTTCACACTCCATACTGCCAAAATACACCGATCAAAGTGTTTCATTTTGCCATTTGAGGTTGTTTAGCTAATTGATTTGCGATTTAATCGGTTGAAAAGCTGTGATTTGGATTCCTCTTCTCATTTCGACACGAACTAGGATTTTTGTTCATCATCTCACGAGGTTAGTGCATTTCCTTTGAAATCCTTGGAGTTTATTGATATTTCTAATGATTATTAACTTCCATTACATGTTAGAATTTATAGGAATGTTGAAATCCTTTGAAATTGATGTTTGATAGGTTGATTGAATGACTTTACAAAGCAATGTTCATGGAAATTCACTAGTTTTCTTGATTGAATTTGCTTCTTTGATGATTAATTGATCAAAATAGAATCTTAGATTGATGAATTGAGTTTGAATCTTTCATTCATAAGACTTGTACTGTTGAATTGATAGATGAGTTTGATTAATTGACCTTGATATTCATTAAACTCCACTGATTGGATGTTGATTGATGGATTGCTTATGTGTATTGAATCTTTAACTGTTTGAATTGGAATTCTTTGATTACTTGGAATGCAAGCCTTTGAGGTTTACTGCTTGATTGCCTACTTTGCCTCATTGACATGACTACTCCATTGCTTTCATGGCATTGAACTTTAACTTGTTTTTCAGTTGATATTGGATGATATTGAAAATAATGCTGATCTATTGCATTTAAATCTACTGACTTAGCCATTGTTAATAAACATAAGATTGATTGATTGAACATTGAATAATTGGATGTTAGCTATTGCTGAATTTTTGTTCTTGGAATTTGCTGATGGCTGATATACTCTCAATACACTCTCTCAATTTGTTAATTCCTTTTGCAGACAATGTCTAAAAGATAAAAGACCACTGCGAGAAAGACTACTAAGGGTAGTACATCTAGAGGGACATCGTCTAGAGGACCTTCACACCCCTTCTTAGATTTCACTGAAAAGGCTTACATCCAAGCTTATGATAGACACAAGGATAAGCCAATTGTAGAAGGGAGATTCTTAGACTGGGGAGTGCTGAGGGAGTTTGGACTAGAGCAAGAGATACGTGAGCTTATCAGTGTGGGAGCTTGGGAGACCTTCTTTGAGATTAGAGAGCCCACCTAAAGGGAGCTCACCTTGGAGTTTCTCAGCACATTCTATTTAGAGAGGTATTTTGGGACGGTGGACTCACCTGATACAGTTCAGTTCAGGCTTGGAGGCGTTGCTTACTCTATGAGTGTGACCCAGTTGTCTATTCGCCTGGGACTCTATTTTGTGGAGTTTGTGACTACTCCAGAGTACCAGGACATGCTAGTCGGACTGCCCCACGGGACCCAGGAGTGGCGGGTGTGGACCGACATAGCCACTGGACACACATATGATCCCACCAAGAGTAAGGCGTCTAGCCTTAGGAGGATTTCCTGGAGAGTCCTTCACTCCATTTTCAGTCATACTCTGAGTGGACGGGGGCACAGTCATGGAATTGTGAACACCTCTGATATTCTATTCCTCTACAGCATGATTGAGAGGGTGCCTATCCATATTGGAGGAGCATTTGCCCACTTTTTCTCAGCCCAGGCCACGGATAGGAGAGTTGCTAGTATAGCTGCTGGCCCATACATCACTCGACTAGTCAGACGGTTAGGAGTCTTCGACCGGTCTTATGGTTCTCTGACTATAGTATCACACATGGCACCCCTTCGAAGGGGCATTCTTATAGCCATGGGGATCCAGCCGGTAGTGCAGCAGCAGCAGCAGCATATTCTAGGTGATAACACAGCTCCTGATGTTGGTCCTTCTTCTTCCACCGGGAGCAGAGTTCCACATGAGGCATATTTCAGAGACATCCTCTCTGGCCAACAGTAGATCTTGGCGGAGCTCCGTCTGATATCCGAGCGTCAGACGCGGATCGAGGGACTCTATGATGACTTGGACAGGCGCTCCAGGCACATAGAGGGCATGGTGGAGCCCTTGTTCCACCTATTCCACCCTTCCTCCCCTGCTGACCCGAATCTCCCTACCCAGTAGTTTAGATTGATTACTGCACTTTTTATTTAGCTATTCTATTTTTCTTTTTACTTATTCTTCATATCTATCCCCATGTATCTGGTCTGTACATATATTGACTATGCACTTTGTTTTACTCTTTATTATATTACTTTCTTCTCTTTTATTTTCTTGCACTCTTGATGTTAATATCTATAATAACTAACAGCATTTCTTTTCCAGTATTGTATTTTCTTTCTTTTAGATTACCGGTTCTCTCTCTCTCTCTTACCTTGTCTCTCCTTCTGGATCTTCCTGCGATTTACTGGACAACCATAATCCGCATGTCAAGGAAGTTTCAGTTCCCCAACTATTTTCTGTCTCTTTTCCCATTTACTATTTTGTACATTGAGGACAATGTCCACTTTTAAGTGTGGGGGAGCAATGTTTTGCAATGCTTTGCACTTGAACTTGCTTGAATGATTTAGAGTACTGAAATTTGCTCCAATTTCAATGATATATAAAAAAAAATGAAATGATGAAAATAAATAATAATAATAAAAAAAAATGTAAGGCAATTCATTGAATAAAGTGATTGATTCATGCCTTGTTTCTTTAATGAATATTTGGCAACTTGATAAGGAAAATCTAACGCTTGAAGCTAAGAGTAATGAGCATAATTGTCCCTTGTGAGATTTGAGCCTTTTGAGCTATTTTCTCATTAGAAAGTAAAGCTCATTTT
This sequence comes from Sindora glabra, assembly GCA_020226215.1. Taxonomy (NCBI): domain Eukaryota; kingdom Viridiplantae; phylum Streptophyta; class Magnoliopsida; order Fabales; family Fabaceae; genus Sindora; species Sindora glabra. The sequence continues at coordinate 52,785,395 of CM035227.1, read as the reverse complement.
TCTTCTTGAGGGATTATGTCATCACTCTTGCCTTTGTGCTCTAGAACTTGCATTTTCTCTTTTTGAGGCTACATTTTATGTACTTTGCATGTTAAAAATGATGAGGCCATGTTTCTTTACCCTTTTTATTTGTTTGGCTCATTTGAATTCTTTTCTTTAATTTTTCCCTAAAATTTTTTCCCTAGTTAGCCACTTTGAGCCTTGGACCCTCATTTCTAGCCTAGCCATACCATGTTCATCCAAAGCCACTACCTAAGTGAAGTTGAACCTTAGAGTTTGAGGGGACTTAGACACATTTTATAAGTTTGGCTATTTTTGAGGTCCTTACTTAGTGTTGCTAGTTGGATAAGTTGATTTGTAGTTTTGGTTGTTAAAAAAAAAATCAAAATCAAACAAACAAACAAATAAAAAAAAGAGAGAGAAGAGAAGAAGAAAACAAAACACCATAAAAAAAATGGTGTCAATTAAATAATCTGGGAAGAAGAAAAGGAAGAAAAGCTTGTTATGAATGAATAAAAAAATAAAATAAAATGTTGTGTTTGCTGATTTATTTGTATAAAAAAAATGATGATGAATGAAATAATGAAAATCAAAAGGAGAAGAATGGAGGTTGAAGCAAGGGTGGAAGCAAGCTATCAAGCTGAGTAATGGAACTTGACAATGGTCAAATTCATGACCAATGTGTCTTCTTCCTTCAAACTCAAGGTTCTATCACTTTTCACCCCTTGATGTTTCTTCCCCCTATTCTCACCCTTTTTTCCTAATAAAGTCCTCTGATTTGCATGCATTTTACATTATAGTAGTGGAGATTAGAGTTTGTGCAAGCATATGGTAGCATTAAGTAATGAGTTGATTGACTTGAGAGTATACATAAGCCTTGTTTTGAGAGTGAGAGTAAACACTTTACCTGTGAGGCTATTCTCTTTTGCTTCTATGCTGAGAATTGACTTGTTTAGTTGCTTTATTTTCATTTAGTTTCTTGGCATGACTTGATCCTAATCTTTGATTTATTGAATGATTGCCTGATTATAAATAAAAAAAAAGAAGAAGAAAGAAAAGAAGAAAAAGAAGTGAATAAATTTGGAGTAGATTTTCTTGTTCTCTTACTTCCTTGCTCGAGGACGAGCAAGATTCAAGTGTGGGGGAATTGATAAGTGCACAAATACACCTAAATTTTATGTGTTTCATCCACTTATTTACTTAGTATTTGGTGCAAATTGATTGAAAAGGACACTTAGATGCTCTATATTTTGTTTTCAGGTCATGAAATGACATATATGAGCATTAGAAAGGAATCCAGAGGCAAAACCATTCAAATTATGAAGCATTGAAGCAAGATTGTTCATTCAGCAAAGAACACGGGGTATGGGAACCTCGTGTTCATGGCCGTGTTTCTTTCTGGACTGCTTCGAGGCTTCGCTGAGCTACTCAGAGAAGAACACGGGGTACAACACAGGACGTGTTGGACCCTGTGTATCTTACTGCCATTCACTTCTGAAGAACACGGGGGGTGTCACACCCCGTGTAATATGCTGATCAGTCTTCGTTGAAGAACACAGGGTAGAACATGGGGCGTGTACTACCCCGTGTACATTACTGCTTGACATTTCATAGGAGAACACGGGGCGTGTTGCACAATGTGTTTCTTGCTGCTCAAACTTTCGCTGAGAAACACGGGGTACAACACGGGTCGTGTTGGACCCCGTGTACATCAAAAATATAAGTTTTGCGCGAGATCTTGCAAAAGAAGGGAGGAGAAACTGAGAATTAACAAGGAGAGCTGTTGGGAGAAGCCCTAGGAGAGACTCAAACTCACCAAAGGCGCCTTCTAACGCGGATTCAAGCAAGAAATTTGTAGATCTTCATGGATTGTTTGATTTCCCTCTCTGTTTTCTTGTTTTCTTCTGATCTTGTAATGTTCTCACACTAAACCTTTGTGCTTAGCTTAGGTGAACTTGTTCATGGAGTTATGGAACTGAATCTTATATAATCTAGCTTGATTTATTGTTGAATTATGATTTGATTATGCTGTTTTGTCTGGAACAAGCCAATATATCCGGAATATTGGATTTGTGTTATAGATTAGTTGATTCTAGGTTGAAATGACCAATTAATTAATCGGATCTTGCATGATCATTGGGAATATCAATTAGACTTAGGAATTAAGATGATTGAATTCTTTTGCACAGGATGAAATGTCCAAAAATGGATTCTAAGCAAAGTTAATGCAACCTAGATTAGTGGTTACTAGAGTAATTCTGGACACTTAATCTCTCGGTTAGTAGCTAGTAGCCTTACAATGAGGTATAGCTTAATTTTGGTAATCCAGCAATCTTAATTAACAATAAACCAAGTTAGAGAAGTAAATTCATTCCATAATGAAGTGTACAAGGGATCCTTAAGCTAAGTACGCTTTTATTCCATTGAATCAAACCTTATTTTGATAGCTAAGCTCTGTTTTACATTTAATTCTTAACTCACACTCTCAATTGATCCGCCTAGATAATTTACTTGAGATTCAGTTAGTACTCAACCTACAATCCCTGTGGAGAACGATAATCTTTTATACTATAACTAGACTTAACCTGTGCACTTGCGGGATTTAGAGGTCAGAGCACCTAATCATGTGTTGGATAGTGAGAAAACTCAAATGTGAGAACAATTAATACGTAATTTGTTGACAAATGATAAATGTTGTGATGTGATATGAATAAGTCCTCGTGCTTTCCTTTCATTGTGTGAGAAATTAAGAGGTACTGGTAGGGTGAGGGATTCTGTACATGCTACAGTAGAAGAACAAGTGGCAAGATTTTTGCACATTTTGTCACACAATGTCAAGAATAGAATTGTATCATTCTTCTTCCATCGATCGGGGGAGACAATCAGTAGGCATTTCCATAATATTTTACAAGCGGTTATATCATTGGAGAATGAGTACCTGGTGCAACCTTCAGGTTCAGAAGTTCCACCATAGATTCTTAACAGCTTAAGATTCTTTCCTTACTTCAAGGTAAGATAACAATTCATATAGATATGGTTTCTTTAGGTATATTAATTGTTCAAGCTTGTCAGCCACTTTTGCATGATAATTGTTATAATAATTAAAATTCAAGATTGTGTTGGAGCTATAGACGGAACGTATGTGCGCGTGAAAGTTTCAAATAGAGATGCCCCTCGTTTTCGAGGAAGGAAGGACTTCCCGACCACAAATGTGTTGCCTGCTTGTACATTTGATATGAGGTTTACTTATATATTAGCGGGTTGGGAAGGAACAACATCAAACTCTAGAATTTTAAAGCATGCCTTAGCTACGAGGGGAGACAAACTTAGAGGTAAGCAAACATTTTGATTTAATCAAGCAGTATATTCAGAGGTGGAGAACTGTAGTTCGTAAATTACTGTTTAAGAATGGTATATAGCATGTATTCATATAATTCTTTTGTTTGTTAGGTAAATATTACTTAGGAGACGCAGGATATCCATTGAAAAATGGTTTGCTAACACCGTATAGAGGTGTGCACTACCACTTAAAGGAGTACTCCATGCATGGTCCACAAAATGCAAAAGAAATTTTCAATCACCGAAACGCTTCATTGAGAATGGTCATTGAAAGAGCATTTGGGGTAGTCAAAAAAAGGTTTCCTATCATAATTAGTGGCACAAAGCCGCATTATTCATTCGAGACCATGTCCGACATCATGGTTACATGTTGTATATTACATAACTTTTTACTGGACATTGATCCTGATAAGGGTTTGATAGAGGAAGTGGATCGTAAGATATTTCAAAGGTTGGCAGATGATCCTAGGGACCACGATGTACGAATCTCAGAGGAGGATTACAAACAAGGCTTAGTTTTAAGGGATAACATAGCTACCCAAATGTGAAATGATTACCAAAAGAGTTTATCATAAATATGTTTTATGTGCCATGTAATTTATGTATTTCCTAAATGTTATAAGGATCTTGATGAATTCATAACTTTTAATGTACTAGGATTGTTATTTGAATAGTATATAGAATGGTATGACTTTTATATGTGCTTTGTAGAAATGAATATTGCATACTTTTATTACAAGCCGAAAGTGATGCAATGACGTTGGTGTTAACCATGTTATTATCCTATCATATGTGGCTACATGGCTAAGCAAAGTTATTTCAATGTAATTAATATACTTGCTTATGCTAAAGTTATGTATTGATGTCAAAGTGTATTCCAAAATGTGTAGGTGCATTCAAGTTTAGGAGCCGGAGATTAGAAAGAGGACAAGGGTCCTCCAAAGATAACTTGCGATGGACTCATAAGATGGATACCACACTTCTAGATGCCTTGTTAGAAGAAGTTCATAAGGGGAATAGGCCGGATGGGACCTTCACTTCTTTTGCATATGCCACTATGGTGAAGACAATGTAAGCAATGGTAGGACCATCATTCCAGAAGCAACATATTAAAAACAGGCTAAAGACACTGAAGTCAGTTTTTCACGAATGTTATGATTTATTCCACATGTGGAGTGGGGTTAGGTGGAATCCTGTAATCGAAATGTTTAAAGTGGAGCTGGAAGTTTGGGAAGAAATTATAAAGGTAGTTACATATGTAAATGAAATGGCAATTTAGAAATGAATTAATTCACTCATTATGTTTTCATTTAATAAGGACTCATTAACCTTTAATTTTTTGTTTATATTACTAACCATTGTTAAATACATAGGAGAAACCAGAAGCACAGAGGTGGAAAAGAACCCCTATCCACAACTACGACAAATTAATGGGTTTATTTAGAAAGGACAGGGCAACAGGTGCAAGAGCTGAGAGTGCAAGGGACAAAGTGCTTCGATGGGGGAGAGAACATTAACCTTAATGACTGTTTTGATGTTGTTTCAGATTCTGATATCCATTGAGGGAATGAAAGTCAAAACTCTGTAGGTGTACAGGACACCCATAGTCCTGTGTATGGTGGTTCAACTCCATCCCAAGGAAATCATTCATAGGGAACTACATCTTCTAAAGGAACTAAAAGGAAAGCTCCTATGATTGATTTGGTGGAGAGTGGGTATGAGAAAATGCAACTAGGAATAGAAAACTTAACTGATGTGATGCGGAAAGGGGTTGCATTGGCTAAAACATAGATCAAGATAGCCAGAGAAGGGTTTGCAATGATTCAAAGAAGAGGACCTCAACATTATAGCCCTGTAGAGGTGTGGCGTGAGCTAGAAAGCATAGGAGTGATGCAAGAGCTCTGACTCAAGTGCTACAATTTCTTGTGTGATAATGAGAACGCCAAGCAAAAATTTTTTGGCTTGCCACAGGAGATGCGATGGAGTCTTCTTTACCAACTCATGAAAGAGACAGGAATCTTCTAAGAACTCCTTAGATGTGTTATAGGCTTATCCAGGTTTGTATGTCACTAATAGAAATCATTCTTGTTTTTTTTTTTGCTATTCGTAGTTGTTACAATACTTGTGAATTAATTTCTTGTGTGTTGTGGAAGTTATATTAGCTGAGGTCAATGAATCACAACTAGACCAACATTAGTAGCTATAGATAATGGTTCAGGATCTGAGTATGTCACATTATGTTTGTAACTATTATCATACTTACATACATAATTACTTTCTAAATTATAATTTTGTTGATTTGTTGAGATGTAGGTCACTGATAGAATTCAATTGCTTCAAGTGCTGTGGAGGGCCATTTTGGTTGACCTGTTGTGGCTTGAAACAAATGTTATGTTAGAAAAATGTGTACTGTATAATATGAAACCATTTGTAGTTTGGATTATTGTAGTATTTATCCCTATGTTTGTATGAATCATATAAGATTTCTTCGACTAATCCCATGGACACGCACAGCTTTCTTGGATCATTTATGTTCCACTGTAGTGGATTCTCTGCATTTTCTATTATGTTACGTGTGGAAATTATTTGAGTAATCACATTTTATCTTGAGAGTTGATATGTTGGTGGTCGGTTAGTTGTTTCTGCCTACATATTCAACATTGATAATGTAGGACTTTAAGGTTATGGATGATGATTATTATATTTACACATTTTAATAGAGAGGTATTTTTGAATTGATAACATTCGAGAAAAGGAGGAGAAAGTTTATAACTCTCTATTTCACGTGACAGTGAGTTAATTAAATTAATATTGTGCATGATTTTTTATTTTTTTAGTAATTAAATTTATAAATATTAACCAAAAATTGAATGCTTGGGAATATAATTAAATATTTATTCTAATTGTTATTAATTTAATATTTAAAATTTGCAAGTTAATTTGGTATAAAAAATCTTTTTCTATCAATTTCATATCCATTCTAATAAAATTAAACTATTTTATTCATTTTCTTTCTCTATTATTTTTTCCTCTATCCAAACACACTTATTTTTTCCTTCATTTTCTTTTCTCCCCCATTTTTTCTTACAACCAAACAACTTAAAGAAAATAACTTCTCTTCTATTTTCTTTCACCCCATTTTCTTTTTCTCTCATTTTCTTTCCTAACCAAACAAACCCTTATAGTAACGTTGATGATGAAGAAATTTAAAGCTAAAATTCCATACATTCTATCCAAAATTTTCACCGCTAACGTACCGGCCAGGGCCTTGACGACTTTTTAACCTGGAAGATCTTGCCTAATCTAATCAGGTTGAAAAACGACCGGCCTGAGGATAGAAATGTCAATGGCAGAGATTGTGAATAATGTACGAACAAATGCGTCATTTTGATCGTATTGACAATCCTTCAGCTATAAATGTAAAGCATTGAATAATACGAACGTTGGGTAGAAGATGAGGTGGGGTTCAATTTAACGGTATAGCTAGCCGTTTCGCTATGGCTATAATTAATTAAGTATTTAATAATTACATATACTACCTTCTTAGAGTTTTAGAAAAACATAAGAATCAATTATTGTCATCTTCCCTTATGTATTAAAGGCTTCATGCAGCAATGACCGCCGGAAAAAATAGCCACAAATGGAAGATAAAAGCAGTATTTGAGAATTAATTGATTACATTAACGATTAATTAATTTAATTAGTTGTTAACTAATAATTAATTATATTAACTAATTTAATCAGTTAATTGTATTATTTATTTAAATAAGAATATTTAATAAAATTAATTATTTATGATTAACTATTTGTATATAAAATAACATATAAGGACATAGATATATTTTATAAATTATTTGAATATTCTTTTACTTTAATAATATTTTGATATTTTAAATTATATATATTATTTAGTATATTAATTTTTTGTAAATAATGATATAATTTATTATATATTCAAAATTTCTTTAAAATTAAATTAATATAATTTTTATAGTTATTAAATTTCCTTTTAAGAAATTAATAATTATAATTATTTAATTTTTATATAAAAATAAATATTATAATCTTTTATAGATTAATAGTAGGAGAAATGGGAAGATTGATTAATAGGTTTTTTTAGAAGGATAAAATGGAAAATACAAAAAATTAATTTTCATGTAAAAATAAATATTATATATTAGTAGGTTTCTTTGGAACGATAAAATGAAAAATATAAAAATTAATCAAAGGGTAATTTGGTCTTTTCTTGAATCAATTAATTTCAAAAAGTTATTTTTCCTAACTTTTTAAAAATAGTGATTTGGAAGACAATCAGTTGATTCAATCAGCTAATTGACAGACACTAAAATCAATGAATTTACTAAGTTCATTAGTTGATTTTGATCAAATTTATTAAAAGTCACTTAAACAGCTAACTTCTAGACATCTTCAAAATTATATACCAAAGTTTTGTACCCTACAAGGCAATGAAATGAGGAAAAATATTGGAGAGTCCTACGCATTCAGACCACCATAAGCAATAACTAATTATTGAGTAGCTTAAACCTTGTCAAAATGTAAAAATTCTTGTGCATTTAGACGATAAAATGTAACATCCAATCATTGATTAGTGGAGTTCCATAAAAATATAGAAAATCCTACACATTTGAGTGGCTAGATGTAACATCTAGCTATTGATTAGCATAATTCAATGAAAATGTAAAGGATGTAATGAATTTGAATAGCTAGATGTATTATCTAGCCATTACTTAATGTGTGCTTTATGAAAATGCAAAGAAATTTCATGCATTTGGACAACTAAATGCAAAGAGTCTCATTTATTAATGTTTATGTGGCTACTTTTTAGTATATTTTCCTTTTTTTTATTTTTTTATAGTAATTATTGCTATCGAAATGGGTCGAAACAAGCCAAAACTTATGAGTCAATCTATTTGTTTATGAGCTTTTATAGTTTAAAGCCTCTAAGATAGAGGCCTATTCAAATGCAAGTTTAACTCAGCTTGGTTCATGTGACTTGCAATTTGTGTGAATAAGTTAGGTTGGCTTGCATGATTTTTTTTTAATTTTTTATATAGATCTAAATTTTTTATTCAAATAAAATTACATTCCCTTCACTCACTTTTGGTTGTTATGTATGATTGTATTATAAATTATTTATAAATAATTTTTTATTTTTTGAGTATTTTGTGCCTTATTTATATATACATAGTATTTTTTTAAAATTGTGCATAAATATCAAATGTGATACGATCCATTCATTTATGAATGAATATGTAGTGTTTTAAAATGTTTTTCAATATTTTATTTTTTAAATGTTTAAAGATTTAAAATTTTAAAAATAATAGAAAAAAGGGAAAAAGGTTCAAAGGCTGGCCTTTTCACATTAAATAGAACGAATTAAAGCTTTCAAATTAGAAGCTTGCTTTTGTTATGGCTCCATCTAACCTAACCCGTTTAAGGCCGGCCCTAGTGAACAAGTTAGACTCCCCCATTTGATAATTCTAACACTAGTCTCTAATAGGGGAGAGATTTCGGTGCACCAGTTGTATGGTACACCAATCTGTTTTGAAAGTCTAGATTTTCTGGATTGTGCAGTACTGCGCAGGCTGAATGAAATCTAACGACTGGTGCATCATACACTGGTGCGTCTTAGAATTTTCCCTCTAATAGATAGAGCTTTTAATGCATCACAAGAAGTGATATTAATAGACTTATTTTTTTTTTAAACTACAAAAAATATTTTTGGGTATTATTAAATGTTTAACTATAATTTCTGTAGAAATTCCTTCATACTTCAATTATAAGTTTACAGCATATGTTTTACTTCAACAATTGAAAATAGTCAAATCTTAATTTTATGAAATCATTATGCATAAAAATTATATTTTTTTTAATTTTTAAGATATTAAAAATTATAATTACATTGACCAAAGATACCAACCCATGTTGTACAATCTGAAGGGTACCCGTCCTACTTGTACTTGCATGTCGGAGAACTAACGGCAATCACAGGACGTTTTATTTGAACCTACCCGGGGGGGAATGGGGGAAAAAAATCACCACCCGCAACTTGCTTTCAATGGTGCTTTCGCAGTGAAACTGGAATGGAATCACATTTAATTTTGTTTCAAATCACAAAAATTTGTAATTTAATTCATTTAAAATTATGAATTCAATTTAATTAATTATTAGTATAAAATATTGTATATCATTCATAAATAAAACGAAGATATGCTAAAAAAAATAATGATAATTAATTTTTTTAATAATATTAAGGAAGTTTAAATAGTTTTTTATTGTTATGACAATGTATAAATAAGTAATAATATAAAATTAATTTACATTAACAGTAAATTAAACTTAAATTCTAAAATTATTTTCATAAATAATTTTTTTTACCAAAATTCAACATCAATAAATTAAACTCTCATTTTTCTTTGGGGGGGGGGGAGAGCTTGTGATTTTGGCCCTGCGGTCTAATAAAAAGTTTTAAATGCAAATATTATCTATTTAAAATAAATTCATATAATTTTTATCCTTAAATTAAAATAATTTATTTTTTCTTTCTAAATATTTAATTAGTGTAATTTTAATTTTTTTATTTAATTTTTATTAATTTATTGATCTCAGGAGACTATTCCCACTCTATGTTTCCTTTAAATTAATATGAAATATGAAAGTCTAAAAGGAAATTCTTATTTTCATATTGATTTATGTAACTATTTTAATAATTTTTTTAAGTTCATTGTTTTCTAAATCTTAAAAAATGTTATTTATGTGAAAAATAATATAGTGAATGCCAAGAAATCAAGTAAGAATTGACAGAAATCAATAAAAGTTGACAAAAATCATACAAAAAGATCAAATTTGTACAAATTAAATACATAAAAAATAAAATACAATATTTTAAATTAAAAATTTTTAAATCATAAAATTATTATTTTAGGGAACTAAAATTACATTTAAACCCAATAGAAATATGGTTCTATGATAAGTATTTGTTTAGGTGGATATTTATAAAACATCTTTAATTTATCTATTAGTTATTATAATTGATATTTACTCAATCTCTGTTTGTAATCAGTTATTGATAAGTATTACTTAATAATACTTATCAATTGGTGTCTTGAACAATGTTATTGTTAGGAAATATTTGGAAAATGGATAATATAAAATTCGAGAGACAAATTGGGAGATGGAAATAGTAGGTAAATTTTTTTTTAGGAAACTATCTCTAGAGTAATAATTTTTCCACTTTGTTGCAAATGGCTTTATAAAATTTTTACCCCTAGGATACAATGCTTAACCAAGAATAAAAGATTACAATTCTCCTATTCTTATAACCAGAATTAACTTAGTTGAAATTAGAGGAAGACACTTCTTCAGTTTAGACGGGAAAATAATAAATGATTCCTATTCATAAAGTTGTAATTACCTTTTGATGAAAAGACATATATTGAATTTTGAAAGAATACAAATTTTCATCTCAAAAATTATAATTTTACATTTCCAAAAGACATACTTTTTTGCTAAGAGTTATTAATAACTTTGAAAATAATTTATTACTTTATTAGATGAGACAAATAACCACAATAATCTCCTATGTATTATATAATAATAATAATAATAATAATAATAATAATAATAATAATAATAATAATAATAATAATAATAATAATAATAATAATAATAATAATAATAGCAACAACAATACAATGGCACATGAATTTACTGGGTATTTACATAATGCTGTCCAAGAGGTGGTCATAACTTAAACCTTTGGATTGAATATGATTTATAAAGATAACATATTCACATCATGCAATAATTTATAACTCAGCAATAAAAGCGTATTTTTTTGTATAGGCATTGCATTCATCCTATCTTAATAAGTATATCTTGAATTTTATCAAAAAAATTTCAAGAAGTAGCCTTTTGCTTCCATATTTGCAAATATAAATTCATTTATGGTGTTCACAACCACTTACATAAGATATAAACCTATTAAGAACAAGAGTTCAATCTTTCTCATTATGGAAATACAGTGCATTAAGTAGATATGGAACTTTAATAAGAATAGATTTACCCCCACTGATCCTTAAATGTTTAATTCGTAACCTCTTCATTGACATTTCTTGGTCAATTTTAATTAAAGTTACCTTTGAACTTTTATACATAAGATTTTCAATTAGTAAAGTTAAGCTTATGATTAACATCAATGTGATAAAGTAAGATTCAACCAAGATTATTTCTATTAGTTGGTAATAGTCCTTCACCTCTCATGGTTTTTATAATTTTCTCATTCACCCAATTTGGGTTTCATAAAGGATCTACTAGCATTCGAACCAAAAATAAATATTGCAATTTACCTTATCTCAACTTATAATATATAGGTATTTATATATTCAAAGATATATATCACAATTTATCTTATCTTAACTCAATAGGTATTTATATTTCCTTTCATTTCCTTAGATAACAATTATACTATATCTTATCTCCATCAAAGATAGATACTTACTTATGACTTACCTTATTTTCCCATTTAAGAACATTTATCACAATATTTATCGATTTGCATTCTTTTCAATGCTAGTTCAAATATTTCTAAGATTATTGCCCTTTTGTATTCTCTTCTATACTTCTTCAAGTATCTCTACATTACTTTCTTGAAAGAAATATTATAATCTTTATTTATATACTCATAATAAGTACTAGAATATTTATAATATGTAATATAATACACAATTTTCTTACTCATTTATGGATAAATATTAATCCACAAAAATGATTGAACTTAACACATCAAAGTATAATTTATTGTACAAGAAGAGTTCTATCTTTTTATGCATAAAATAATAGTATGATCATTTCACTATATAAAGCACATTATATAATTCATGATATTTAAATATCAATTCGTACTAATCATACAATTAAAATGGAAATTCTTTAAAAATATGAAAATAATGCCTAAAAGATTCCATGCCTTCTTAGCTTTCTCATTAATCTAGTAATTAACTAGAAAAAATAATCTGAATTAGACTTCACATGAATTATATATCATATTAGCCAATCACATAATTCAATGTAAAATTCATCTGATATATTGTTAATATAAAAAAAAATGATAAGTTAAACTCATTTAAGAATATATCATAATCATCAATATCAATCATTTAAGTCATAAACTTATTATAAAATTTACGAATATAATCTTATTATGAACAATAGGTAAATTAATACATCACTTCTAATAAAAGAAGTTATGGAAGTGTACACCTTATAGATAATAAAATCCTTTACTTTTTAAGAATTTAATTTCATATAGATACTTGTAGGGAAGCTCACTTTAAAGTTTTTCTCCTTTATTAATGTGTGGTGAAATATTTCAAAAAATCTCATCAATAATTCTCTTTAATGCTGCACTCAATAGTGTTTCTCTTGAAAATAGATTATATAACAAAATAACAATACATCAAAAATATGTTAACTTTTAATGAAAATTACTCCCATTGAATTATGTAAATTGGTACGATATTATATGTAAAAATAAAATATTGAAATATATATCAAGCACTAGCTACATCCATTTCAATGATGGATATCAAATCAGTCATGATCAATGTCAAATATAAACACGTAAATTGCAACTTGTCAAATGCTTAACAAGAGTGAGTCCTCCCATGAATCCTAGTTATCAGAATGTATTTTAGGAGAATATTTCTTTAACATTGATAAGGGTGTGATCAGATTAGTTTAGAATTTAGAAGTAGTGATCCTTATTTATAACATATAATAAAAAATGGATTAACTCATTGTGGAGAACTGCCCATTATCATATTCATGGGTTAGATTAACATTTGAGCACAACTGGATAGTCATTTTAGTTTGGGCTAATTTTTTTTTCATATTTTAATTAAATAATTGAATTAAAGGTATAAAATAAATTAAGTCTAATAGTTTCCTACTTGGACCATATAATTTAGTAATAATGACCATTTTAGTAAAATGTAAAAGTAAATTATGATGTCTTTACAACCATAAGTCTAAGTTAAGATCATAAGTATCTAATAGTGCATATGAGGTATTCAATAGGGATATATATATATAAATAAAATTGTGCTTAATAAGATTTACATAATAAAACATGACAATATATAAATCTTCACATAAAGGGTTGAAGCATCCACCCAAGATATCAAATGAAAATTATTATTCTCAACAAAGTATTGAAACAAGCTCTAAATGTCTTTATCAATATTCTATAAAATTTTGCAAAATATGTAGTAAAACATGAATATTTTATTTATATACATCTCGAGATAAATAATTTACATCATAGTACTTTCGCTAATCTAAAACATTAAAAGACTTAGCCAAATCTATATCAATCACATGATCATAGTACATTTCTACTATCAAGCCTTTAGTTAATGGATCTGCAAGTATATTATTCATGGAAATGTGTTCAATAAAGGTAATATACTCGCATACCTTTTCTCACATAAATTAGTACTTTACATTAAAGTTCTTTCTATGGGCATAACATTTATTTTTTTAAGAGAAGTTCATAATAGTAGTGTTATCATAATAGATGGTTGAGGGTTTTTAAATACTTTCTATAATTTTAAAGCTAGTTATAAAAATCCTTCACCATATAATTACATAAGAAGCTTCATAACATATGATATGCTTTGCTTCCATAATAGAAGTTGCTATAAGGGACTACTTAACACTTTTCCATAACATAAATCCTTTTACTATTGTAAAGATGTACTTAGATGTCAATTTATGATCATTTAAACAATAGGCAAAATCTAAGTCTGAATAATATGTAACTATGAGATCTCCTGATCTTTTATAAATAAATATATAATCTTTTATACCCTATAAGTACTTCAGGCCTTTTTTAATAACAATACAATATTTTTAACTATGATCATTTAGGTACCTCCCCAATATACTAATAACATAAGCTATGTCAAGATGTGTATATACCGAAGTATACATCAGGCTACTTATGATTGAAGCATATAGGACATTTCTTATTTTCTTCTTTTCAATATTATTTTAAGGACATTAGAACTTTGAGAAAACCTTACCTTTTGAAATTGGTGTTTGAAACTTGAGAGCATGTGGATATGTCGAATTTCTTTAGTACCTTTTCAATTTACATTTGTTAAGACAAATCAAGTAAACCCTAATATCTATCATAATGAATCTCTATGTCTAAAATATATGGGGCACTCCCAAGATCCTTTGTATCAAAATGTTTTAACAATATTTGCTTTGTTTAAGCCAGTAAGTTCATATCATTACTTGCAAGGAAAATGTCATTCATGTATAGTTTAGGTATGATAAAACTACCCATACTTATTAGTATGTAAATGCACTAATCTACCACATTCTCCTAAAACCCAAAAGAAGTCACTACCTCATCAAACTTGAGGTACCATTGTCTAAACACTTGTTTTAAGCTATATATAAACTTTTTAAGTTTATATATAAGATGCTCTTTTTCTTTTTTCTTAGAAACCATCTAGCTGGTTTATATAATAGTCTCTAATAGGTCACTATCTAGGAAAGCTATTTTTACATTTGTTTGATATAGCTCCAAATCAAAATGAGCCATCAATACCATAATAACATAAAATGAGTCTTTAGTTAAGATTGGTAAGAATGTTTCTTTGTAGTGTATGCCTTCCTTCTAAAAGTACCAACATAGCTTTATAACTTTTGATTTCACCTTGAACTTCGTTCTTGGTCTTAAAAACCTATTTGCATGCAATTAGCTTACAACTTACAAGTAGTTAACTAGATCCCATAATTGATTCTTGTGCATTAAAGTCAGTTCATCCTTTATAGTACTCAACCAGTTAAAAAAATTTGAACTAGATATAACTTGTGAAACTATTATAGGATTAGTGTCATTGTTAATGTCATATCCATGCTCTTGTAGATATACAAGATAATCATTAAGAATTACAGGCTTACAAACTTTATAAGATCTCTTTAAAGGGATTCTTTCATTTATCTCATTTGGTTTAGCTTCTTTTGCGATTAACTATGCTAAATCATTTGGTGGAATAACAGAAAATGACTCTCCTAACGTTAGCATTAGTGGGATATTTGTACTATCTTTAGTAAAATCTATGATACATAGTACTTGGCTCCCACTTTCTAATTTATCCTTAAGGAAAATAGCTTAGTTTGATTCAATCACTTAAGTTGTATAAGTTAGATCATAAACCTATTACCTCTTAAGCTATTGCAGTACCTAATAAAATATCTACTAATGACCTTTGAATCAAGTTTCTTTATGTATAGAATATATGATTTTAATTTAACTTTGTAACTTAAAAACTAAAAATGCCTTAGACTAGGCTTTTTACTATACAATGACTCGTAAAGGGTTTTAAGAACTAACTTATTGAGAATTTAATTTAGAATATAGGCTATTGTTTTTAATGTATCACCCTATATGAATTTTGATTACAAAGTGTAGGCTAACATGCACCTTACCATGTCCATGAGAGTCTAGTTTCTTTTTTTGTAATTTTATTCTACTCCAGTATCTTAAGCATGGCATAACTTGCTTTAATTCTACACTCCTATAGGTACCTTGCAAAAAGGTTAGGATTTTTGCCTATTTCATCATACCTACTATAATACTCACTATTTTTATTAGAATCGATGCATTTTATCCTCCAATTTCAGCTCAATTCTTGCCTTGAATATCTTAAAGGCTTCCAATGATTTTAACTTCTCATTGAGTAGCTCCACCTAACCATATTTAAAGTAATCATCGATGAAAGTAATGAAGTACTTGTGGCCTCCCATAGCACTAGCTATCAGATTAATTCTAAAATGCTTTTCTTTCTGCTTCTCTTCCCCTTTGTAGCTATAGCTAGAAGTTTAAATTTGATGCAATCTATGTAAGTTCTATAGTCTAAGAAATTTAAGTCATATAGCATTTTCTTTTTTATGAGTCTATGTATTTTTTCTTAAAAGATGTGTCCTAACCATTTATGTGAAAGTATTAAGGACTTTTTATCAATTCTACTTCTTTTCTTATTGATAATAGAATTTATTGATTTATAAAACTAGGATTTAGGTTAACTGCATACAATCCATCACCCAAAGAACTAATAACCACAACAAAAGATTTATAAAATAATTTAACTTTTTCATTATTAAAATAACAAGAATATTCAATAGAGTCCAAGACAATAAAAGAAATTAACTTCTTTCTTAGAGAATGTATATAAATAATGTTATTTATTAATAGCTTATGTCCAGACTTCAGATTCAAGTTCACTAATCCAATGCACTTCACTTTAACTTTGCCTTCATTTCTTAGTCAGACAATTAACTTTCTTTCATTTAGCTTCTTCAAATTTATCAGTGCCTAGAAATAATTCATGACATAAATAGTCACACTACTGTTTGACAATTAAGAGTTTAATAACACATTGACAATATTTAAATCAAAACAAATTAAAGTTAGATAGGTACTTTTCTTCTTCTTCTCAGATGATTTTTTATACTTGAAGCAATCTACTTTCTTGTGCTTATACTTTTTAAAAAATTGATAATTACCTTTGAATCACTCCTTTTTTAGCTTATGGAATTGCCCATTAGTTTTATCCTTCTCACCCATCTTTCTTTTATGGTTTTGTTAGCCTTTATTATCTTTATGATTAACCCTTATCCCATGTTCTGAGGTTTAAGCTATGCATAATATACTTGAACACATGAGCTTTACCTTTTTTTTTATCTTCTTTAGCTTGAGTAATAATGGACATATGTTTTTTTATGGTTCATTTAGTCTTCTAATTGCTGTAAAATGTTTTCGAAATGTCAAACTGCAGTAAGAAAGATTTTAGCACTTGCTAAGTCAAATAACTAATCACTTAAATTAAATTATATAGACTTTAATTTGTTGTTATAGTTCACTAATCTCAAAATGTACTTTGCACCTTATACACACCATCATACATTTATTTTTCAATTAATAAGATACTGACCTTTTCTTTATGCTATGAGACTTCTTATATTTTCAGCTACAGAGTCTAATAACAATTTCATATTGTCAATTTCAAGGACGTTTTCTTTGATAGTTTTCTTTATCATATATTTTATTACCATTAAATATACTTTATTCAAGTGAGTCTACTTTCCATGATGACTCTTTTATTTTACTATAGATTTAGCACTAATAACAGCTTTTATTTCCCTATTGGCCCAATCAAGATTAGAAACTATTAGATATAACTTTAATGACTTAATATAGTCCTTATGATTTATCTCATTCAATGTCCTAATAGCATTTAATTGTGTAGTAGGGAAATGGAAGATAAAGTTAAAACATTAACACATGTTTGACTTTAATTATGCTTAAAAGTTTCCTTAGTAAATTACACAATTATACATAGTATTATAGTATAAGAGCTAATATCAATAAGGCATTTAAGACCTTATAATATAATATAATATAAGGATTAAATATTATATTTCTAAAACTTAAAACCAATAGAGTGCTAAAAAATTTTAGAGATACAATGTTTACTCTTATACCCATGTTATTATCGATAAGTTGTATTAATAATATTATACTAATAAAATATTAAAATGTTATTAGTATGATATTCTCTTTAATCCAACTAACATTTTAATAAAATTATCAAAATTTATGTAATTGGGCCCATGATGGGTGGGTCCATAATTATATGAAATTTTATGGTATAATATAAGCCTAAATGATTCCTATGAAATATATTTTATTGGTATATATACATGCAAAAAATAATTAATAGGCCAAACAAAGTCTAAAAATTCCATAAAAAAATATATATGGAAGCCTAAATCATAGGAATCATATTGTAAAGTTTTCAGGGCCAAATAAATTCAAGTGGCCACTTAAATTAAATGGTCAAGAAATAATCAAAATAATTTTAATTTTAAAAAATGGAAAAATGCCCAAAAAATAAGGCTTAGAGAATAGAGGCCAATGATGCAAGCACCATTATTATCCAACACCAAGATGACAATGCGTGGCTTGAACATGCCATTGGTGTGCATGGATCTTGCCATATGCATGTTGTGAAATCATCTTTTGCTTTTAGTTGAGTCTATTAGTCAAGTCACTAGATCTAGTTATAGATCTATGTAACCTAAAATGGATTTTGGCTTATTTTTGCAATTTTCAATATGATTTCCATACAAAATTCCTTTTTAATGCATTTTATTACATTTAAATGCAAAAAATTCCCAAAAAAAGGCATTATTAAGAACATTTGAATTTAAGTAAAATTTTTTGGAAAACTTATATAGAGCTTTATAGCCTTTTAATGCATAAAACATGCATTTTACATTTTTATAAATGCTAAAATACATGTTTTATTAATGAGAATTTATAAATAACTAAAATTACTCCTAAAATGAATGATAATAAAAATTAAAACTCTAACTTTCTTTTTCCAAAGAATTTTTTCAATATTTTCCAAAAGCTTAAAATTTTTTCCATAAACATATGTGGGAAAACATATGCTGTGCATTGGGTAAATTTAAAATAATAAGATGCACACTTCATAACAAATTAAAAAAATCATATATTGGAATATGATATGATGCAACACTTCAAGATTAAACATTTGATACACTTTTAGTAAATTTTTAGCTTTGCATGTGACTTTTATTTTGAAAAACACTAAAAGCTTGAAAGCCAATTTTGCTGGCATACCAATAAGGAAAAACAATTTTCATTTAAAAAAAAAAACACTCTAATGTGATATTGGGATTTTGGTAAAAATCATATAAACTTGAGCATATTGAGAAAAGCATACTTAAAAAAGAGTTGAAATTATGCATATTGGAAAAATGACATGATCATTAAATATTAGGAAGAGTAAAGTGGACATATAAATTTAAAACTAAAGTAGGCTAATGTTTTCAACAAGACTTAATGTGATTTAATCATTATTCTAACATTTACATATAATCCAATGTAAAGAAAACACTGAACAAAACATATCCATAAACAATACGGTATATATATTCCCTAAAAAATTGCAAGTGATATGAATATACAATCAGTTATACTCACAATAAACATACAGGGAAAATTTTATGCCATATAAGCAATATATATGCTTAAAATGCCATGCATATAGTAAACATGATGAAACCAAATTTTCAAAACAAATTGCAAATCATACACAATAATTGTAAAATATTATTTATAATAATAAGTAATTGATTTAAAGGCTATGAAATAATTTGAAATTTATAGCAATTTGATCTAAAAAATATATTCATTAAAAATTTCAAAATTATTCCAAACAAAGAATCATTTTTGAATCCACGTAATATGACCAAATTTACATGATTTAGGAAGCTCTGATGCCAACTGTTAACTTTTAATGAAAATTAATCCTATTAAATCTTGTAAATTGATACAATATTAGACATATAAATAAAATATTGAAATATAATTGAAGCACTAGTTGCATCCATTCTAATGATGAATATTAAATGAGTCACTCTTAATGCCAAGTATAGATTAATGTTCAAGATTTTATTTATAATATTTTCTTGCATTTTATGTCTATTTATATGTTACATATACTTAATTTTATAAAAATAGCCTTATTATATGATTGGGTGTTAGTTTTTCAATGTTTTCGAATTGTTTGGTTAATGTTGCATTTTTATACTATTTCAGGTTTTCAACTATAAATTAAGCTTTGGATATTAAAATTAGGTGATTTTTATATCTTTAGAAAGTTTAGAGGAAGCTTTAAAATTTCATGTTTTGGATCAAGCCTAGTTCGGATGATTGGAAGGTTAAAAATGGTCATGAATTTAATACTCTATTTTTTATGTAAGCTGAACCAATCTTGGGTCATATTTTGAACTCCAGAGGCCTAATTATGGTGAAATTAGTGCTTAAAGTTGCCTAAGACTTAGCCCAATAACTTTCATGTTTAGGGTTTAGTGAGACTATGTAAGTTTAGGAGTTCTATAATAGCTAGAAGTTAGACATATGAGATTGTACTGCAATAACTCTTATAATACATTATTTTATAAATTAGATTTTGAGTCTCTAAAATTAGCAAAGCTACATTCTTTATAATCCTAGAAGGCATATTAACTTGGCCCATTAGGTTTTGTAGGATAGGAAATTAGATTTAAGGGTTTGTGACTTTAGAGGCAAGAACATACAATTTTAGATAACTTTCTTATCTTCTCCAAATTTCTTCTTTAATCCATGGAAGGCTAATTTTTGAATTAACTTAAGAAATTTAAGACTCATCTCAATTTAGATTATAAGATCCTAAGTTGTAATGTTAGATATTGTTAATTTATTTTCCATTTTCTTTAATTCTCTTATCTAATTTTCTAGAATTGCATGAATTAGATACTAGTTCGATATAATGTATATTCATTTATTTGATTTATGATATCTATTTGGTTTATGTTGGATTTTGGTTAGTTAATTATCATTCTTCTTATAAGAATAGTGGGTTGAAAGATTAAACTAGAAGTTTTTAGTTTGATCTTTTAATTTAGTTAAATTCTATGTTCAAATTGATTTAGATCTAACTTTAGAGATTATAATGGTTACTTAATTCTACCAATCTAAATTGATCAAATCCTAGATGATTATCTAGCATAGAATTTGTAAATCATTACAAGGATTTTGGATGATTCTAGATTGAAAAATTAATTATAATTATCAAATATATTATTATATTTTATTAATCTATCGAAGAGTTCTTAATTTCCTTTGTTCAATTGTGTTGCTCTATTATTTTTCATGTTAATTTTCTATTCTTTTTCAATCATGCATTCTATTTAATTTTAAATCAAAGCCTCCCAATGTAGTTTTATTTACATTCCAACATTTTGTCTATGTACTATTTGCTTAATTACGTAAGTGTGCAATATTAATTTTCATTTCTATTTCCATATTTTTTTTTATTTTTCTAATGTAAAAGACTTTAATAATACTATAACTACAATCAATAATTGAATGTGAAAGAGTGTATTAAGTAGATCACTAACGGTTTGACCAAGTTTGTTACTTTAAAATGCAAATTTTTTATCAAATAAAAAATTTTTAATTTTGATTGAGTTTAACAATTGTCATGAACACATACATTACAACTTGTTAAATGACTAACAAAAGTGACTCTTATTGTGAACCTTAACTATCAAAATGAATTTTGGGAGAATGTCTATCTAGCATAAATGAGGTATGATTAAATTAGCTTAAGATTTAGGAGTAGTAACCTTTATTTATAACATGTAATTAGAAGCAGGTCAACTTATCATTGAAAACTATCCAATACCATATTCATAGGTTAAACTGTTATGTAGGACTAATTTGATAATTACTTAAATTTAGGTTAAACTTTTTTACATTTTAATTGAATTATTGAATTAAAGGTCCAAAATAAATTAAGTTTAACAAAATAATTATATTTTTCAAAAAATAAACTTTATTTATAATTAACTAGAGATTAAATGACATATAAAATTGAAAGTAACCACTCATAGCAAAGTATTTATTCACATAAAGTAATTGAAATGAATTCAGCCCTTAAGTAATTAATCCATTAACAAGATTCATATATACAAAAATTTTAAAATTTAAATTTATATATACCACATCACATGAAAGATAGACATATTTAAGTTTAATTTTGAATAAGGTTGAAATCTAACCTTAATGCATTGATAGCAAACATACATGAAAGAAACCAAACCACTAAAACACTTTTTGCCTAAACTATAAATTAAATAGAAAAAAAAGGAATCTTCCCACTTCTTATATCAATTTTACCTTACCTAAATTAATTCACATGAAAATAATTAATGGGTAAAATAGTAGTAGAAGATGTGAAAAGAATCACACCAATCTATTAATCTTATACTCTTTGTCATGGGGATGATTTTGATCTAAGCATTTAGTTTTCTTCTACTTATGACATTAAATGATGAATTTGGTGAGTTCTTCAAAAACTCCAAGGACACTGATGTCATTCAAGATGTAGTAGATTTCTTTGCTTTCATGATGTTTTATGAGAACATGAAATCTTTAAACTAATTTTTGTATTATATGAAAATATTCGTCATATTTGAATTTGCTTGAATTTTTTTCTTATAACATTTTTTATTTTTCATAATGTCATTGATTTTTCTAAAACTACCTAAAGAATATAACCTTTGATGTTTTCTCTATAATTTGAATTTCAATCTAGAGAAAGAATTACTATCATAAAACTATTGGAGGGTATTTAGAAAATGGAGAAAATACACTTCAAGAGAAAAATTAAAGGATGGAAATATTAGGCAAGGCATTTTAGGAAACTATGTTAAGGATTGTAATTTCCTTACTTAGTTATAAATGGCTTTATAGAGATTCTACCCTTAGGATACAAGGCCTAATGAAGAATATAATACTATAATTCTCCTATTCTTATAGCCATAATCAACTTGGTAGGAATTAAAGGAAGAAACTTCTCAAGTTTGAAAGAGAAAATAATTAATGGCTTATATAAATAGCATTGCAATTACATTTTAATGAAAAGATATGTAGATAAACATAACTATTGATTTTTGAAAGGACATAAGTTTTCATTTCAAAAATTATAATCTTACATTTTCAAAAGACATGTATTTTACCCAAGAGTTATTAACACCTTTCAAAATAATTTATTATTTTTTTAAATATGATAAATAACCACAATAGTTATATGAAGGATTTTATGAGTACAGAAAGTCATGTGATTCAAGGTAGGCATCTAAGGTAGTGAATTACCTTGCCTCAAATTCTACATTTCTATGAAAATGAAAATTAGAGAAATGTAAAATTTTTAGCTTTATATTTATAAGCTAGTTTTTCTTTTTCCTTTTGCCTTTTGTTTTCTGTTATTCCTAATTTTTCAAAAAATCAAAGATTCCTTTTCTTTTCTCTTTCACTCTTATTCCTGTACCTCTCAATCACCACTACCTCACTTTTATTCTTTTCTCTTTAGCTTAGTTGAGGCTTTAATCATGAGCTTTGCTTATAGAAAGAACAGATCAAGTTACTTAATCACTAGATTATTCTAAGCATCTCGAGCAAATAACGCAATAGTAATATCTCTTTGATAGTGTCGATGATAGTGATTGTAATACAATGGCATAACAATGGTGATGGTGACTTTTAGGTTCATAAGAGTTTTTTTTCCTTCATTTTGTTTTCCTTATTTCATCAATTTCCTTTTGCTTTGGTTTGTGTTTGTTCTACCTCACTTACTTCTAGTTTTAGTAGTTTTAGTTATATGCAATTTGTTCTTCTAGTAATAAGTTTTAGGATAAGGACAAAAGCGTAACCCTAAGCCATCATGTATGGGCCTTATGCAATCTATTAGATTCTAAGATGTTAAATCTATTTATGTTATGTGTAAATCATCAAGCTTCTTTGTGAGATATTTTATTGGAAGTCCTAAGATTTCTTTCTTCTTTCTTAGGTGAAAATTTTGGTACTAGTTCTAAAAGTAATGATTTTTATTTTTCGAAAATGGAAAGAAGAATAATATAGCTTTATTGCAAGTAGAATGTGTTGGCTCAAGCAAATGATGCAAAACTAAAAGGGAATAAACTTTTAGGAAATGGGAAGTAAGAGGAAAGACTATCTGATACAAGCTTGCTGTAAAAGCTCCATATTCCTTCCCTTATGGATATATGTTCTATATGCCTTGCAAACCATGGCGCATGCTTTTCAAAACTAGTATGTAGCAAAATATTTCATCTTTTGATTTATGAAGCATTTATTAGTATGTTCATGAATTATGCCTTTCTAATGCAATGTTTTATCAAATCTAGTAGTTTTATTATTTTCTTAGGAAAAATTGTAGCTATAAATCTTGATTTTGACCTCCACAAGAAGAAATTACTTCAAAACTGGAAAAAAATACTTATAAGGAGCATGTGTAAGTGTTCAATTAAACATTTGAGAATGAGTGAAGTTTATAGGCTAAGTCCAGTAGTCTCTATCATGTCTTTTATTAACGTTTACAATAATTGAGTTTTCTAGTTTATTGGCTTAAATATAAACTTTTTGATACTTTTTTTTTCTTAATGTTGTTACATTTCCATTTCTTTAGCATTATATCTTTGCATCATAATCTCATTTAATCTTATTACATCAGGAAAGGTATAAAGGCATAATTAAAGAATGTGGAAAAGCATTAGAAGTCAATCCTATGCATGTAAGAGCTTTAGTGAGGAGAAGAGAGGTTTACGAGATGCTCAAACATTTTGATGAGGCCATGGTTAATTAGTTTAAGCTTTATTTAATCCTTCTAGATTAATGTTGTCCTTAATTTTTAACTCTAGCATATCTTGGCTCATTCTAATAAGACGTATTTGTAACTTTATCTCATTAAAATTGTAATATTTTTTAATGAAATTGCATGATTTTATGTGCATATATGAAAAAAAATCCTAGAAATTGATTCCTTAAATAACTAAACTAGAAAAGTGATTCATCATTTAAAACCCCTTGCTATAAAAAAATTGGAGAAGATTAAAGAAGAAATGATTAGTGAGTTATTTTTATATGTTTCCTATGAAGATGGTTTCACTACAATACATAATATCTATTCTTTAGGTCTACTTAAAATTTACTGCAAGTCATTCTTCAATATACCATTACAAATTTTCTTTAGCTACTTGTGTGTTATGTTTATGTTTTCACTTTTTATTATAAAGGTTACTTATGGTTATTGAAATTCAATTTGGCTAAGAAATAGTGAAAATTTGTATAGGCTACTTTTTATGGTTACCTATTACACCACTTAAAAAATTTAGACATATTTTATTACCCTTTTATTATTTATGTGTATGTTATAATTATTAAATTGTTGTGATTGTATTTAGGAAGAGAATTTTCATGTGGAAAATAGAACTTTAAGGTAGGAATAGGAAGAAATAAAATGACTTAAGGTTAGATTGAAATTATATTTAAGTAAGTATATATAGAGGTGATTTAATACTTGTTTATCCTATTTTGCCTAAGTTACCCCAAATTACCAAACTACCCTTAACATTTTATAACTCCTTAAGCCACCAAACCTTCTTTTCTCCTTTCTTTAAGCTCGTTTTCCTTAAAATTTGGCAAAATTTAGCCAGGAAAATCCAAAAACTCATTAATAGTTTTCTTCAAGTGAGGTAATTCATCTAATTCTTGAGCTTATGCTTGTTAATCTTAGGAAATTTAGTTTAAAGGAAAAAAATTAAGGAATTGAACACTCCAATTGAGTTTCTTTTGATTTTGTGTTAAATAGGGTAGTTTAATTTCTCCTTTAATCTCCTCTTATTCTTTCACACTCAAATAAATAGAAAATTTACTTAAAATCAATAGTTTTCAAGAATCCTATGTTTAAGGGTTCAAATGTTGGTTAAGTTGGAATTTTGTTGCGTAAATGCTATAAAGTTATGATGTGATATGGCTTATTATTGAAAGTAGTTCAGTAGTTCAAAAATGTATTTAGGTGCTTATTTTATGATGAATTCTAGGTTATTATTAGTGTATATGTTTAAATTGATAAGTTTAGACCATATAAATAGTAAATTGTAAAATTTTTATAAATTTAAAACATATACTTAGGTATATAAGCTAGTATGGCACTAGAGTTACTCTTTAGGTGCCAATACTCAAGTATCCCAAACAAATTGCTCTTTGGATGACCAAAAATGAGTATATACCCAAGTATGTCATTTAGAGATACTTTCAAGTTAACCATAAGTGAGTACATACCTAAGTATGACACCTAGAGTTATTCTTTAGTTAATCATACTCAAGTATATACTTGAGTATATCACCATTGTACCCATCTTTTGATCGTTTTATGGAAATTTAAGGTATTGCATGCACATAGAGTTTTGGTAGTTGTATATTGAGTATATAAATGTTATTGGTTATTATTATGATGTTGAAAATCCTTAAATGAATAGTGTTTATGGCTTGTATATGAAATTGTGTTTATAAATTGAATATGGAATTATGATATTGGCTTGAATGAGAAATGAGGAGATAAAATGATATGTGATATAAATAGTATCAGATTCTAGAAACCATTTATGAAAGGAAAAAGCAAACTTTAGAGGGATAAGGATAGAACTTATAAGAGGATAAGACTGACTTGAGAGGTATAAGGATATTTAATTCCTTTCTTTTATAATTATTATTTTTTGTACGTGGTTAGAGATAATTAATGATGTTTATATCATTGTATATTAGTTTACCTTTATATAAGAAATAGTTACACATAAAAGGTACTATGGATGCCCTAAAATTTTCTTATTTAAGTGGATTGTTTACTATCAAGTCTTAGACTCACATTTTTAAATGTTTACTTTTTCAAATGCTTAAATAGAAGCTCCTTTTCTAGCTACATTGCAAGAATAAAATCTTTAAGGCTTATATGCTACAAATGGCAACCATAGTTTTATTATTGTAAATAGAAATTTCTCTTTAAGACTTGTAAGATATGGTTGATGATGGAATAATATTAGTACTTGTAAATACTTAGGTAATCTTAATAACTTATGTTTGCACTTATAGCCATTGTGTTGTGATGCTAAACTTTAGGATTATAATAGGCTAGTGAAAATTAAGAATTAAGTTCCATGGTGGTTAGAAGATAGGTGGGTCAAGAAAAAATTGATATCAAAGCATGATCTAGGATTTTAGTAGGAAAATAAGGCTCTAGGATAGAATGATTATGATATGATTATGGTTGCCTAACTAAGTGTTGGTTGAACCTGTATAAGTAGTATATGTGTGCTTGGAAACATATATCACCAATACTATTTTCACAAACCCTAGATTACTTATGAATGTGTTGGTGGAGATTCTTTCTTAAAATAGTGATTATTGATTGATGTATATCTAAATGATTGAAAATTTTATGAAATATAAAAAGATAGAAGAATCCAATAGTTGTCAATGTTACAATCCCAGTAATAAAGAGTCATCTAGGGATTTTTAGGCTTAAAATGGGTGATATAAGGGAAATGATAATTAAAATATCCCTCTGTAGGCCGTTACTTTTAAATAATAAATTATAATAGACTTAGTTTAGGTTTTTCACCATGAAGAAAAGTCAGAACAACATAGGAATTAGGATGATTAAGCC
This sequence comes from Sindora glabra, assembly GCA_020226215.1. Taxonomy (NCBI): domain Eukaryota; kingdom Viridiplantae; phylum Streptophyta; class Magnoliopsida; order Fabales; family Fabaceae; genus Sindora; species Sindora glabra. The sequence continues at coordinate 52,757,862 of CM035227.1, read as the reverse complement.
TCCAATCAAAGAAGAGAAAAAGAGAGAGAAAGACAAATTCCTTCCTAAGGAAAATATGAATAACAAATTTCAAATCATTCATGAGTTCATTTAGCTTAAACCACCCCACTTTACTAGTTTAGATCTAATAGTTGTTCCAATCAATTTCTTGCTTAGATTGAGAGGTATAGGAAGGTGCTTTTATGTTTTGAGTAGATAATAATCTAACTGGTTAAATACATGCTAGAAGATGTGGTGCATTATTAATTTTCTAGTATTGTGAAAAATAGAGATGTAAGTTTGCCACCTTTAATTTTGGCAACATTCCATAAACTTTTCATTGATTATTTCCTACCACCTAGTTTGAGAAAAATTAGAATGAGAGAATTTGAATATATAAAGTGGGGATCTCTATCCATCAGTGAATATGACATGCAATTTACTTGCCTATTTCATTATACGAGTTATTTAATTCTAACCAAATAGGTTAAAGCGTAGAGATTTGTACAAAGTTTGCAAGATCACTACTTTAATATCACTCATGTCACCCAAACCACTACCCATTAGGAAGTGGTTGACTAAACATTATAAGCAAAATATCGAATTAAAGAAAGGAAAGAATGGGAAGCATGAATTGAAGGAGTGAAGTGAAATAGTTTTTAGCTAATGTAAGGAGGATAACTCCTCATAATTTTTCTTTTAATTAAGGAAGTTAATCTTTATTAAGCCTAACATATCCCTAGAAGTACTTTTTATGAAACTATAAGAAGGAGAGGTTAAAAGAACTAACCATATTGTCCTAATGCCTTTGTAAACTTTAGAAGAAGATAAGGGAGAGGTAGTTATCAAGAAGAACCACCTTAGTATGTTTAATATATAAATAAACATTAGGGGCTGTATAATCAAAATAACATTATATGTTACCAATGTGGATAACTAGGCCATAAAAGAAAGAAATGCCATAGAAACCCTCTGGTTATAGCACAAACTACCTAATACTTTAACAAAGTGAAACAATAGCATAACCTATAGTTTTAGTAAAACCTCAAATGAATACGGGAGTGAGTGGTAGTGGTAATAACCAAGGAAAGAGTGTAGTGGGAGACCAGGCAAGAGTTTTTACCTTGACAAGGTAAAAGTCTTAGGCATCAAATGCTATTATTGCAAGTACTCTTCTAGTTAATAACTTATAAGCTCGTATTTTATTTGATCTAGGAGCTACTCACTTCTTCATTTCTATGAAATCTGTATCCTTGATTACTAAATCCCTTAGTAAGTTGCAAAACCTTTTGTTAGTCACTTTACTATTAGATGAAACCTTTATAGCTATCTTATTTGTGAATGCTTATCCTATATGTGCATGATTGAATAATGCTTACTAATTTTATCCTTTTAGGAATGGTGGATTATAATATTATTTTAGGAATGGATAGGTTATCAGCTTACCATGGTCAAATAGGGTATTTTAACAAAATAATAACCTTTATTATAGAAAAAGTATTACCTTTTATATTTTAAGGAGAGAAGAACTTTGAGATTGCTAGAATAATTTCCAAAATTAAAGCTTAAAGGCTCATTTGAAGAGGATGTACAACATATTTAGTAGTAATTGTGATTTGAAGAAACCCTCTCTAACATCAATGATGTTCTAGAGAATTTCTAGATGTATTTCTAGAAGAGTTACTAGGACTATCTCCTTATCAAGAAATTAAATTCAATTTTGCTTTAGCCTATAGCATAGATCCAATTTCTATACCTTATATTAAATGGCCCCATTAAAATTAAAAGAGCTTAAAAAGTAACTTCAAGAGTTAACTAATAAGGGATTCATTCATACTAGTTTATCATTATGGGGAGCTTTGGTATTGTTCATAAAAAAGAAGGATGGGATTTTACAATTATGTATAGATTATTAGAAACTCAACAAGGTGATAATAAAAGATAAATACCCTTTGTCTAGAATTAATGATTTGTTTAGTAAATAACAAAGAGCTAAATATTTTTTAAAAATTAATTTGTAATCCAGGTATCACCAATTAAAGATCTAAAAAGAGGATATCTATAAAATAATGTTCAAAACTCATTGTAGCTACTACAAATTTTTAGTCATATCTTTTAGGTTAGCCAATACCCCTATAGCATTCATAAACCTAATGAATTGAATCTTTAAGCCATTGCTAGACATGTTTGTGACTGTGTTTATTGATGGTAGCATGATATATTATAAAAGTGAAGAACAACATATACAATACCTCAAAATTATTCTACAAATCTTATGAGAAAACTAACTATTTGCTAAATTTTCTAAATATGAATATTGGCAAACTAGTGTAAAGTTCTTAGGACATGTCATATCACAAAATGGTATTAAGGTTAATCCTTAAAAGATTGAAGCAATTCAAACTTGGCTAGGGCCCATAATTATATAAAAAATCTAAAGTTTTCTCGAAGTAGCGAGTTACGATTGATGACTTGTAAAGGATTTTTCTAAAATAATCCTTTCTCTAACCAAGCTTTTTTAGATGGGAGTCAAATTCAAATGGTCTGATAATTATGAAATTAGTAATCAAATATTTTTTTACTTCTACTCCAATTTTGACTTTTCTATTAAGCATCGAAGGTCTTATAGTTTATTATAATGCATTTCAAATTGGCTTGGGAGACGTATTCGTATAAAATGGAAAGGTTATAACATATACGTCATGGTAATTGAAAAGGCATTAACTAAACTACCTTACTCATGATCTTGAAAGACTGCTAAGGTTTTTACGTTGAAATATGGAGGCATTATATGGAGAAACATGTGAAATCTATATCAATCATAGAAGTTTCAAATACGTTTTCAACCAAATAGATTTAAATATGAAGCAGCAAAAATGGATAGAACTTATTAAAGATTATGTATACACTATTCATTACTAACTTTTAAAGGCAAATGTAGTTGTTAATGCATTAATTAAGAAGTCATTAGGAGCCTTAGCAAATATTCATTTTCAAGATTAGATGGTGATTATTGCACTAGTAGCAGTTCAATTCATATTGATTAAAAGAATAAAAAAATCTCAAAACAAGATGTGCAATATGAAATTTTGAAAGAGGAAGTAACATCAGATCATAATGAATACTTAACTATAAATGAAAAGGATATCATTAGATATCAAAGCTATCTTGAGTTGCTTTTAATGAAAGAAATGAATTATTACACCAATTTCACTATTCATCTTACACAATGCATCTTAGTATAGTAAAGATATATCATAACTTGCAATAGAGCTTCTCATGGAGAAGTATGAAAAAGTGATATGCTTGATTATGTGTTGAAGTTTCTCATGTGTTAATAAGTGAAAGCAAAAATGAAGGCCCATTAATTTTCACTAACCACTTTTTATTCTGAAATGGAAATAGGAAAGTGTAATCATGGATTTCTTAGCAAGTTTACCTCAAACCTAAAAGGCTTTTAACTTACTTTGGGTAATTATTGATCAATTAACCAAGATGGTTTATTTCTAGCAGTTGAAGTCACCTATTCTATAGCTTAGTACTTGCATGTTTATTTAGATAAAATAATGCCATTACATGAAATTTCCCTCACCATCATCTCAGATAAGGAACATGGTCTAGAGCTTAGTTCTAGTAAACCTTTAAGCAAGCTTTGGGGATGTAATTTTCATTTAGCATAACTTTTCATCCCCAAACTGATGAACAATTAGAATATACCATTTAAATTTTGGAAGATATACCTCTAGCTTGCAGATTGGAGATTAAAGGTGGTTAGGAGAAATACCCACCATTAATTAAATTCACATATAGATATCAATCTAGTGTCAAAATAGGCTTTAATGAAGCTTTATATGGTTAGAGATATAGATCACTTGTAGAATGGTTTGAAATAAAAGAAGCAAAACTTTTTAGGCTAAATCTAGTCGTTAATGCATTGTAAAAAGTATAGCTTATTTGAGATTGACTAAAAATAGAACAAAATCATTAAAAGTCATATGCAGATAAGTAAAGGAAAGAGTTAAGAGTCTCAAGAATGAAATATAGTTTTCCTAAAAATTTCTCACATGAAAAGAATCATGCATTTTGGTAAGAAAGGAAAGTTAACTCCTTGTTTTATTGACTTATTTCCAATCCTCAAACAAATTGGAATAGCTGCATATTGATTAGATTTATTGAATAGTTTACTTGCCATTAATCCAATATTTCATGTCTCTATATTTCAAAAGTATATTCGTAATATATTTCATGTGATCCAACATGAACCATTATAAATAGATCAAAAGTTATCTTGTAAAGAGTGACTAATAGAGATTCTAGATCATTAGATACAGAAGTTAAGATAGAAGGAGCTACCTTTTCTTAAGATTCAATAGGAATGACATGGAATAGAAGAAGCAACTTGGGAATTCAAAATAAAAAAATGTAACATAATTGTACTTATCTTTTTGGTAAGCCTTTTGAGTTAATTGATTCATTAAACATATAGTTAGTTCTTTAAGAGTTCAAGGATGAATTCTTTGAGGGAGGAAGAACTATTATACCTTTTAGAAAATTAGGACATACTTTATTATCATTTTATTATTATTTTGTATATGTGATAATTATTAAATTGTTATGGTTGTATTGGGGAAGAAAATTTTAATATGGAAAATAAAATTTTATGGTAAGAATGGGAAGAAATAAAATAACTTAAGATTAGTGTGAAATTAGATTTGAGTACGTGTGTATGAAGGATATTTAAGAACAATTTTTCCCATTTTATCCTCCAAGTTATTTTGAATTACCAAACTACCCTTAAAACTTTATAATCCCTAAAATAATTTTTCACTTCATTTTTAGGTTGTCAAACTATTAAACCTTCCTTTCTCCTTTCTTTAACTTCATTTTCCTTAAAATTTGGCAAGAACTAGTGATGGAAATCTAAAAAGTCATCAATAGTTTTCTTTAAGTGAGGAAATTCATGAAATTCTTAAGCTTATGCAAGTTAATCCTAGGAATTTGGTCTAAAGGAAAGAAATTAGGGACTTGAGCTCTCAAACTAATTTTTTTAATTTTATATTAAATAGGGCATTTAATCACTTTTAAAATCTTTTCTTGTCTCCTCTATACATTGTGAGAAGATAATTTACTTAAAATAAATAGTTTTATAAGAATCTTATGTTTATAAGTTAAAATATTGATTGAGTTAGAAAGTTGATGTGTAAATGCTATAATGTTATGATATGATTTGGATTATTGTTAAAAGTAGTTTAAAAATGAATTTGGGTGCTTATTGTGTGAAAAATTATAGGTTATTACTAGTTTTTATGTTTATATTGATGAGTTTGAATAATATAAATAATAAATTTGCTAAATTTCTGCAAATATGAAACCTATACTTAAGTATATAAGCAAATATGGTGCTAGAGTTACTTTTTGGATGTTAATACTTGAGTATCCCAAAGAAGTGCTTTTTAGATGGCCATAACTAAGCATATAGTTAAGTATGACATCTAAAAATGCTCTTCAATATGCCATAAGTGAGTATATACTCGAGCATGGTACCAAAGGTTGCTCTTTGGTTGCTTGAACTCGAGTATATCACCATTGTACCCATTTTTTGATCTTTTCATAGAAATTTTCAGGTATTATATGCATGTATGGTTCTAATAGTTGTATGTTGAGCATATAAATGCTATTAATAATTATTGTGATGTTAAAATCCTCAAATGAATTATGTTTATGAAAGAAAATTGAAACTTAAGGAGTCACCTTTAATAAAGATTTGATAAGAATAATATAGAATAAAAGAAGCGATTTAAGAATTCAAAATAGAAATGTAATAAACTTATCCTTATCTTTTGGAAAGCCTTTAGAGTTAATCGATTTGTTAAACAAATAGTTAGCTCCTTTAGAGTTCTTAGATGAATTCTTTGAAAGGAAAGAACTATTATGCCTCTTAAAAAATTAGAACATGTTTTATAACCTTTTCATTATTATTTATGTGTTTGTGATAATTGTTAAATTATTATGATTATATTAGGAAGAGAATTTTAATATGTAAAGCAGAATTTTTATATAAGAATAGAAAGGAATAAAATGACTTGAGGTTATTTTGAAATTAAATTTAAGTACAAGTTTGTAGAAAAGATTTAGGGACTCTTTTTCCCATTTTATCCCCTAAGTTATCTTAAATTACTAAATTGCCTTTAACAACTTTTAATTCCTTAAAATTAGTTTTCCCTTCATTTTTGGATTGTCAAACCACTAAACCTCCTTTCCTCCTTTCTCCAACTTCATCTTCCTTAATATTTAGCAAAAGTCAACTATGGAAATCCAAGAAATCATCAATAGTTTTCTTCAAGTGAATTAATCCATCTGATTCTTGAGCTTATGGTTAGTAGTCTTTAGAAATTTGGTTTCAAGGAAAGAAACTAGAGATTTAGGCTTTCCAATAGAGTTTCTTTTGATTTGTGTTAAATAGGGCAATTTAATCACTGATTCAATCTCCTATGATCGTTTCCATTCTTTGTAAGTTGACAATTTGCTTAAAGTTAATAGTTTTACAAAAATCCTATGTTTATTGGTCGAAATATTCATTGAGTTAGAAATTTAATATGTAAACACTAAAAAATTTTAATATGATATAGGTTATTATTAAAAGTAGTTTGAAAATGGGTTAGGTCCTTATTTTTTGATGGATTATAGGTTATTGTTGTGTATGTGTTTATATTGATGAATTTGGACTATATGCATAGTAAATTTATAGAATTTTTACAAATTTGGAAAACATAATCGAGTATATAAGCAAATATGTACCAAAGCTACTCTTTGGATGCCCATACTTAAGTATCCTAAAAGATATGCTTTATGGATGGCTATAAGTGAGTATCTATATGACATCCAGAGATGCTTTTACGTTGGACATAAGTGAGTATATACTTGAGTATTACATCTAAAGTTATTCTTTAGTTGTCTTACTCAAATACTCAAGTATCTTAACATTGTACCCACTTTTTGATCATTTTCATGGAAATTTAAGGTATTATGTTCATATAGGGGTTCAATAGTTTCATGTTGAATATATGAAAGTTGTTGGTTATTATTATGATGTTAGAAATCCTTAAATGAATTGTGTTTATGGCTCAAATGTGAAATTATGTTTGTGAATTGAATGTCAAATTATAATACTAGCTTGAATGAGAAAAATGAGTGATAAAATGATGTGTGATATGAATAGTACTAAATTCGAGAAATCATTAATAAGGGGATGAGGAATATCCTAGACAGATAAGGATAGAATTTATGATGGGATAAGGATAACTCGAAAAGCATAAGGAGATTTAATTGCATTCTTTTATAATTAACTATTAATTGTACATGATTGGAAATAATTGATGATGTTTACATCATTGTTTATAAATTTACCTTTACATTAAAAATAGCTTTTGCATGAAAAATACTATGGATATCCTAAATTTCTTTTATTTATGTAGATTGTTAATTTATTGAGTTTTAAACTCATGTTTTTAAATGTTCAATTTTTTTGAATGCTTCAATAGGAGGTCTTTTTCCATTTGCACCACAAGTGTAAAATCTTCAAAGCTTATATCTTGTAAAAGGTAGCCATAATTATGTTGTTCTAAATAGAAATCTCCCTTTGGGACTTATAAGATATGGTTAATGATGGAATAATAAAGGAAATTACTTGTAAGTATTTTATTAATGTTAATAACTTATGTTTGCACTTATAGTGATTGTGTTGTGATGCCAAGGTTAAAGGCTAGAATGGGTTGGTAAAAATTAGGAATTTGATTCCATGTTGATCATGGTATAGGTCAATCATGACAAAATTAACATCCAAACATGATCAAGGATTTTAATAAAAAAAATAAAGCTTTAAGATAGGATGATTAGGATATAACTATGGTTACCTAGTTGAGTATTGGTCAAAACTATATTAGTGGTACATGTGTACTCAGGATCACATATTGATAATACCATTTTAGCATACCTTAGATTGCTTATGAATGAGATGGTAAAGCTTCTTTCTTAAAAATAGTGATTATTAATTTGTTTTATGTCTAAATGGTTGGAAATTTTTTGAAATAGGAAAAGAATGCTAGAATTCAATAGTCGTTGAGCTAGTGATCCTAATGGTGAAGATTCATTCAAGAGTTCTCAAGTTTAAATTAACATGAGAGAGGTAATGGCAAAACATCCCACCATGGGCCACTACTTTAAGGTAACAAATTATGATAAATGTAGTTCAAGACCTTTGTCAAGTAATGTAAAGATTAGAAGGATCAAGCTTCTAAGCAGAGAAGAGAAAGATAGAGATCAATCCCTTCCTAAGGAAAATATATATAAGAAATTACAAATTTTTTGTAAGTTCAACAAGCTTAAACAACCCTACTTTATTGGTCTAGATCTAATGGTTGATCCATATCAATTTCTTGCTTAAATTGAAAGGTATGGGAAGATACTTTCATGTTCTAACCAAATGATAATTAAATTAGTCGGATACAAGTTGGAAGATGTGGCATACTACTAATTTTTTAATGCTGTAGAAAATAGAGATACGAGTTTACCACCCTTAACTTCAGTAACATTCCATGAACTTTTCATTGATCATTTCCTACCACCTAATGTGAGAGAAGCTAGAATGAGAGAATTTGAATATTTGAAGCAGTGATTTCTATCCATTAGTGAATATGATGCATAGTTTACTAACTTGTTTCTTTATAATAGTTATTAATTTCAACCAAATAATCAAAAGTGTAGAGCTTTATACATAGGTTACAAGATTATTACTTCAATGTTACTTATGTCGCCCGAACCATTACTTATCAAGAAGTGGTTAACTAGACACTACAAGTAGACACTAAATCAAAGAAATGAAAGAAAAGGAAAAACAAAGTGGATGAAAGAAGTAAAATAGGATTGAAAGGCCAAGTTTTTAAGCTAGTACTAGGAGGATGCCTTTTTTTAATATTTTTTTAAGTGAAAGAAGCTAATCTTTATCAACTATATCTTCCTAGTGCCTTTATAAGCTTTGGAAGAGGATATAGGAGAGGTAGCTATCAAGAAGAATCACCCTAGTATGTTTAATGTGGAAATAAACACTGAGGAACTAGTAATCAGAATAATATTAAATGTTACCAATATGGACAGCTAAGCCACAGAAGAAAAGAATGCCTTAGAAACCCTCCTAGTTATAATATAAACTATCCAACATGTTAACAAAGTGTACTATTATAACTTTAATAAGACTTTAAATGAATACGAGACCGAGTAGTAGTGTTAGTAATCAGGGAAAAATGTAGTAGGAAATCAGGCAAGAGTGTAAGCTCAAGCATTGAATATTACTATTACAAGTACTCTTCTAGTTGATAACTTACAAGCCTATATTTATTTAATATAGGAGTTACTCACTTATTCATTTTTGTGAAATTTGCATCTTTGATAACTAAATGCTCTAGTAAATAATAAAATATTTTGTTAGTAACTACTCCACTTGATAAAACCTTAACAACTAACTTATTTGTGAATGCTTGTCTTCTAAGCATGCATAATGAAATAATGCCTGTTCATTTGATGCTATTAGGAATGGTGGATTTTGATATTATTTTGGGAATGGACTAGTTATCTACTTATTATGCTCAAATGGATTAAAATAAAAAAAATAGTAACCTTTATTGTAGAAGGAGTACTACTGGTTGTGTTTGAAGGAGAGAAAAACTTTAAGACTACTACCAGCATTAAAGCTTATAGATTCATTAGAAGTAGATGCACAACATATTTAGCAAAAATTCATGATTTGAACTTTTTCTAAACATCAATAATGTTCTAGTTATATGAGAATTTCAATATATGTGTTCAAAAGAATTGCTAGGACTATTTCCCAATTGAGAAATCAAATTCAATGTTGATTTAGCCTTTGGCATAAATCCAATTTCTATACCTTTATATTGAATGCCCTATTAGAGTTGAAGGAGCTTAAAAAGTAGCTTCAAGAGTTAATTGATAAAAGATTCATTTATCTTAGTTAATCACCATAGGGAGCTCCAATTTTGTTCATAAAAAAGAAGAATGGGACTTCATGTTTAATATAAATCATTGGTAACTAAACAAAGGGACAATAAAAAACAAGTGCTCTTTGCCTCGATTGGATGATTTCTTTTATCAATTGCAAAGAGCCAATTATTTTTCAAAAATTGGCTTATGATCCAAGTATCACTAGTTGAAGATCTAGAAAGGGGATTTCACCAATACAACATTCAAAACTCATTACAATAACTACAAATTCCTAGTCATATCTTTTGGGTTAACTAATGCCTTTATAGTATTCATGGACCTAATGAACAAAATCTTCAAGGTTTTACTAAACATGTTCATGATTGTGTTGATTAATGATGACATGATATACGCTAAGAGTGAAGAGGAACATGTGCAACACCTCAAAATCATCCTAAAGATCCTCTAAGAAAACCAATTATACATTAAATTTTCTAAATGTGAATTTTGTTTAACTAGGGTGAAGTTTTTAGGATATGTCACATCCTAGAATGGTATTCAAGTTGATCATCAAAATGGCAATTACTATTGTAAAAAATCTAGAATTTCCTAAAAATGGCAATTATTATTGATGATTTGTAAAATATTTTTCTAAAATAACATCTCCTCTAACCAAGCTCACTTAAAAAGAAGTCAAATTCGAATGGTTTAATAATTTTGAAAGCATTTTTTAATAATTAAAGACTTATTTAACTTTAGCTCTAGTTTTGACTCTTTTATCAAGCACTAGAATGTTTTTAGTTTATTGTGATATGTCTCAAATTAGCTTGAGATGTGTATTAATGCGGAATAGAAAGGTTATAACATATAAGTTATGGCAATTGAAAAGGCACAAACTCAACTACCTTACTTATGATTTTGAAATGGCCATTATGATTTTTGCCTTAAAAATATGAAGACATTACCTATATGGATAAAAATATGAAATCTATATCGACCATGTAAGTGTGAAATACATTTTCAACTAGAAAGATTTAAACTTAAGATAATGAAAGTGGAAAGGTTATGATTGCACTATTCATTACCACCTTAGAAAGGCAAATATAGTAGTTAATGCATTAAATAGGAAATCATCGAAAGCCTTAGTCAATATTAGATGGTGATTGTTATATGTAATATCTCCAGTTTAAATTTAAAGTTATATAAATTTTAAAGTTTATGTATAAATTATTTATTGAGTTGATATTGGTTTTTAAGTTTATTTTCCATATTAATGGTTCTAGAATATTGAAAATAATATCTTTGATAATATTAAAAAATTATTTATATATGATCATTATTGTTGCAAGATTAAATTAAATAATTTTATAAGAAATTTCTTATAAATTGAGAAAATAGTTTTAATAATTATGAGTGCAACGATTTATGAAAATAATTTCTTACATTTGATGAATTATTTTTTAGAATTATGAAAATTTGAAATAAATTTATTTTAAATGATTATTATTAATTTGAGACTTATTTAAATAATTTTTTATAAAGAATTATGAATAATTTGTTTATAGTTAATAAATTTTTTAAGAGTGACGGAGGTTTGAAATAATTATTTTAGGAAATATAAATACCTATTAGTAGAGGATTGAAAATACATAAAGTAAGATTTTAAATAAAATTAGTTATAGAAAATGTTTGAAATAAATTAATGGTTGAGATTTTATTAAAAAGTGAGCTTATCATTAGGGGGAAGTATTGAAATAATACCCACAGCTCACCATTTTGCATTTCTTTCTTTCTTTCTTTTTATCATTGCCTTATTCTTTATTCTATTTTATTTTGTATTTTTGGTGGTTTTCTTTGGGAAAAAACACATATATCAAGCTCTCTATTTTATCTTTTAGATAGCTTTTTCTCTTGGTTTCCATATATTTTCTTTTATTTTTGTTTTTACCAATTGCTTCTTTCTCTCATTTTGGACAGCTCCTACTTTCTTTTTTTTTTGTTTTTCTTTAACTAACATGTATTTTTTTTTACTTACTTCTATATTTTCTCAAGGGTTGGTAAAGCTCAGCTTTATATTTTTAATTCTTCTCTTTTTCACTTTGTGAATACAACTGAGCTCTATTTTCTTTTAAAGACACACTTGAGCTCCCTCTCTCAACATAGTATAGTCTCTCTCTTTCTTTTCTTTTCTCCTTCTTCTTTTGATTTTTTTCCTTATTTTAGCTTTGGTTGGTGGCATTATCCTTCCTATCAGCACATAAAGCCCATTGTTGCAAGATGCCATCTTCGTCGTGTGGGTTTCCTAATTGAGTATTTGACTAGGTGGTACTTGATGTGAATAGTATTTTATTAATATTTTTCCTTATATTTAGGTCCATTAGGGGGTGATGATACTTAATTGGATTAATTTTGCATTAATTTGAGATTAATTGCATTAATTTGGGCTTAATTGAATTTCGGGCTTAATGCTGGATTTTTTATACTATTTCAGTATTTTGATCATAACTTGAGTTTCGGATGTTGGATTTGGATGATCTATACACCGTTGGAAAGATAAGAAAAAGAGCTACAATTTTCATGTTGACCAAAGATCCCAGTTCTGCCATCTTGGATGTCAAATATTAGCTTAAAATTGAAGCAGAGTTGCTGTCCAAGCCCAGACCCGACCCAATTGCAATGATTGATTCATATCTTGAGCTCCAAGTGTCTAATTGATTCAAGTTCAAGTCCAATTACTCCCTAAAATCCATATCTAATCATTCATAAAGCCCTTTTTAAGAAACTGAGTCATTTTGAAGGCCAAGGAAGACGGATTGATGGTTCATTACTTCATCTCGGACTGGATTGAACTGTCTGTAGTGTTTTAGCTAGAACTTGAGCTAGGAACGTCTGATTGGGCTGATATTTTGTGGGTATTTTCACAAGATATTAGGATACAAGTTTGTAGTTTAGGTCCAGTCTTAATTATGCTTCTAAGGTTATAAATAAATAGAGGGCAGATTCAGAACGTGGGAGAGGTTTGAGACAGCTTGATAGTTTTCTAAATTTTCTTTAGTTTTTCTCTCTAATGGAGGGCTAATTCTCTGAGTTAATTCAAGGAAATTTGAGGCTATTCTCCTCTAGAATTATGAGATCTTGATTCGTATGGTGGTAACTATAATTAATTTCCCTTTTTCATCATCTATCTCCTCTGATTTGCATGATCTACTTGAATTGGATATTGATTTGATATAATCTTTGTTCAATTCTATAAGTTGTGTTTTAAATCTAAATTGGTAGTAAATTTTTATTAATTAATTAGAATTTTTCATGAGAGAAAAAAGGATGAATGAATGGTTTAGGATTTTAAATTAATTCATTTAATTTGGCTGAATTCTATTTTTAAATTAGTTTTGATCTAGCTTAGGGGTTATGGTGATTGTCTAACTTTGCTAATCTTAATCAATCAGATTCTAGGCGATTATCTAGCGTAGAGTTCATGAATTGTTGCAAAGATTTTGGATAATTCAAGACTAAATAATTAATTGCAAAATCTAATTTATAGTGATCTATGATTAATTCTTTGAAGAGACCTTAAATTCCTTAGATTAGCTATTTTAATTCATTGATATTCTTATTTTTGTTGCTACTGTTTTATAGATTCCGTTATTGATCTCTTGCTATTGTTATCTTCCTGCTTTAATTTCAAACCCCCCCCAATTTTAATTCTGTTTTGCATATTTACATTCTGTTTTAATTCATTGACATTCTGTTTTGCATATTTAGCATTTTGTACTAGTTTTAGGTATGCACATTTTGTGTTTGATAAATTGCATAATTAGATAGAATTTATCTTGTTTACATCTTAGAGGTTGGACCTGGTTCCCACTATTTTCCTACAAAAATTCTTTGGAATCAGTAATTTTAATTTGGCTCGTTCGACAGCTGCAATTAGTGCTATAGTTATAAATCGAGATCCCTCACATCACACAACTCTCCAAGCATGATAATAAACTAGTGAGCAAGAGGAGCAATGAGATCATGAACGCTACTAGTGAGTTCCAACTAGCCACAAGAGCCACATGATTTATTGTTAGATAGTAGTAAGGGAAAACTATTTTCTTCTTCATCTGCTGGTGTTTTGCCGAGCTTTTACCACCGGCAAGGTCCGATCAAGCACTTCTAAAATAGGTGAACATTTTTATAGTCTAGAATTTTAATTTTCATGATGATTTAAGGTTCAACTTAAGAAATCCATTTTTATACATATTTAAGATAAATTATGAAGCATGAGAAAAATATAATCTTTGTGTTATAAAATGCTAAATAGAATGATTAAAATAGAGATGGAATATTTGGCTTTATTATAATACTAGATTTATGCAAGAATAAAAGAAACCCATTTTGTGCAAATTTAAGATGGGTGATAATAACTTAAGAAAACTTATTTCTGCAAGATTTGAAAATATGATGTGAGTTTGAGAAGTTGATATTTTATGCTATGGTGTGATAAGTTATTTTATGGATAGCAATTCTAAAGTAATAGTTCTTATGATTTTTTATAGTTAGAAGTAATTTAGAAGACTTAATTTTTGTATAATTTGAAATATCAAGAAAGACTTGTGGAAAATATAATTTTTATGATATAGATTGCTATAATATTATGATTAAAGTAATTGCAAAAATATTATAATTTCATATTTTAAAAGATTTAAATTTGGTTTCGAAAATCATTATTGTATTATATTATTTCTAATACTCAAAAAAGTACTAATATAATAATATTTTAAGGCTCTGGAATACTAGATTATTATACTTAGAGTATATTTATTTTTTAAAATTTAATTTCTTAATGTTTGAAGCCAATTGTAGATAGTTCCTAATAAAAGAGGATAGATAACATTTATATAATTATAATTTATACTTGTAAATGGTAACATTAGGAGGAAAATGTGAAAAGACAATTGTGGATACTTCGGAACTTTCAAGGTTAGATCAACGTTATCAGGTAAGTATATATCTCATTGTAAATTAATCTTAATGAAAGATAGTTAAATGTTGTGAATTGTGTTCTTCTTTTTGATAGGTAACTATTAATTGATTAACAAGATAGTTTAATTTCTACTAGATAAAGTCATCTATTCTATAACTTAATAAATATAGTTTTATTTGGATAGAAGAGTGTCACTACATGGAATTCCTTTCACCATCATTTCAAACTAGGAAACACAATTTATAGCTCACTTTTAGTAATCCTTTTAGCAAGCTTTGGGGACATAGTTGCCATTTAATACGACTTTTTATTCGTACGCATATTGACAATTAAACTTAGCTTTTAAATTCTAGAAGATATGCTTCGTACATGTACCTTAGATTTTTAATGTGGTTAGGAGAAATACCTACCATTGATTGAATTTGCATTTAATAATAGTTATAAATCTAGCATTAAAATAGTGCTTTATGAAACCTTGTATGGTGGAGGTATAGATCCTTTGTGGGATGGTTAGAGCCAAAAGCAAAACTCCTTCAACTAGATCTAATCATTCATGTATTGGAGAAAGTGTAACTTATCGAAGGTTGAATAAAAAAGCACAAGATCATCATAAGTTATATGCAAATAATTGGAGAAAAGAGCTAGAGTTCCATGAAAAAGACACGGTCTTCTTAAAATTTTCTCCTATGAAAAAAGTTAGGCGATTTGACAAGAAAGGGAAGTTAACTATTGTTTAATATCCTTTTTTCAATCTTAAATGAATTAGAGTAGTTGTGTGCCAATTAGATTTATTAAATAGTTTTTGTTCCATTCATTTAGTATTTTATATGCTTATACTTTAAAAGCATATTCCTAATACGTCTCATGTGATCCAATATGAACCATTTCATTCGAATCCAAAGTTATCCTATAAAGAATGATTAATGGAAGTTCTAAATTGCTAGATTTAAAAGTTAAGATCTAAGGAGCTACCTTTAGTAAAGATTCAATGGGAATGATATGGAATAGAATAAACAATTTAGGGATCTAAAATAGAAATGTGATAGAATTATCCTTTTTGGTAAGTTTTTAAAGATAATTGATTCATTAAACATATGGTTAGTTCCTTAAGAACTCAAATTCTTGGAAAAGAGGAAGAATTGTTACACCTTTTAGAAAATTAGGACATATTTTATTACCCTATTATTATTATTTTTGTATATGTGATAATTATTAAATTGTTATCATTGTATTTGGGAAAAGAATTTTAATATGGAACATAGAATTTTAAGGTACGTATATGAAGAAATAAAATGACTTGATGTTTATATGAAATTAAATTTAAGTTAGTATGTATGTAGGAAATTTAAGAATTATTTTTCCTATTTTATGCTCTAAGTTTACCCTAAATTACCAAATTTCCTTTAACTTGTTAAACCATTGAACCTCCTTTCTACCTTTCTCTAACTTCATTTTCCTTAAATTTAGCAAGAGTCAGCTGTGGAAAAATAAGAAATCATTAATAGATTTCTCCAAATGAGATAATTCATTTAATTCTTGAGCTTATCATTAGTGGCTTTAGGCAATTTGGTTTAAAGGAAAGAAATAAGGGATTTGAACACTCCAACTGAGTTTCTTTTGATTTATGTTGAATAGGAGAGTTAAATCACTCCTTCAATCTCCTCTTATCTCTTCCATACTTAGGTAAGTAGATAATTTACTTACTAATAATTTTGCAAGAATTTTATGTTTATAGGTTAAAATATTGATTAAGTTAGAAATTTGATGTGTAAATGCTATGAACTTATGATATAATATGGGTTGTTGTTGAAAATCGTTAAAAAATAGGTTTAGGTGCTTATTTTATGATGAACTATGGGTTATTGCTTTTGTATATGTTTATATTGATGAGTTTGTACCTTATAAATAGTAAATTCACAAAATTTTTGGAAATTTGAAATATATACTTGAGTATGTAAATGAATATGGCACCAAAGTTACTTTTTAGATGGCAATACTTGAATATAATACCTAGAGTTGTTTTCTGGTTGCCTAAACTTGAGTACGTACTCAAATATATCACCATTGTACCTACTTTTTTAGTCATTTTCATGAAAATTTAAGGTATTATGTGCATATAGGGTTCTAGTAGTCGTATGTTGAGTATATAAATGTTGTTGGTTATTATTATGATGATGAAAATCCTTATATGAATTATGTTTATGGCTCAAATATGAAATTGTGTTTGTGAATTGAATATGAGATTGTGATATTGGCTTGAATGAGAAAAAGGGAGATGAAATGGTATGTGATATGAATAGTACTGAATTTCAGAAATTGTTTATGAGGTATAAAGCAGACCTTAGAAGAACAAAGATGGAGTTTATAAGAAGGTAATGCTAACTTAGGAGGCACAAAGAGATTTAATTGCATTCTTTTATAATTAACTATTAATTGTACATGATTGGAAATAATTGATGATGTTTATATCATTGTATGTAATTTTACCTTTATAGAGTAATAGCTTTTGCATGAAAGCTACTATAGATACCTTAAATTTCTTTTATTTAAGTACATTGTTTACTTATTAAGTATTAGACTCACATTTTTAAATGTTTACTTTTTTAGATACTCCAACAAAAGCTCCTTTTCCACCTGTACCACTAGTGTAAAATCTCCAAAGCTTATATGTTATAAATGGCAGCTGTAGTTATGTTGTTGTAAATAAAAATCTCCTTTTAGGATTTGTAGGATATGGTCAATGATGGTACAATCTAGGAACTTGTAAATATTTTGGTAATGTTAATAACTTATTTTTACACTTATAGCAATTATATTGTGATGCTAAGCTTTAAGATTAGAATAGGTTAGTGAAAACTAAGAATTGGATTCCATATTAGTCATGGCCTTTATGGGTCATAAAATTACCTAATGATATCAAGAAGAATTTCTGGGATGTTAAACCTTATGAGATGATTTTCAATAGAACATATTTGATGTATGGTTTCATTTTTTTAAATGAAAAAGCTTCAATCATAGATAATTTTCAATTTGAATTAGTTAATTGAATGTGACCAACTAATTATATTTGCCCATACTATTCAAACTATTTTTTAAGATTATTTCAAATAAATAATTATTAGCCATTAGTAATGCTTACATAAAATTAATGTTAGGAACAATAGAGTTGAAAGATATAGGCAATTCTTTACTAGCCCTATTTGGAATGAGCATTGATGGTTTCAAAGTTGTCAAAGATCCAAATACTAGTTCTTACTCAAATTCATTTCAACAACATGTTTAGCTTTTGACTTAATAGAATTCATATAAGTAAATTAACTAAAAAAAGCAATTAACAAAAGAAAGGTTATGGGGGAACAATAATTTTAATTAAATGTTCTAATTATTTTTATTCAAAAGTCATACCCATTATTTCTAATGACCTTTGATCTACACCATTTATCAAAAACTTCTATAGGAAGCAGAGAGGAAACTTAGGGAGATTTTATCTACGTTTAAATTTTTAGATGGCTAGCTGAAAACTTGGTAAGCCTTTCTACCATATAAAGTTATTGTTGTCTTGATATGGATACTCATGCTAAAATTTGGTGTAAGTGTAACCATAATATCCTGAGCCTTTGATTAAATTTTCTTATTCGTGTAACATATATAATCTCCTTTATATATATGTTGATAGTGTGGAAGTTTAAGGCATCCCATTATTGACCGGTGTGAATCATAAAATTTACTTTGGTGCTTGATGCTCTTGTATACTATATAAATGCATGTTTAGCCTTTATTTCTACTAGGTTTTGGCTGACATGTCATCCATTGTATAGAACCAATTCTAACATATTTGATTAGATAATTTTAGTTTTGATAAAAAAAATAAGTTCATATAAAATTTCATGCAAAGAAAATTCAATGAAATTTTAGAAAATTTGTTTATAACATTAAGCACATGTAAATCCAATGAAAATTCAAACTTAAATTGAAATCATTTTAATAGTATTCCTTATATGTAATGATATATTATCTAGGGTGGTTCTAATTTTTTTTATAACTTCTTCCATCTCTACTTTTTTTTTGTTAAAGATTACAATGAGTTATAGAAAATAGTAGATAGAATTTTTTATTAGCTAGTTATCATTAAGATTCGACTTAAGGATTGAAATTCTTTTGTTTATGCAATTCAAATAGTCCACTATCTATTTACTATTTTCAATTTAGCTTGATATGAGTTTAAAAATTTTTTTTTTTAATTATTTTATTGTTATTATAATATTCTAATAAATAGGTTTAACAATGGAGAATAACATGTAAATAGGGAGATACACAACTATAAGGAGCTAAAAAAAATTGCTTAACCATAAGTTTTGAATACGTAATGATTGTGATATAGTTGGTTAGTCATCTTGATTTTCAAACATATGTATACATTTTACTTTCAAATAATAGAAACATGCTTATGTAGATAATAAGAAAAAATAAAGTTCGAATATGTAAATTTAATTAATATTATTATTCTAAATCAAACTAAAAATTTCATTCACTTTATAATATAATAAATATGGATGTTACTAACAATTGTTATTCTAGTTTTTGCTAGAAGTATTTCATTGATATTAATACTATTGATAGTATGAAGAGCATTGATCTTAACTATATATTGTTAATCTATGTAACTAAAGGATTTTACAAACAAGAAGGTCACTAGGGCAATGGCTCATGGTAGTTGCTATTCAAATCTATTGATATATTCATGTGAAAATTTGAAATGATATTTTTCATCTTTGAATATTATACACTTTTGAAAAAACTTGACATTGTAGAGCATTTTATTCATACTTATATTTATTTTGAATTAATAATCATAGTGGTATTAAAGATGGAGAAAAGTAACCACTATGGCTTTTAATTTTTCATAGATAGCATGGCTTGATTACTTTCTTATTTCATGCATAAATGTAATCTCCCTTTTTTGTTATGTAAAGTACTCATGGCTTTAATCATTTATGTGCAAGTTTCCATTATTGTATTTCTTTCCTTTTTTATTAGTTTCCTTCCCCATTTAACATATTTGGCACATTACTAGGTATTGTTTTGTCTTAAGCATGCATTAAGGATTATTACTTAGCAAATGACCAATGTTACAAGGGGTAGCAATGGTTTAGTAATGATATTTGTTGAAATAATATACAAATTAATTATCATGTCAAATTATTTTAATTTTGAGTTTGCTATATAATCCTCTTTCCTATATTAACATTCTAGCTTATATAGTAAACACAATTGAGGTATCTTTATTACTTTGAGAATGGAAATCCACATTTCTCTAGTGCTACAATCAAAGGGCTAATAGAATTAATCACTATCAAGATGCAAAGTGACTGTGTCATCCCTTCCAACTTCAAACATTTTTTTTTGCTAGTACATTATGGTACATCTAGTTTCAAAACCACTCTTTTTGCTACTATGAGAAATCTTTGATTCATCTCTTTTTCTTTCACATATGCAAATCATTTGCTTTTTTAAACTAGTCTATAATATCCCGGTCCTTTTCAAGATGTTAATAGTAGTGCACTATTTTCTAGGAAATATATTGTCATAACCCTATCCTAATCGTGATCAACATGTAATCCATTACCAAGTTTTCATTAGCCTAATTTATTTCATTCAATTTCTTCTTCACAATCCTAGTTATTCCATGAAGAAGTGTAGCAAGAAAGAAGGCATCAATAGAAAGAAAGAAGCATTTCATTCATTACCCATCTAACCATAGGCTAAACATAAAATAAGGTCTTAAACCACCTGACTATAGATATCTTGTGCTATTAAGGTCAAACTAGAAATCATGCTTGCCATCCTAACTATAAAAAAGTGGTAGTGGACATTGACCTATATATCTATAAAATAAAACATAGAAGGGCAAATTCAGAGCTCAATTAGTAAATAATCCAACATAAATAAGCAAAATAATATATTAATCTTATTGACTAGATCATCATTGAACAAAATCCAACATAATAAAATTTTCAAGAATATTGATCCACACATCAGGAAGCCAAAAAAGGTTCATTCATAACCATATATTCACCTATATTTCTAAATAGCTTCAAAAGTCTCAATCATAATCATATTATTATCATTGTATCACATAAGAATGATTAATGTCAATAAACATTAATTTCAACACACATTTAATAACAATTGTGTATATAAATATATACATCTAACTTATGACACTGGTTTGATCTTATATCTTATCCTCTTTTCCATACTTAATCCTCCTGAGTTAACCTCATACTTTACCTTCCCTTTTGGGAATTTCTCATCTAAAATTCATATTGCCCCTAATATATTTCTTAATTTATATTTGCTCAGTGCTTTCATTTCTTAAATCATGACATAAATTATTTTCATCATATCAATAAATAATACCATGCCTTAATATGTGGTCTCATAATTCCATTGTATAAATAACATCATAAGTATGTCGACATCATATTTCATAACATTACCATACCTCAAATGTATGGCCATATAATAAATCCCTTTCCAAAATTAACATAACAAGATTATTACAATACACATCATATGACATAATATCTAAATTATCATTTCATGATCACTATTTTATGCATTTACCTTATAAATATCATAAATTATCTCATTTCATGATCACCACTTTATGTATTTATCTTATAAATATCACAAACTATCTTATTTTAATGTTTAGGAACCATATACTCCACATTGGACTATTGAATATCATGTTAGTACATTGTAAATCAAGTATAGTCCACTTTATAGTCATCTTAATTTTGACATTTGAATTTATGAATAATCCAAAAATTACAAGTTTATTGTTCATGAAATTTATTTCATATGACAATAGGTTCAATTGGCTTTTCATGTGCTGGTTGTTTACTTAAAATGGTTAGGGTATGAAGTAGTTATGTTCTTTATAAGTTAAAAGTTAAAATTCACATTTTCATAATTATGAATTTTTTACCTTTGTCTACTTTTTTAGTGATATCTCAAAATCTATTTGAAACTAATTCCATTTGAAAGTAAACTCAATTATCTTTCTAATAATAAGTGATTTACTTTAATCTGGTGTTAGATGAAGGGATTATAACTTTTCTAAAGGGATTATGACTTTTCTAAGTTAGACTTAGAATCCTAAGAAAAATGAATTATTAGTCATTCTCAACCAAATAGGTTTCCGTTGCACTAGGATCAACCCTATCCAGAAATTTAAAACAATGGTTGATTGTTCTGGACAAACGAGGGTATTTTCTTCATTGATCCTGCAAGGTTCCTAGCATAAAAAGCATTGGTCATTCAACCATTTTATCATCCAAATGCATTTTTATGCCACAATTCTATTCCAAATCACTAATACATATTAACCTTATACTATTAATGCTATTTTAATCATTAAATCAAACTCAAACCACAAATTAACACATTAATTTAGCAGTTACATTTATATTTTTGTAAAAATTCAAAATATAACATTCAAGCTTAAATTCTTGAAATCTCATAAGAGATGGAGTATTTACTCATTTGATGTGGAGATGGATGCTAGAAGGTAGATTTAAAGCTTTTCATGCCTAATTACACCAAGATTAATAGTTTCCCCATGTTAGGGTTCCTATTTTCTTTGGAATTGGAACCAAAATAATCCTTAGACCTTATGAAACGAAGAAAAGATGAAGAGATAACCTAATAAGGATGAAGTTCTTATGTTGATTGCATGAAAAAACTGATGAAGATTTGCTTCCCACTTACATGATTATGGAAGATGAGTGGAAGAGGAAGATGCGGCAAAAGAAGGAGGCTAGGGTTTCTATGAGAAAAATGAGAGGAAGGGCTACTTTTGGGGTTTTATAAAGACTAGGTTAATTCCATCATTTTACCTTAAAACTCTTTCTTACTCACAATACCTTTAATCATTTATAATCACATATGTTATTATTCTTTTATATCTTCCTCTTCTATTTCCCATAAAATCCTTATTTTAGGATTTACGAAAATATCAACTTTTATTTTATTCCTTAATTCACTTATAGTTATTAATAAAAAAAATTTTCCTATATCCACATTGTTGCCATTTTAACTCAAAGGTATACTAGATAATCTAATTATTCATTTCACAAACTAAATTTAAAATTATTATATTTTAGGAGAGTATAACACATATGCTAATAGAAATCTTGCTTTTTGAGGGCTATTGTATAAGTCTATTTGAATTTAAAGTTGTTCATTATCTAGCCTTTTAATTTTAGCCTCTGTATTGTGTTGTATTCTTTTATTATCTCTTGCATTCAATTATTGCTTTTTTTTCTTGATCTATTTTTTTTATGATTAGATTTTTTCTAGCTTGATTCATAAATTGAATCTACAAAGTTCATTTTAGCCTCCATGCTCCATGGTATTCATTCTTTCTAGTTTCCTCTTTGATTTGATCCACTTGCAAGTTTGAGTACACATTGAGTTGTAAGTTTAAAAGAGGTTGGAAAATTGAATACATGAAAGGCTCATGTTTGTGAGAATTTTGATTAATTTTTCCAATAGTAATACCTTGTGATTATTTTTTACGGTCCCTATTATATTATGTTGAGTGGAGAAGCTATGTTAGCCTTTACTCTTAGTTACTGAATCTCTACACTGGACAACAATTAGAGACACTCATTATGTACCATATTCACATGTTTGGTTCAATCTCTTTTTACACAGAGAATTTGATGAAAAATCTCCTAATGTTACTCTTTTCTTGAAACTGTAAATTTTCATTTTTGATGTAAAACACCAAATCTTTTCTTTTATGGTTGTGATTGGCTTTGATGTTTCCTTTTGTATTGTAGCTGATTGATTTATTAATTTTCTTTTATGCAGCTATTGGTATTAATGTTGAAACTATGTAATATAACAACATTAAGTTTCGAGTCTGGGATCCAGGCAAGGATTTGATAACTTAGTTATGTATAATATAATGGCATGATATATGTCATTTATTTAATCACATCAGTTATGTGAAACAGACGTGAAACCACTGAAGTTCACTTGTAATTGGTTCGCATTATTGTTTTCTGAAAATTATCTACTCGGCATCCTAGGGAGCGTTGTTAGAAATTAGAACATGTTCATTTAAGTATGTCAAATCGGGGTGGCTGGTAGTCTAAGCATGACTTTGTTTCCGTTGTCTAATTATTGAAATTTTTAGTATAATACCATAAGCACTCATTTTCCGATTTGTCTTGGTTTAAAAGTTTATTATTATATATAATGTATATAATTTATGAAATAATTTTATAATTTTTATAAATTTTTAAGTGTTAAATAATTTTAAATTTTAAATTTATTTTTAATTTTTAATAAGCTTTTCCTAAAGAAATTTGTGGGATATAATTTTTTAAAAAGATTCAAAAATTTTAGAAGGTTTAATCTGTAGAAAGTAATTTTTTAAAATTTTGAGGTGCAAAATTCCACAAAAAATCCATGGAAATTCCATGAAAATTGAATTCCCTAAGCTCCAATTTTCTAGAAAAATTTTCCCATGAGAAGTGCCGCAGAAAACCAAAAATTCACAAGAAAATCTACTCCAAATGAGATACATTTTTATTGTGTATAAATTCAAAAATAAGAAAAATTCTTCTTATATAATTTTGTTATCTTCATTTATTTCTCTACCATTCTCGTTTTATTTTTACATTCTACTTTGTTGTCTGCATGTTTCTATGCATAACGGTGCTTTAAATGAATCTTACGTTTTTTCCTTTTTTTTCTCAGTTGATACATACTTTTTATTTCAGAGAACGATAAACATGTAATTTATGCGTGAAATCAGATCTAAATTTTCTTTTTATATGTAGTAATATCTATAAAAAATTTTATGTGTATTTCGTATCTAATCTAATATATCATAAATATGAATCAAAGAAAAAAAAAAAACAAAATCCAATTCAAATGTGCGGAATGGCGTTGGCCGTGAGATGTTGTGTCTTCGAGATCAGAAAATTACATTAATGCAACTTACTTGCCATCTATTTTAATTTTTTTATCCAAAATTTTTACAGTAAAGCATTCATGTATGCGAAAAAAATATGTACTGAAATGAAATTTATTAAATTAATTACATTCCTAAAAATTCTATAGATTTTTATTGTAACTATTTTATAAAAATCCAAATAATTTACATGTTACAATATTTATGAATGAACTTTTATAATTTTATTTAAAATTTCATAATTTTTTATATTAAATTTGTAAAAAAATTCAACAAATCAAATCAAAATTACCAAAAAAATTATAATTTTCTTAAATAATTATAAACCTTTTTAATATGTATCAATATAAAATTTCATCTTAAATTTTTTGTATTTCACAAAATTGTAAGTTTTTAAGATTATTTGCTTAATTTACAATTTTGATCCTATTTTATTCTTTAATTTATATTTATATTCATATTTTCAACATTTTCTATTTACATCTTAATAAAAATATTTTATTTATATATTTTGAAAGCTACCTAATGATTGAAAAATAGATATTATAATTGTAAAATTTTTAATAAAAATAAAATTATATTTTTTTAATAATAATAACTAAACTCAACAATTGTAACAAATATTTATTTACACATACTCATTCATCAACATTTTCACCTATTCACATTAATTTTAAAGTGAATGTGAGTTAGGTTATCATTAACCTTGTCAAATAATATATTAGCTAAACTCATAAAAAAATTTTCAAAACTATTTTTAACAATAATTATAATATTATTATATGTTGACTTATCATATCATATTTTGGAAAGAAATCATTTTTTAGAGAAAAATTTGGAGTTCAAAAAGGTTTTTTTAATTAAAAAATTAGTAATTAATTGTCTAAGAATGGGTAAAATTGTAAAAATATGTACTAAATACTTATATTTTAATTTAATTCTTCACTATCCTTCTTTGTATAATTGTAAACATTGAAATAAGAAAAGAACAAAATTACAACTTAACCCTTTATTTTCTTCCCTTCTCTTCCTCTTCATACTCCTTATCATTTTTCCTTTCTTTTTCTTCCTAATTTCCAAACATGCCATAAAGACATATATGGCAAAAAGGGATAAGTAGGTGTTATGATTCACCAAAATCTTAATGTATATAATAATTTTATTTAAATTGATCTTCAAAAATTTTAAAATTAATTATCTTTGTGACTCCTCACATCTCATATAGCACAAGGTACCCTAAGCACACGTTTCGTCCCATCTACTGAGGTAGCAATTTTTATTCATATATCAGATTTGTGTTAGCTGAAATAATAATAATAATTTGAACAGATTCAATTTGAGTTTGATTTAAATAATAATCATGTCATGTTAAATTGATTTGTTTATTAAATATGTTAATATGTGTCAAGTTCTCTAATTCGTTTAATAACTCTAATTAAAAAAAATTATACTATAAATCTTTTTATCAAATTTAATTACTTATTATTTGTAACTAAGATGAATTTTAATCACTAAATAAATACTTTATTGAAATTTTATTGTCATTTTTATTACAACATAAAATTTATCTTTTCATTATATATAATTATTTATAAATTAATTATTAATTATTTCTTAAATAATATTTTTCAAATTTTAATATAAATTTTTAAATAAGCTGGCATGTTAATCCATTTAATTTTGAATCAAACCTAATTCAACCTATTTATTATTTATGTTATACATATGGGATGATTCATTTCCGATCTGAATTCGTGTAAGGTGTTTCATGTTTGTGCTAAGTTATTGTATTGTGTCAAAAATTACTTACCCCTCTTATAGATGCTTCACTTGATTTTGTTTGTACTAAGAGGATGCCATTTAGATAACAAAAATGCTTATTGTACTTTTTAAAAAGAAAGTGATCATTTACTTTTCTTTAATAGAAAGCGGTATAGAGTATAGACAAAATTGTGAACTTCACAATTTGGAAAGATAGGATGAACAAAGAGTAAATGCAAAAGAATGGAAATAGCATTACTCAAAGACTCTGCTTGTTTTGACAAGAGACATCTTCTATAAGAATATAATTATAAATTATCAAGATAATAAAAAATAATTTATATATTTAATATTAAATGTAATAAATTTAGTAGAAGTTAAGTTCTTCTTTTAAAAAAAGAGAGATATTTTCTTATTAATAATTTTCAAATTTTTTGATATTCAGAATACCTGCACAAGGTAGCAAATAGGTGGTTAGATAAATACGGTGAGTGGTCTGTCGCATATATTCTAATACTTAAGTTAGTACTCGTTTAGATAGAATAGTCATTAACAATTATTCCATTATCTTAGATAAGCATACCTCAATTATTTATAGGCTCAAATGGGTATGAGAAAAGATGAGTTTTCATAATTATTAATTGTAAATAATTATGCTAATTATAATATAACACAATGACAAGTTATGACCGTTAATGAGATACTTAATAGTTATTATCAGTCCTTCATAAGGTTAATAACGAATATCAAGTATTATTTTAGTTGGAAGATAGGCTTATAAGCCAATTTTGATTAGGTAGTCATTTTAGTATTCATCTTGGAAGTTATCACCTATATTACTATAACTTTATAAATTATTTTTTAATCAAAAGATATAAAACATATAATATTTCCTAATTTATTTAAAAAAAAATCCTTTACTTCTAGTAAAATAAACGGAACATTTCTCCTTAACTAACACTCTCTCGAAACTTCAGACTATCATTCTTTAAACACAATTCATGAAATGTGCAATTATGAAATCCATCGGATTTCAATAAATTCCTTACTTGAAATTTGAAAATCTTCATTTTCTATTTTTTTATTTTTGAGAAAATCTTCAATTTCGAAAGACCAAATTATTCTGATTCCCTTTTTTTTAAAGGAAATCATTCTGATTCTACAACATCCAACAAGAAATGGGAATGACCGAACACTCCAAACCAGCCGCCATTCTTGACTAGCTAGATCCAAATCGTTAGAGAGGTTCGTACTGAAAATTCCATTCCGGTCATTGCGAGCCACAAGCTGCATCCAAAGGTTAGCCACTTGGGGCAGTCCCCACAGCAATGAACAGATGTTTCACGTTCCAACATAAGGGAACAATAAGCACAAATTGAAAAGATGCCACGCCACTCAATTAGAAATAACAAGAAGAATTGGGATCCACTCCTATATTGCGTAATTATATAAAGAGACAACTTTAAATATTCCTCTTGTTGTTTACTTTTTTAAAATATAAAAACTTAAATTTTATTTTTTATAATTATATAAAATTTAAATTTTATTTTTATCGTTATCAAATTAATAGAATCTGTTAAAAACATTATTACTATTATATTTTGCTTATTAGTAATTAAAAATTATTGTTATATTTATTAATTTTAAAATTTTTTTACTTATTAATAATTATGAACCATCGCTAAGAATAATGATATTAGTTTATAATTGCCGTTAAGTGTTACAGAATTACCGTTAAATGTTACAATCGTTAATTTGATAATAGTGGGGATAAGATCCAACTTTTGTATAATTATAGGAGGTAAATTCAAGTTTCCATAATTCAATAAGATAAAATTCAATGACTTCATAATTGGAGGAAGTTATTTACAATTTTTTCTTGTATAAAAACTATGTAACTTCTATAAAAAATTTTAATATAGAGTGTTTGAAAGTGTTTAAACCTTTAAATAAATAAGATGTAATATTTCCTGATTTTGATTGATATATAATTTATTTTTAACATTTTACTTTTCATCACATCCTGATTTGATTCCAATTTAAAAAATATTTATGTATAATTTAGTAATTAAATCATTTCTATTATTATAAACATAAGATACTGTATTTTTATTAAAAATTACAGCATGAGTAATCATTTTAATAATACAAAATTATTTAAAAACTCTAAAAAACCAGCTAACTTTTAAGGAAAAATCATGATATTTTTTATTTAAAAAAAATTGGAAGAAGGTATATCGAGGAGCATCCAGTCAAATCGCAGGAGAATTTTATTCGTAGCCACTAACCACAAAAACATAAAAATATGATGCGGGCAAGACCAAAATCAAATCAGCTTGCAAATGTAACGTCAGTCATTAACTAGTCCCGTCAACAAGACTAACGGAAGGAGTGTAATAGGATGGATACTGAAGTTGCCAGAAAGTAGCGGAAACAAAATTATTAACGTAGCACTTTGCAATCCATGAGATGATGAGAACGATCGGGATCCTCCTCCCCTTTATTTTTCTATCATTTTTTTTAATTTTTGGAGTGATAAAAAATATAATTTTTCACTCTGAAATTCCATTTTTTTATTCATAACTTTAAATAAATAATATTTTTGGTTGAAATTCTCCCCTTGGTGAAAATTATTCAGGACCCTCTATTTTAAAAAATTTCACAAACTTCCCTTATCACTATCAAATGTTGGCTCTGTTTATGATAATTTTTTTTTTACCAAATTTGCTCTTTATATAAACAATTAGCAAATAATTTATTTGTTTAAATATTTATTAATTTTTTATCAATTTATTGAACTAAATAATTATCAATTAAAAAGTTTATTGTAATATTTTTATGCAAATATATTATAATTCATTTTAATAATTTTATGTATATATGTAATATCACCCAATCAAAATCACCAATTTTAAAAATTGTTTATAATATATAATTTATTTAATTATTCAACACTTCGACACAATATCATCTTAATTTTTTCACTTAATCAAATTTATAGCTATCCAAAATATTCAATACCATTAAATCAATAAATTAATCTCAATTATAATTGATATCATTAGTGTAGCGGCATTCAATGTTAATTAGAGAATTTTCTCTAATGTCTTAAGTTTAGATCTAGTACTTTACATATTATAAGTGACTTACCACTCTTTTTAATCCATTTGTTACTTAGTCAATAAAAAATTGTTAAATTTTTTATTACTGTTAAAAATTGTTAAAATTATTATTTTTTTAATCCATGGTATATGTAAATTTAATTAATATTATTATTCCAAATCAATCCAAAATTTTTATCCACTTTATAATATAATGAATGTGGATGTCACTAATAATTGTTGTGCTTGTTTTTATTAATCGTATGTTATTGACATTAATATTGTTGATAGTATGAAGGGTATTGATCTTGATTGTATTTAGTTGATCTATGCAAATGAGGGCTTTTAACAAGAGGAGGGCCACTAGGGCAATGGCTTATGGTAATTGCTATTCAAATTTATTGACATATTCATATCAAAATTTGAAATGATGTTTCTCATCTTTGAATATTCTATAACCATTGTTGAGCACTTTATTCATGCTCATATTTATTTTGGGTTAATAACCATAGTGGTATTAAAGATGGAGAAAAGTAACCACCAATTGCTTTTGATATTTCTTAGGTAGCATGGCTTGATTAGTCTCCTCTCTCATGCATAAATGAAATCACCTTTTTTTGTTATCTAAAATATTCATGGCTTTAATCATTTATGTGCAAGTTTCCATTATTGTATTTCTTTCCTTTTTATTAGTTTTCTTCCCCATTTATCATATTTGGCATGTTACTAGGTATTGCTTTATCTTAAGCAAGCATTAAGGAAGGCAGATGCTATTTAGCAAATGGCTAATGTTACAAGGGGTAACAGTGGTTTAGTAATGTTATTTGTTGAAAAAATATACAAGTTAATCATGTTAAGCTACTTCGATTTTGAGTTTGCTATATAATCCTCTTTCTTATATTAACATTCTAGCATATATAGTAAACATGGTCCAAGCACCTTTATTACTTTGAGAAGGAAAATCCACATATCACTGGTGCTACAATTGAAAGGCTAATAGAATTAATCACTATCAAGATGCAAGGTGATTGCATCATCCCTTCCAACTTCAGATGCTTTTTTTGTTAGCAAATTATGGTATATCTAGTTTGAAAACCCTTCTTTTTGCTACTATAAGTAATCTTTGATTCCATCTTTTTTTCTTTCACAAATGCCAATCATTTCCTTCTTTAAATTAGTTCTTAATAACCTGGTCATTTATAGGATGCTAATGGCTATCTACCATTTTTTAGGGAACATATTATCACAACCTTATACCAATCATGACGAGCATGAAACCTATTATCTAATTTCTACTAGCCCAATCCATTTCATTCAATTTCTTCTTCATAATCCTAGTTATTCCACTAAGAAGTGTAGCAAGAGAGAAGGCATCAATAGAAGGAAAGAAGTATTTCATTCATTACTCTTCTAGCCATAGGCTAAACATAGAATAAGGCTCTAAACAATCTAATTATAGATATCTTGTGTTACCAAGGTCAAACTAGAAAGCATGCTTGCTATCCTAACTATAAAAAGGTGGTGGAAGGGATTCACTTGTATATTTATAAAATAAAGCATGGAAAGGTGAATCTAGAATTCAATGAGTAAATAATCCAACATAAATAAGTAAAATAATATATTAATCTTATGAACTAGACCTTTATCTTGTAAAATCCAACACAATAAAACTTTTAAAAATATCATTTTACAAATCAAGCAGCAAAAAAAGGCTCATTAATAACCATATCTTCACCTACAATCCCAAATAGCTTTAAGAGGCCCAATTATAATTACATTATCATCATTATATCACACAAGAATAATTAGTTTCAATAGAGAACTATTTTAGCACATATTCAATAACAATTGTGAATATAAATGTATACATCTACCTTGTGACTCTTAACTTAATCTTATACCCTATCATCCTTTTTCATACTTAATCCTCTTAAGTTAACCTTATATCTTACCATCTTTTTTATTAAAAAATTTTCATCAAAACTTCACACCACCTAACATGTTTCTTAATTTATATTTGCTCAGTATTTTCATTTCTTATATCATGACATAACTATTCTCAACACATAAACTAAACAATACCATACCTTAATGCATGATCTCACAATTCCATTGTATCAATAACATCATAAGTATGTCCATATCATGTTTCATAATATTACCATACCTCAAATGTATGGCTACATAATAAATTCCCTTCCAAAATTAATGTAATAGATTCATTTCGACACATATCATATAGCATAATATCTAAATTCTCATTTCATGATCACCACTTTATGTATTTATCTCATAAATATCATAAGCTATCTTATTTTAATGTTTAGGAATCATACACCCCACATTGGACTATTAAGTATCATGATAGTATATTATAGATCAATTATAGTCCACTTTATAGTCATTTTAGTTTTGACCTTTGAATGATAATAGACTTAGTTAGCTTTTCATATGCTATTCTTTTACTTAAAATGGTTAAGGTATGAAGTAGATATGCTCTTTACAAGTTAAATGTTAAAATTCAAAATTTCACAATCATGAATTTATGAATTTGTTCACTATTTTAGTGATATCTTAAAACCTATGTAAGATATTAGTTTGAAATTAGTTCTATTTGAAAGTAGACTCAATTATCTTTCCAATGATAGGTGATTTACTTTAATCTAGTATGAGATAAAGAAGTTATGACTTTTCTATTTTAGACCTAGAATGTTAAGAAAAATTGACGATCAGTTGTTCTAGACTAAATGGATGGCCATTTGCATTAGAATCAACCTTGTCCAAAATTTTAAAAATATGATTAATTGTTTTGAATGAATGAGGGTCCATTTTTCATTGATTTTGCAAGGTTCCTAGCACGAAAAGCATTGTTCATCTGACATTTTATCACCCAAATACATTTTCATACCATAATTCTAATCCAAATCACAAATACATATTAACCTGATGCTATTAGTGCTACTTCAATCATTAAATCAAACTCAAACCATAGATTAATATATTAATCAAGTAATTATATTTATATTTTCATAAAAAACCTAAAATATAACATTCAAGCTTAAATTCTTGAAATCTCATAAGAGATGGAGTATCTACTTGTGGAGATGGATGTTAAAAAGCAGATTTAAGGCTTCTCATGTCTAAACATATCAAAATAAGTAGTTTTCCCATGTTAAGGTTCCTATTCTCCTTAGGACCAAAATAATCATTAATCTTTATTAAACAAAGAGGAAATGAAGATATAGCATAATAAGGATGAAGTTCTCACCTTGATTAGATAAAAAAATGGATGAAAATTTGCTTCCCACTTACTTGATTTTGGAAGATAAATGGAAGAGGAAGAAAGGTAAAAGAGGAAGGCTAGTGTTTGTTTGAGAAAAATGAAAGGAAGGGTTGATTTTGGAGTTTTATAAAGACTGGGGTAATTCCATCATTTTACCTTAAAGCTTTCTTTTACTCATATGCCTGCCTTTATTCACTTATAACCACATACCTTAGTATTATATTATATCTTTTTGCTTTATTTCTCATAAAATCCTTATTTTAAGATTTACTAAAATATTAACTTTTATTTTATTTCCTAATTCACCTATAGTTATTCATAAAAAATTTTCTTATATACACATCATCACCATTTCAACTCAAAGTCATACTAAGTGATCTAATTATTCATTTCATAAAGTAAATTTAAAATTATTATATTTAAGGAGGGTATAACATATATACTAATGGAAATCTTGCTTTTTGAAGGCTATTGTATAAATTTATTTGAATTCAAAGTTGTTCATTATTTAGCTTTTTAATTTTAGCCTTTGTGTTTTATGATTTTCTTTTCTAACCTCTTGCATTCAATTACTACTTTTTTTTCTTGATCTATTTTTATAATTAAATTTATTGGTTTGATTCATAAATTGAACCTACAAAGTTCATTTTAGCCTTTGTGCTTCACAATATTCATTCTTTCTAAGATTTCACTTTGATTTGATCCATTTGCAAGCTTGAGTACACATTGAATTATGAGTTTAAAAGAGGATGGACAATTGGATACATGAAAGGTTCACGCTTGTGAGGATTTTGATTAATTTTTCTAGCAATAATATCTTGTGATTATTTTTTACAGTCCCTATTATATTATGTTAAGTGGAGAAGTTATGTTAGCCTTTGCTCTTAATTACTAAATCTATATGTTGGACACTAATTAGAGAGATTCATTATGTACCATATTCACATGTTTAGTTCAGTCTCTTTTCACTGATAGAATTTGATAAAGAATCTCCTGATGTTATTCTTCCCTTGAAACTATAGATTTTCCTTTCTGATGTAAAACACCAAATCTTTTCTTTCATGGTTGTGATTGGCTTTGATATTTCCTCTAGTTTGTAGCTGATTGATTTATTAATTTTTTTTATGCAGCTATTGGTGTTAATGTTGAAATGATGTGGTATAACAACATTAAGTTTCAAGTTTAGGATCTATGTAAGGATTTGACAACTAAGTTATGTGTAATATAATGAAATGATATATGTTGTATTTAATCACACAAGTTAGGTCAAACAAACTCAAAACCACTGAAGTTCACTTGTAATTGGTTTGCATTATTATTTTTTGACAATTATTATCTACTCGGTATCCTAGGAAATGTGGATAGAAATTAGAATATGCTCATTTAAGAATGTTAAACTTGGGTAGCTATGTTGGGAAAAATTAATATATTAAATTTATTGCAAAAATATACATACTTGTTTTGACTATCTCTTAATTCGATGCTACAATCCACATGGTAGGCAAGAATCACCGGGAATCAGGAATTCTTATCTATTTTCACAACAATTTCACCCAGAACCCATACCTTGAGAGGGAATAAGCTTTTGCTCTCTGTGTATTTTTCTGTATCTAACTTTCTTCTAAAAATATTTTCTAATAGTGTACTCTCTCTTTTAGGATGGTTACACCCTTTTGTTATATGTGGGTAGTTATTTGATCACCTATTTTATCATCAGTTATTAGAAAATAATTAATTTTGTTTCTTTTCAATTTAAAATTAAAAATTTAAATTATTATGATAATGTGGGTCACCCATTATGAGTGCTCCCACATTTATCATCTCCTACTCACACATAATGGAATGAGTTATATCATACAACCTTCATCTCTCTTTAAGTTTTCATACTTGGTGCAATGTCGTGACTGCTATGGGCATGACGTCATCTTAGGTGTTTTTGTACTAGAAATTCTTATACAGAATTAGTAGAAAACAACCTCAAATTCTATTTATTTATATTATGCCTCAAATGCTCTAGATTTTTCAATATACACTTTTCATTTGTAAATCTAACCCCTTGTGAGCTTTATTGCAAGCTTAGATGGCCATTCACATATGCGTAGCATCTACACTTATGATGTTCTCAAAATTAACTTCATAATGAACATGTCTCAAATACTAGCATAATTTTGTATATGTTGAGAAATCTTCCTTTCGCCCACATATCACTTTGATTTAAAACAACTAGTTTCCTAGCATTTTACCTTTTGGACCATATATATCATGATCATAGGATACATACTAAAGTAGTGAATATTGTATCATTTCTCTATGATATCGTCAAAGTTAAAGGGTATCCATAAAAAGAATTTTCTTTTCTGGGACTTATATAGTAATGAATCAAGGATCTTTCACTTACTTTCCATTTACAGTTCTTTTGCACATGTGGCATGAAGCACATGTTATGACTGTTTCCTTTATAGTACTAAAGGGCATATATTCGATCTTATTAGTAACATCGTATAGACTTTAGTTTAAGCATACATAATACCTAACCTGAATTCTTCCACATCATTCGACTCTTATTTACGTCAGTGTGTGAAGAATTTATTATTTGGTCACAGGTATTGTGGAAGGTGACAGAATTCACAATTTGATCCATATTTGTATCTCAAATTTCATCTTAACTTTACCTTGTTGAGGTGACATATTTTATTTTGTGTTATTTCTCTATCAAGACATAACATTTCTTATTAATGTTATGTTAGTGAACACATGTCTCATCTCTACCCACTCCTTATAAATGTTAGAAGCAGTTGTTTGTGTGAGAGAACTAACCTTATTAACCTATATAATATACTAGACATTTGTATACTCATACATTTATTATGACATTTGTAATTGAATTAAAATATATTTCATTCATATCAATTTAGAAATTATTCGATTACATACTACGTATACTAAGAGATTTTATATGTTTAATATACACATCTCTAGGTATAGGCTTAGGAAAAGGATTTACTATCATCTTTTGCATAGGAATATGTTGAATGGTGATCTTTTTCTGCACTATAGCTTCTCTCATAAAATGATACTTTTTATTAATATGCTTAATCTTAGTATGGTATTTTGGATCCTTTGTATAGGTGATGGCTGCCTGACTATCACAGTATATCAAGATGAGATTTGAATTTTCACCATAAATCCCTAGGTGTTCTATAAATCTTTTTAGCCATATAGCCTCTTGTACCATACATTTATTATGACATTTGTAATTGAATTAAAAAGTATACTCATACATTTATTATGACATTTGTAATTGAATTAAAATATATTTCATTCATATCAATTTAGAAATTATTCGATTACATACTACGTACCACTGCAGAACATGTTACAAATTCTGCTTCCATTGTTGAAAATGCAATGCATGTCTACTTCTTGCTACACCATGATATAGCGCCTATTGTTTAGCAAGAATAAGTAACCTTGATGTGAACTTTTGCTCATCCAGGTCTTTTGCCTAATTCGTATCAGAATATCTAACTAAGCATAAATTATTTCCTTGATAGCATAATGTGTAATCAACTGTACTTTTCAAATATCTCAATATTCTCTTAACAACTTTCTAATGTTTCTATTCAGGGTTTGATCAATATCTACTTACGAGTCTAACCGCATGACAAATATCCGGTCTAGTACACATTATTGTATATATTAGACTGCTAACCCCACTAAAATAAGGAACTCTTTTCATTAATTTCTTCTCAGATTCATTTTGAGGACATATTTCTTAACTCAATGATTCACTTTTATAAGAGGTATCCATAGATTTGCAATATTTCATATTGAACTTCTCAAGGATTCTCCATATATAATTTTCTTAAGAAAGAGAAATAAGTTTCTCGAAATGACCCCTAATGATTTTGACTCTAAGAATGTAATCAGCTTCACCCATATCTTTCATCTTAAAATTTAAGGATAGTCATTCCTTAATAACCATAATTGAATTCAATTATTCCCAGCTAATAGTATATCATCCACGTAAAGGAATAATATCACAAGATTATCTTTATACCACTTGATGTAAACACAATGATCTTCCTCAATCATTTGGAAGTCATATGAGGTTGTAATTCGATGAAACCTCAAATACCACTGTTTGGATGACTATTTGAGTCCATAAATGGACCTTTGGAGTTTACAATCTTTCTTTCCTTTTCCTTTCTGTATGAAACTTACTGGTTATTCCTATGTAGATTTGTTCATCCAGTTCTTTCATTGAGAAAAATGATTTTTACACTCATTTGATGTAATTCTAAATTTAGATTTGCTACTATGGCTAGGAGCTATCTTATTGAATTGAAACATACAATAGGTGAGAATGTGTTTTCATAATCGATTCCTTCCTATTATGTACACCTTTTTGCAACTAGTTTAGCCTTATACCTTTCAATTGATCCATCTACTTTTTTTTTTAATTTTAAGAACCCATTTATTCCTAATTGCTTTTTAGCTAAATAGTAGGTTGATTAGCTTCCAAACTTGATTAGTTTTTATTAAGTCTATTTCTTCCTTCATCTCTTTCTTCCAATGTTCCTTAGCAGGGCTAGTTAGAATCTCTTGAACTGTTCTTGGCTCTTCTTCATCTTGAGGATTAACCATAAGTGTTGATCCTTTAATTGAAAAATATCTTTTAAGTATACTTTCTTTTTTACTCTTTTATAATGGGGTTTTCTGTATTACATCATCCCTAAATACAAGGTTCTCACTCATTCTCTCTAAGCTCTCACTCAGATTGGCAAGTACTCTTTGAGAACTCTCCACTCGGATAAGATGAATAAAATTCAATATTATCTTTTTGATCTTGTAGCTCGTAAAAAGATATAGTGCAATCAATCTTTCCTCTTCTAGAAAACTCACTTTCTAAAAATGTGGTATCTTTTGATTCAAGTTCCATTATTGTTCATCCTCATTTTCACCAATGAAAACTATATCCTTTAGATTGTTCTGAATATCTTATAAATATACATTTCTTCCCTCTTGGACCTAATTTTTCATATTTATGGGAAGCATTATGGACATACACAAGTAGATCTTCATGGTCTAAAAATGTTCAAATTAGATTTGCATTTTATCTATAGTTCATAAGGTGTGAATGTAATAGACTTTAAGGGTACACGGTTAAGTATAAAAGTAGCTATTAATATGACATCTCCCCAATATGAAAAAAGGTAGATTAGCTTGTGCCATCATTGACCTAACCTATGTCTAGAAGTGTTCTATTTTTTCTTTTAACTACTTCATTTTGTTATGGAGTGCCAGGGATTATTAATTATTTTATTATCCCCTTTTCCTCACAAAGCTCTTTAAATTGTTCTAGACTAGGTATTCATATCTATGATCAATTTTAAGGGCTTTAACCTTTTTATCCATTTGATTTTCAACTTCATTTAAATAATGACTGAAGCATTCTAATGCTTCTGATTTGTGTGAAATCAAATAGATATGACCATATTGTGAGTAATCATCAATGAAAGTGATGAAATATCAAGCTTCATGTCTCGCCTTGACACTCAAAGGATCATATATATCAGAGTAAATTAATTGTAATAGGAGTTTCTGCCTTAGTCCCTTTTCTAAATAATTTTTTAGTTGCTTTACTAGCTAGACAATATTAACACAAGGACATCTCTAATTTTGAAATTAGACATAATAATCTTTCTTTTGCTAGTTTAATTATTCTATTTTAATTTATATGTTCTAGTATAGCATGCCAAATATTCACATGAGCATTTGAATTAGAAGTAGAAGCGACAAAGCAATCATAAGCAACATTTTCAATAACATCCAAAATGATAAATCCATCAAAAATAAAACTAGAGCAATAAAGTACATTATTTGTAAAAAATGTTAGCAACATTATCATGAAAATTAATTCAAAATCCAAAATGAAGTAAGGAACAAATATAAACTAAATTCCATCATATATCTGGTGTATAAAGTACATCATGTAGGATTAAGATTCTTTCGTCATGCAAATCTAATTTGCATGTGCCAATGCCATTGACCTTAATCATTGCGTTGTTTCCAACGTAAAGCCATTTGCTTTAACTTGACAATCGATGATATTCTACATAGGATCCTCGATCCTTACTCATGTGGTCTGTGGCACCTGAGTCTAAAATTCATAAACGATGAGATTCTATTAGAAAAATAGTATTGAAAACATATGAAAAATGTGTAAGTTCAGTATCCAATAATACCTTATTTTATTCATTTTGCTAAGCACAATCTTGAGTAAAATGACCTATTTTTTAGTAGGCATAGCATTTGATTTCTTGAAATCAAAGTTCTTTGAGCCATGCTTTCCCTTCTTCCTTTTGAAAGTTTTTTTACGCTTGAAATTAGGCCCAGACTTTCTCTTTTAGAACTTCTTGCCTTTCTTCAACTCAGGCTTGGAATTTGAGGGTCCTGCTCCTTCTGTTACATGTATTCGTCTAAAAGACCTGTAAGCCCCCAAACATTCATCCTCGAGTTCTAGATGTCTTGCTACATCATTGAAAGCAACAATACTTTCATTGTGAGTTAGATTGACCTTCATGTGTTCCTAACTTGTAGGAAGGGACCTAATTACAACTTGCACTTGCTACTTATCAGAAAGTGCATATCCTATAACTGTTAGCTCACAAATCATATTTGACATTTCACGTAAATGTTATTTCATCAGTGTATTAGGCTGAAGTTTATAAGGCAATCCACATACCTTAGGTAGTTGGGTAATCCTTATACTCACATATAAGGTCATCTGCCATAGCACTCAAAAGTGTAATTCGTGTGATATTGTTCTTTTTCTTCCAAACAGTATATGCCTCAGAATCCTTTCTATGCTGGGTTATTTTTCCATGTTTTGGTCCCATCATGATATGGTTTAAAGCTTTAAGAGTATCTTACTCTTTTAATATATAAGATATTTTTCGATGTCATATGTCCTAATTATCCCCATTCAGTTTGTTATCTTTGTTCAGTTAAGCAATTATGTTTTTGCTAGCCATTCTACTAAGTCATAATATCTCCTATGAGTATACAATGTCATTCATTTGCATCGTTTTGGCATAGAATAATAATGACACTACTTAATTCATGGTTAAGAGTTCACGCTTGTCATACCCCTATTACATATTTGCCCTAAATACTATTATTATTTCCTATCGAGATCATTTTATGCAAATATCATATATTGTATTGCTCTTAAAAAATCATAGTGTAAAAGCTCCCACTCAAATATAGGATTCCACAAGTTAAATGTATGTTAAATAAAGAAATTTAAACATTCATCAAACAATAAATAAGTTTAACAACTCATATTCAAGTTTAGAAACAAATCTCATCAAACAAAACATAAAGATATATGAATAGTCCAAAAAAATTAACAACTAGTATTTATATCCTAGCTTCCTATTCTAAATTCAGCAAAAATATTGAATAATTTTAGTGGGCTTTTGAAGTGGACTAGTCCAAATTTATGTGTATTCATAGTTTTGAGTGGATTCTTTAGGTGGAATCCTTTCTCTAGAATGTTGTGCCTAAAACGTCTTACACTTTTCATGTTAAGGAATTGTGACATCAGGATTATTTTTCTTCAATTATTTTTAATGTAATGGACTTCTTGTAACCTTAGCTTTTCCATGCATTTTTTAAGGTCAATGTATTTGACAATTCCTAGCTTATTGTCTTTACAATGCCATAGTGTCTTTTTAATTAGTATCCATAAATTATCATCTGGAATTTTTTTCATTAGTATACGAACCCAAAAGTGATTAGGAAACACTTTTCCTTTATGGTTGAGGTTCGCTTTTAAAGCTTTAATTTCATGTAAAAAGACTTTCATGGGATACTGTGTGCATGCGTTTCTTTGATATAATAAGTATATCATTTTTGTGAGGTCTTTTAAGGGTATTTATCCAATATGACTCTTTAGGGTCTTCTCCTATACCCTTTATAAAGCCATATGGATTATATTTCTCTATAAATCCTTGCTCCATGTCTATTTACCAAAAATAGATGAAAAATATAGTTAAAATGTGCTATTTTTGCCACTTTTTAAGTAAAAATAGTGTCATAAAAATTCTAAAAATGTACAAATTGTATACCAATATGTAGATTTTGAATTTAGAAATTTTTAGGATCAAATCATGCCTCAAATGGATATTACATGCACCTACACGTGCCACCATAGTGATCCAATAATGAAAAATTCAAAAAAAAAAGGAAAAAGATGAAGTTTTGCCATGTGCATCATCGACACATGACATCCACGTGCCGTTGTGTGTGCCTTTTTCGATCATCGGAATCGGTCAGTTAAAAAATATTTTTCTTCCTCTTTCCATTGGTATATGACATGTGGCATTTGGAGCAAGGGGTGGCCCACATGCGCACTTTCCTGAGAGTGAGTTTTTTTATTAGTTGAAATGATGTGTCATTTTTATGTTGTTCAAAATGATGTGTTGTTTTAGCTCAATCAGAAATGCCTCTAATGCCAAAACGACGTGTTGTTTACTAGCAGGTCAAAATAACCTATCATTTTTTGTCATCCTTGACCTTAGACTAAGTCAATCGAGTCGACCCAACTTGGTTCATAGACCCTATTCGGGTTTATGCAACCTAAAATAGTTTTTCAACCATAACTTTTGATTTAGAGCTCCATTTTGGATGATTCAAAAGTCAAAATTCTTAAAATTTTATACTATACAATTCTAGGTTAATAAAAAAAATTATTTTCTAAGGGGCCCAGTATTTCAAAGTTACAAGTTTTAAAGAGTCTTTAGGTGTCTTTGTTATTTTCTATTATTTAGGAGTGTTTTATAAATGTTTTATTTGTTCCTTTTAATACTAAAATCATCCTTAATATTACTCTTCCAAGAATAGCAGAATAAAAAAAAATTCTACATCCAATGTCTAATTTTCATATTGTAAAATTAAAAATAGGAAACATGCTTTTTGACAAAAAAAATTACCATTCATATATACAATAAACAAAAAGTGCATCTCATACAATACATGTTTATATTCAATAGCATTTAATACATGTAAGGAATTACAAACATTAAATCAACCTAACTTTGATACCAATGTTAGAAAAAATTAATACATTAAATTTATTGCAAAACTATACATACTTGTTTTGACTATCTTTTGATTCAATGCTACAATCCACAAGGGAGGCAAGAATCACTGGGAATCAAGAACTCTTTTCTATTATTCATAACAATTTCACCCGGAACTCACACCTTGAGAGGGAAGAAGTTTTTGCTCTTTGAGTATTTTTCTATATCTAACTTTCTTTTAAAAGTATTTTTTGATGATGTACTATTTCTCTTGGGGTGGTTACACCTTTTTGTTATCTGTGGGTTATTATTTGATCACCCACTTTATCATCAGTTATTAAAAAATAATTGATTTGATTTCTTTTCAATTTAAATTCAAAAGTTTAAATTATTATGATGATATGGGTCATCCATTATGAAAGTCCCCACATTCATCAAGCTAGTAGTCCAAACATAACTTAGTTACCATTATTCAATAATTGAAATTTTTAGTATGATACCATAAGCACTCATTTTTCAACTTATGAAGTTTAAAAATTTATTATTATATATTATGTACATGATTTATGAAATAATTTTATAATTTTTATAAATTTGTTAAGGTATTAGATAATTTTAAAATTTGAATTTAAGTTTTTAATTTTTAATAGTTTTTTATGGAAGAATTTTAGGAATTGACTTTATAATTTTTATAAATTTTTAAGTGTTAGATAATTTTAAAGTTTTAATTTATTTTTTAATTTTTTAATAGGCTTTTCCCATAAAAAAATTGTGGGAGATAACTTTCTGGTAAAAATTCAAATTTTTAGTTGGGTAAATCCATAGAAAGTAATTTTCTAAATTTTGAGATGCAAAATTCCACAATAATATTTTTACATATTTACATTAATTTTGAAGTGTAGGTCATTATTAATCTTATCAAATAAGGATTATATTGAATCAACTTATGAAAATTTTTTCAAAAATATTTTTAATAATAATTATAACATTATTATATGTTAACTTATTATATCATATTTTAGGGAGAAATCATTTTTTAGAGAAAATTTTACAGTTGAAAAAGGTTTTTTTAATTACAAAATATCATTAGTAATTAATTGTTTAAGAATAGGTAAAATTGTAAAAATGTGTACCAAATAGTTATATATTTTAGTTTAAGTAATGAAAAAATCATAACCTAATCTTTTATTGTCCTTTCTTCTCTTTTCCTCCGTATTCAATCTTCTTTTCTCTTCTACCGAGAATTTTTAGCTTAAGTAATATCTGATATCCCTTGAAGGTTTTATGCCCTTCGTTGAATTCAAAGTTCGATATCTGATTCTCGCATGTGTACGTCTAGTGATTTAACCACTCCTACTATTACCTAAAAAAAAAAATCTTCTCTTCTCTTCC
Source organism: Sindora glabra (assembly GCA_020226215.1). NCBI lineage: Eukaryota > Viridiplantae > Streptophyta > Magnoliopsida > Fabales > Fabaceae > Sindora > Sindora glabra. The sequence goes on along the minus strand of CM035227.1, from coordinate 52,714,295 downwards.
ATACTTCTCATTATTTTTCCTTTCTTTTTTTTTTAAACTAATTTTCAAACATACCATAAAGACATGCATGGGAAAAAGGGACAAGTGATACGATTCACCAAAATTTGAATGTATATAATAATTTTATTTAAATTGATCTTCATAAATTTTAAAGTTAATTACTATTGTTTCACCTCACATCTCACTTGGCAAAAGGTATCCCAAGTAGAAGCTCCGTCCCGTCCATGGAGGTGGTAATCTATACTCATATATCAATTCATGTTTAGTGAAATAAAGATAACAATTTAAATAAATTCAATTCAAATCTAATCTAAAAAATAATTATATTATGTTAGGTTAATTCATTTATTAAATATGTTAAAATGTGTCAAACTGTCTAATCCGTTTAATATTTCTAATTAACAAAATTTATACTATAAATCCTTTTATCAAATTTAATTACTTTTTATTTGTAATTAAAATTAATTTTAATCACTAAATAAATGCTTTATTAAAATTTTATTGTCATTTTTATTATAACATAAAATTTATCTTTTCAAATATACAATATTTATAAAATACTTATTAATTATATCTTAAATGATATTTTTCAAATTCAATATAAATTCTTAAATGGATTGGTACATCAATTCATTTAATTTTGAATCAATCCTAATCCAACCAATTTATTATTAATGTTATACATACAGGATAACCCATTTACAATCTAAACTATTTTAAGGTGTCTTATATTTGTGTTAAATTGTCATATCAAAAATTACTACCCCTATTATCCACTCTCCACTTGATTTCATTTGTATTAGGAGCATACTATTTAGATAATAAAAATGCTTCTTGCACTCTTTAAAAAGGAAATGATGATTTGCCTTTTTTTCTTAATAGAAAGTGGCATCTACTAAATTGTGGACTTCATAATCTGTGAAGATAGTGTGAGTAAAGAATAAATGCAAAATAATAAAAATAGAATTACTCAAAGACTTTGTTTGTTTTAACAAAAGGCATTTTCTATAAGAATATAGTTAAAAATTATTAAGATGGTAAAAAATGATTAATATGTTTAATATTAATGTAATAAATTTAGTAAAAGTTAAATTCTTTGTTTTTTTTTAAAAAAATAAGTGTTCTATTTTCCTCTTGATAATTTCCAAATTTTTCAATGATCGAACATAAGATAGCAAATAGGTGGTTAGAGATACATGACAAGTGGTCTACCACATATATCATATAATACCTAAGTAACCCATTTAAGTAGAGTAATCATTAAAAGTTATTCCATCATCTTGCATGTATAGGCTCAAGTGGGAATAAGAGATGACGAATTTCCATAATTATTGATTGTAAATAATTAGATATCATTTATAACATAACATAATAATAAGTTATGAGATTTAATAAGACATAATAAGTCTTAATGGCTATTATGAGCCTTTTATAAGACCTATAGCGAATGTCAAATATCATTTTAATTAAAGGATAAATTATGAATTAATTTTGATTAGGTAATTATTTTAATATATATCTTGAAAGTTATCACTTATATTACTATAATTCTATAAATTATTTTTTAATCAAAAGGTATACAAATATATAATATTCTTTTATTTACATAAAAAATTTTTTCCTATACTTCTAAAAAATTAAAGGAGCGTTTCTCCTTAAATAACGCTCTCAAAACTTCATCAGACTATCATTATTTAAACACAATTCATGAAATGTGCGATTATGAAATTAATCGGCTTTCAATAAATTCCTTACTTGAAATTTGAAAATCTTAATTTTCATTTTTTTTTGAGAAAATCTCAATTTCGAAAGATTAAATTATTCTGGTCCCCCCCTTTTTTTTTTCTCTATTTAAGGAAATTATTCTGATTCTGCAATGGGAAATATGCATGACCAAACACTCCAAACCAGCCGCCATCCTTGACTAGCTAGATCCGAATCATTAGAGAGGTTCGTACTGAAAAATCCATTCAAGTGATTGCAAGCCACAAGCTGCATCCAAAGGTTACGCGTCTGGGACAGTCCCTACAGCAACGAACACATGTTCTCCATTACACAAAGTTGAAAAGACGCCACACCAGTCAATTAGAAAAAACAAGAAGAATTGGGATTCACTCCTATATTGCATAATTACCAATATTGAAAAAACCAAATTGGATCGGCCAGTACAATCGGAAAACCAGTGAACCGGCTGCTTGATCGGTCCAGCTCATTAAAAAAAATCATCCAATAAAAAATCGGTGTATAAATTGATAAACCCGTATTGAACCGTTCAAATTGATTAAACTAATAGCGGTTTAAAAAAATATTATGATAAACTAAACCAATTAGTTTAACCGAAAAAATCAGAAATTAGGCAATTGTCCAGTACGATCACACACAAAACCGCAAAAAAAAAAAAAGTATGATAAACTAATAAACCAAGCAAAAAACCGGTTATAGAGATGAAAATTCTTACAGTCCACATGATACTACAAAAATTAGTGTAGTGTTGTTATCCTAATATTGCATCCATTCCTTTTTTAACTTTTTCTATGTGGGATTTGTTTTGGGGATTGTTTTTTCTTTATTTCTATTACTTTTGTGCCAAATTGCTATTACTTCCAGATTTAACAATTTCATAGTAATAAAGTTACTTACAATTACAAATTAAATTAATAAAATTGGCATATTGACTCTCAATATAATTTTTTTAATTTTATTTAATTTAAATTTAAGAAAAAATAAAAATGATAACAAATAATTACATATGAAATTACCATGACATGACAGAATGTTTGATTGAAATTTCAAAATTTGGTACAAAACTTGGACAAATAAAACATTAAATATAAATAATGAATGTAAATTACATATAAACAGTGATGTATATTAAAAATATTGTATTATATTTAATATATTATATATATTGATACATATTATACAATAATATATATTATATTTAAAATTTTGATTCAACTCTGGTTTGATTACAATTAGATCATTAAATCTTAAACCGTTCTTCATTCCACTTCATTGATTGGTTCAGTTTTTAAAATATCGATAATTATATAGAAAATTATGTAACTTCTACGAGAAAAATTTTAATAGAGTGTTTTAAAGTGTTTAAGCTCTATAATATTTGCTGAATTTGGTTGATATGTAATATTATTTTTAAGATTTTACTTTTCATCCTATCTTGATTTTATTTTAATTTTAAAATTATATATATTTATTTAGTAATTAAATCATTTTTATTATTATAAATAAAATAAGATGCAATATTTTTATTAAAAATTACAGCATGAATAGTCATTTTAACAATACTAAAATATTTAAAAACTCTAAAAAACCTGCTAACTTTTAGGAAAACATCATGATATTTTTTATTAAAAAAAATTGCAACAAGTTATATCGAGGAGCATCCAATCAAATCGCCGGAGAATTTTATTCGGAGCCACTAACCACAAAAACATACAAGTATGATTTAGGCAAGACCAAAATCAAATCAATTTGCAAATGTAATCCCAGTCATTAATTAATCCCGTCAACAAGACTAACGTAAGGAATGTAATAGGATGGATACTGAGGATGCCAGAAAGTGGCGGAAACAAAATTAATAACGTACCGCTTTGCAATCCATGAGATGATGAGAACGATCGGGATTCTCCTCCCCTTTATTTTTCTTATCATTTTTTTTAATTTTTGGAGTGATAAAAAATATAATTTTTACTCTGAAATTCTTTTTTTCTTTAGATTCATAACTTTAAATAAATAATTTTTTTTGGTTCAAATTCTCCCCTTGATGTTTGGGTGAAAATTATTCACTACCTCTCTATTTTAAAAAATTTCACAAACTTCCCCGATCAACTACCAAATGTTGGCTCTGTTTATGATAATTATTTTTTTAGAAAATTTCCCCTTTATATAAAAAGTTAGCAAAGAATTTATTTGTGTAAATATTTATTAATTTTTATAAATTTATTTCAACTAAATAATTATCAATTAAAAAATCTATTATAATATTTTTATTATGTAGATATTTTACAATTCATTTCAATAATTTTATGTATATATGTAGTATCACCCAATTAAAATCAACAATTTTAAAAACTCTTTATACTATATAATTTATTTAATTATTCAACACTTTGACACAATCAATTAAATATCATCTTAATTTGTTCACTTAATCAAATTTATAGCCATTCAAAATTTTAGATACCATTAAATCAACATATTAATATCAGTTATAATTGATAATATTAATGTAGTGACACTCAATGTTAATTTAAGGATTTTTCTCCGATATATCCTAAGTTCAAATATAGGATTTTACATATTTTAAGTAATTTGCCACTCTTCATAATCCATATGTTACTTACTCAAATAAAAAATTATTAAAATTTTTGCATTAGTCTTAAAAATTTTTAAGTATTAATTTTTTTATGATGTGACTTTTTCTCATTCATTGATAGTATAAAATATTTTATATTAATAATTAATTAAATTTAAACTCTGCCCTTATAAGATTTAAATATGATCTATTGTTAATATAAATCAATTTTAAATTATCATTCATTCAAATATTATTATGTTGATAAAAATTATTAAAAATTATTAAATTCTATTACTTTTTTGATGATATATTTTCATTTCATTCATTAGTAGTATAAAATATTTTGCATTAATGGTAGATTAAATTTAAACCCAACTTTATATTTTAGTATGTTTGATAATTCTAAATTTAAAATAAATTTCATAATAACACAAAAATCATTTTTTTCATTTTTACGTATGTTTAAAATAAATACCAATATTTCACTAAATATTAATTATAAATTTATTCCAATTAAACGTAGAATATTTTTATACATATATTTAAATTATCTAATAATTAAACAATTAAACTAAAATAATTATATACTTGTCTATCAATCAAGTGAGACAAATTTGCAATGTTTTAAAAAGGTAATTTTGTAAAAATTAGCATCTTTCATTTATCTCACTTGATTAATCAAGGCATACAATTTTATAATTATTTTATTTTTATTTTTTAATTATTTGATAATTTAAACATATTTATAAAAAATTATTTCACATTCGATTGGAATGAATTTATATTTAATTCATAATAAAATATTAACATTAATTTTAAACATACATAAAATGAAATCATTTTTTTTATGTTATTGTGAAATTTATTTTGAATTTAGAGTCATCAAATATATTGAAATATAAAGTTAGAGTTTAAATTTGATTTATTTTTAGTATAAAATATTTTATACTATTAAGTATTAAAAAATACATATTACTAAAAAAGTAATAATAGTTTAAAAAAATTTAGCAAATGAGTTTTAATAATCATTTATTAAAAAATCAACATATGCATTGATAGAAGTGGTAGACCACTTAAATCACATATGTAAAATATTGAATTTGAAATTAGGACAAAACATAGAAAAGTTCTTAAATTAACACTAGTGTCTCTGTATGTTAATGGTATTGATTATAATTTTCATTTTTTTCTTTGGTGAATCCTAGGGACTACAACCCAGAAAAGAAAGAAACAAAAATAACAAATACAAAGGGAAATCTAACACTATCTAGAAACTAGGGATGGTTTTGGATAGTGTAGTTTGTAACGTAGTTGCTAAGACTAGAATCTGTAATTTAGAGGGAAGATTGTCAAACCATCATATTTCATTCTTTAATGTTATCCTGTGATTTGCTAACCAATCAACACATTTGTTTCCTTTTCGATAAGTGTGTTTAATTATAACATATCAATCTTTTTTAAGCAATTCATGGATGGCTTGTAGGAAGGCAAGATCAAGCTCCTCACTTGCCTCCTATTTGATAATTTTTTGGATCATGCTTATGGAGTCACATTCCAAAATGACTTTTTTATTAGTTAAGGGTCAATGCCATTTGGAGACCTTCATACATCCCCCACAGTTTGCCTTTGGCTACATTGCACCTACCTATATTTCTAGCAAACTTATGTAACCACTCACTATAACAACCTCTTAAAATGCCACCATATCCAACTATTAGAATGCTAGCATTCCAAGCTCCATTTGCATTTAATTTAACCCAATGTTCTTCTGGGGGTTGCTAACTTATTTCTATTCCATGGTGGGGTGTTATTTTTGCTTCTTATTAGTTCTTAAAGTGAGAATTACATCACTGTATTACTTGAATAATATAATAGTGGGATGATGTGGGTTTACAAAATCTCACTCAAAGATTATCTTATTTCGCCACTCTTATAACAAATTAATAGTAATCCCTTATAGAATATCTCATTGAACCTCTAGATGTGTTCCCAATTGTTCTTTAAGGCTATGCAGAAACCAATCATGGTGATCCCATGTAAAAAAGTTTGAGAGGTGTTTTGGTGTAACAAGTTAATGCCATAGCTACTATTGGGTAGTTGCAAAGAACATGTATTATAGTTTCATATTGTTGACTACATTTGTTGCAGAATGGTGAGGCTTGAAAAGTTTATTCCTCTAAGCATTAGTAGGAATTCTTTCATGCATGGCTCTCTATATAAAAAACTTTTACTTTTATACTCATTTCCATTTCTAGATTAGTTGCCATATTAGGTTAGTTAAGTTTTGATATCTGTTGCATAATGATTCATAAGCACTTTTGATGCTAAAGTATCTGCCATTATGTCACCATACTAACCTATTTGATCTATGATAAATATTTGATGGTTTTACTACTTGCACTTAGCCACGCCCTAGATCTATGAGCAGGTTATTTAGGGTTTGCTAATTCCAGTCTTCTTCTATTATAATAACATCTTTAACTATTATTCTAACACCATCTGGCATGTAAGATTTTGCTGCATAATCTTGTAGGATGAAACCATTGCCTACCTAATGATTATCCCAAAAGGACACTTAAATTCCATTTATAATGATCCATTAGGAGTTCATCAAGTAAACAGATTGAAGCCTTGCAATATCTTTCTAAAGGATCAACTCATCCAATTTAGTAATCATTTATCGGAAAAAATCTGCTCCTTTTTTATATTTTGCTCTTAATATTTGACACCACAAGGCATATCTGCTAGTTATTAGATGAGACATCCATTTTAAGAGGTAAGCATCATTCATTTCTATAGTTGTTTTGAAGCCTAAACCACTTTGGGCTTTAGGTTGGCAAATGGCCGTCCAGCTAATAACATGATATTTTTTAGCTTCCATGTCATAGCCCTAAAATGAAGGCTTATTGTGTTTGTTCAAATATAAGACATATTTATTGTAGGAGTTTTTCTATTTGCATAGTATAAACAGGGAGTGCAACTATAATAGAAGAGATGAGGGTCACTTTCCCCACCATAGACTAATAATTTCATTTCAAACTTGCTAGTTTCTTTTCCATTTTATTAACAATATCACTGAAGTGATGCCTTCCTATTTTTCCATATCTCAAGTGGATACCTAGGTATTTACTTATATCTTAGGATTTAGAGAAACCATTAAGATTGAAAATATTAGTAATGATTTCCTCCCTCGTTAATTTAGAGAAGAAAATAGATGTGTTAGTCTCACTGACCTATTCCCTTGACATTTCATAAAATCTATTTAGGCATCATCCGTTACATTGAATTTGTGGAATGGATGCTTCTACAAATAATAATAAATTATCTATGAATAGAATGTGGGAAATTGATGGTCAATCTCTACCTATCTTTATAGCTTTCCATTCTCCCTCATTCACTTCCTTGGAAATAATATGAGATAACAAATCTATACAGAGAACAAATAAATAAGGGGATAAGGGATTCCATTGTCTAATTCCCCTAGATAGATAAAAGGACTCACTCTGATTACCATTCCAAAAAACTCTAATTGAAGTTGATGTGACACACTATTATAACATGAGAGATATTAGGAGGCATGTTTATATTATTTAAGGTAGAATGGATGAAATTCCATTTGAGTCTATCATAACCTTAGCTAGATTCACTTTGATAACCATAAAGCCCTAATTTTGATGAGAATCTTAATGGTATGGGGAACTTCATTAGTAATGATAATATTGTGATGGATGTACCTTTTTAGAATAAAGTGGTCTGGTAAAGAAAAATGAGATTTGACAAGAGAGATTTAATTCAATTTACTAGCACCTTTGTGATGCATTTATAGCTCACATTACATAAAGAGATAGGCTTGAATTATTAGACAAATTCACGTTTGTTGGCCTTAAAGATAAGTGTAAGGAGGGTGGAGTTAATGTCTATTACACTTTTTTGTCCTAAAAAACTTCCTTCACTAATCTATATTTCGTAGGCCCTAATATCTCCTAATTAGATTGGTAAAAGTAGCTTGGAAAGCCATTTGGACCTGGGGATTTATACACCTTGATATCAAACATGGCTCTTTTGATTTTTGAATCATTCACAGGTTTGATCAAATTTAATAAAAACTAGTTAGATATTATAGGGTATTAAAATCCCTATTCATTGGAATTAATCATGTAACCATTTTCTGTAAAATGATTTTTATAGAAATCAACCACCATATTGCTAATCTTATCTTAGTCTTGCACCTATTTACCATTATCATTTTTTAGGCTTGTAACTCTATTCTTCTTGTAACAAATAATTGTCTTGGCATGATAATATTTCATGTTATGATCCTTGTCTTCAATCCATTTAGTTCTTACCTTTTGATGCCACAAGATTTCTTCTTGTTTTACTATTTCTTGTAATTCAATTTGTAATTTTTTCCTCCAATTTATCGAGAGTCGGGTACTATCTCTTTTCCATAGCTTTCTAAATGCCTTTTATTCTAGCTAGTAGAGATTTTTTCTTTTTCTTGATATGACCAAATACATGGATATTCTACTATTTGATTTGAAGGATAAAATGAGTAATGACAATGCTACTATCATTATAGGTTTCCTATGTTTCTTGTAGAAACTTATTATAATTATTATATTTGAGCAAGCGGCTTCAAGTTTGAATGGGTGGTTATTGTTTGGAGTTTCACCTACTTTTAAGTCTATAAAGATAGGATAATGATTAAAGTATACTTGAAGGAAGGTCTACACCACTACATCTCCAAAGAGGACTCTCCAATCCATGTTGTAAAAGACATTATTTAATCTTTCAAAAATTTTGGTATAATTAAAGTATTTTAGTCCTTGCCATGTGAATTTAGAACCTTGACATCCAAGATCAATATAACTGCAGTCATCAATTAGCTTATTGAAATTATTACATCTTTCTTTGTTACAAGGAGCTCCTCTTTTGTTCTCATTAAAGTTTCTTATGTCATTGAAGTCTCTTACAAGAAGCCAAGGCTTTTTATTGTGGAAAAAATTATCTGAAAGTGGTTATAAGCTTTAGGTTTGAGGTGGGGTTTGTTAGTGTGTGTCCTAGGAACCAATCATATAGATGATTGAAGTAATACACAATGTATTATGTTTTATTTTAGGAAATTTAATTATTATATTTTATTTTTATAATTTTATTATTATTCTGCACGATTTATAACTTAATATAATAATTATCTTTGGAATAGCTTCGTTATTCCTAAAATGCTCCTAGTCAAGTATTATTACGAAAAGGATAGTAATAATACATCAAAATTAGCATGTATAATGACTGATAATTACGAATCATAAATATGTGATATCAAGTCAATACATGAGTACATTATTAGTGAACAATGCACTGGACTGACCTATTATGAGAATATTGCATGGATAGACATGTCATAAGTTATTCTCATATGATCACAAATACACATAAACCTTTGACCTGAAGTCACTATGGTTTCTTACATTAAGAATTACTCACTTTAATATTGTCCTATGTCACCTTTAATCAGGATGACGAATAGGGCATTGATTGAGTGTGTCATGAATCGTGCAGAGGGAATTAAGTGATGTAAATGGAATTTTATTACTCTTGTATAAAAGAGAAATATCCTTGGGCCCCTTGATTGAGTGAGACTTAGAAATGCATGGCCATGCTCAATTAGATTAATATGTGATATTAATAATTTATTTTAAGTCTACTTAGTATCAAGAAATATAAATTGAACATTGATGAGGATGGCACATTTCATGCCTCAAGTTCAATTTGGATATTATTACAAAAGGGTTATGATGTAAAACATTAATCATGTATTAGGTGGATATCGAATCACAGACATTCTTACTACTTGAGTGATAGTGATGTATTGCTAGATACCGCTCACTATCTATAGCTCAATAATGAGTCATTGTTAACGTAGTAAGAACTTACAGGGTCACACAAAAGGAGTAAGAATAAGACAATAATTAATTGGACTTTAATTATATTAATATCTAATTAATTGAACTTATTTTTATGCATATATATTATTATTAAAAATAATAATGTGTTATTCACATAATATATATATATATATAATATTATGTGATATTATTTAATATTAAAGTAATATCAAATAATTATGTTATCGGATATTAGATAAATATATTATGAGATAATATTATTTTAATATTTAATAACTATATGTAATTATCTAATATTAAGATATTTATATTATGAGATAATATTATCTAATATTAGATAATTAATAGATAAGTCTTATCTCTCCTCATTATCTCTAAGATAAGGATAAAATGAGTTGTTAAGTGTGATTAGGATTTTGGAAGCATTATCCTAGTAGGATTAGGATTATGGCTTGCCTAAGTTCTATAAAAAGGGGCTTGAGGGTAACACATTAAACAACATGCTCATAAGCCTTCTAAAATCCTAAATCACTCAGAAAACATCGAATCCTAATTCCTAGAGAGAGAAATGCATCCTAGCATATTCATGGAGGGCGAGAGGTCATTGTTCACTCCGTGTGGATACCATAGAGATGCTGTACCTTCCGACCAACATTTGATTCATCCCCTCTCAAGTTTTGATCAGTAGAAATACGAGTGCCCAATAGGTAAAATCCTAATCATTGATTTATGCTTTTTGCATGGATCCTAGGTAGAATTCGAATCAAAATTTTGAAATTTCGCTGCATGTAATAATCTGAATTCCTAATAGGGTTAATATATACAGTTGTGGAAATCCATGAGTAATGTCCCTCCTTTATTAATAGATTAATGAATTGAGTATTCTCTTCAATGATTGTCATTTTTAGCCTATTTCCTCCCATCCAACCCAAATTCCTCTAGCTCTACTCAGCCTATAACCATTGTAAAATTTTGGTATCCTAGACTCTTCAGTATTTTTTCCACTTTGTATTTTGTTGTTTTTGTTTCCACCAAAATAATATTTTTTGGATTTATAGACCTCAGGAATTGTTTTCTATGTTTGAGAAATGATTTGTCTCCCACACTTCTGTAGTTCCATACAAATATACATTTGATCATAAAAGAGGTAGTAAAAGAAGGAATGCTACATACCATTATAATTCACTGGAAGTAGGTTTTGAAATGTCATCATACATATGCTAACTTCAACAAATAACTAACAACTCTATGCTACTGAATCTTCTAGCATAGTATCTGACTCCAAATAGTTGTCAACATGTACATTATGTTTTTTATTAAGGTTAGGTGGCTTTTTCTTATGATCACTATCCTTCTCGATAGAATTAACATCTGGAAGAGTATTTTCTTTATCATTATTAATATCCACAGGGGTAGTATGTTAGTTCTCTATCATCTACACATTATTATAATCCATTTTTTCCATAGGGGCACTCCTCCTTGTAGATTTTAATTTATCTATATTTTTATTCACAATATTGACTTCCAGATTATGAGATGGTAGTATATTGGATGTATTAGATTTCAAAGTTAGACTATGCATTTTCTTTCTAGGAGGTTAGTTAAGCTCCTTACCTTATGAATTTACATTAATTTGTCCATGATGTTTCCCTACCTCAGTAGTGTTAATCATTTTTTTTTGTTTTATCTTCTATATTAGCATCTTCAAGTTCATTGAAAGCTGCAACACAAGAACCCCTTACTTTCTTCCCCTTATTATTATTTGCTTTGCCCTCCTTGTTTAGTGCTTCATATTTTCTTAGTATCTACCATTTTCCTTTACCTTTACCATATTTTTATGCCAATATCTAAGGGCTATAGGATAGTTTTTCCCTTGATGGCTTGATAGTATTTTCTCCATCCTTAAGAGGAATGGCCTATTGTAGAGTATACAGCATCCTATTTTCTCTTTATTTCCACATTTAATCTTTAGCCAACTTTTATATAGTGTCCATATCAACCTATGAAAATATATCAAGTGTAAGCCCTCATACATAATATTATAGATATTGTTGTTAATGCAAAGCTAGGACAAGAGAGGTTTATTAAGGTCAACCTTTACACACATGTGAGCATATTTTCCTTTACTTTAATAAAATATGGTAAAATCCACTTTAACCATCTTAACTATGCAATTGCCAATTGCTTTAAGAACATATTTAGTATAATAATGTATGGGTAGCTCAGGAATATGCATCTAGCCTACCAATGAGTCTATGCTTGCTTTGCTAGGATTGAAATCTGGAGTCCATTTTCAAATAGTTAAGTAGTGATAAAAAATCACCCATGGACCCTCTAGTAGTACAAATTAGAGATTAGCAGGATTAGAAAATTTAATCAAGTAGAAATCTTCCCTAAGGTCTATAATTGTTATAGAACCATTAGGATTCCATAAGGCATTTAGTTTCCATTCAAGCATCTTGTATACAATTCTACGTCCTATTAATTTCACTATAATGGTGTTTTTCTAAGGTTTTTGTAATTTCTCTTCTCCTTCTTTTGAAATAACTATGGTAAGGCATATCGGGTTACCTTCTATGACTCTTTCTAAGATTTGAATGCTTGATATTTCATTGATATCTCCAACTCTATTCTAGCTTGTTCCCCTTCCTTTTTGCTATCTACTATTAGTATTCTCCCTATCATTTGTTTTGATCTCCATCTCTCCCTGAGCCAAGTCCAAATCATCATCAAATTGCTCTATATTAGTTCCATTACTCTCCTCAACTCCCAACAGTATCGATTTATAAGATTTGGCTAGGCTACATTTGGTAACATCATTGAGTTGTTTCTTTTCAAATAGTAAATTATCATATGCCCCTAGCAAAGATGATTCTCCCATAAATCCATGGTCGCTTGTACAAACTTTCTTTTTACTCTGCTGAAATAAATCACTCTCCTATGTCGATTATGGAGAATCCTTAATGGTATTATGCATCAGTGTTGTTGAGAGAGCTTTGGTAGGGTTTTGTTTCTATTCTTTTGTTCATACATTTATGTTTGGTATGATTATAATTGATATTAATTTATCGATTTAACAGGATTGAAGAATTTGAATGATAATAAATTTAATTAAATGAAGAAATTAAGATGATATTTAATTGATTATATTAAAGAGTTAAATACTTAAATAAATTATATATTATTTAGATATTTTAAAAGTATTGATTTTAATTAGGTGATACTATTTAAATATATAAAATTATTAAAATGAATTACAACATATTTACATAATAAAAATATTATAAATTATCATTTTTAATTGATAATTATTAAGTTGAAATAAATATATGAAAATTTAACAAATATTTACACAAATAAATTATTTTCTAATAGTCCACAGAAGAATAAAAATGGTAAAAAAACAATTACCATAAACAGAGTCAACGTTTGGTAGTTGGTAGAGGAGGTCTGTAATATTCTTTAAAACAGTAGGGTAGAATGATTTTCACCAAAACTTCAAGGAAGGTATGTAAAATTTACCCAATTTAATAATAATTGTTATTGTTTACAAGACATTTTGAAATGAGTTGATGTCAGTTTAAAATGGAGTTAGTATAACCAAATTTACTCAATGAAAGCAGGTAAAAGCATTTGTACAAAAAAATATGCTGGCGAGTTTGGCAATCACTTTCTAATGGTTTAATTATCTGGAAATTAATCGAAGATCATACGTTGTAAAAGACTGAGCCACAAATACCAACATTTCAGTGCCGGCATACTGAATGAATACAGCCCTCCATGCACCTTGCTCCCGGCAGCAATCGCAGCTATACACATAAGGTAAAAATTTCAGCTTTAACTTGGCAAAGTAAAAAAATGCTAAAAGTAATAGGAGTGAGATTTTAACTTGAATTTAAATATTTTATATTTATTAAATTGAATTTTATAAATTCATTTTATTATTTTATATTTAATAACAATCCTTGATTTGCATTTAAAATCTAATTTTAGATTTCATTCTTAGTATATATATATAACATTACCATTAAAAACATGGTTGGTCTATTAAATCATTTACAAATTTATTCATATAAATAAACTTTTAAATAAGTTAACAAAGGTCTTAAAAAAATAAATTAATGATTAAATCAGGTATGTATTTTTAATTATGTGTATTTAAATTATATTAATATAATATATATTATATTATATTTATATTATATATAAATATATTAATTATTCAAATAGATTGTTTTGATAGGCTTACGAGCTGAAGTTATAAAAAATAAGCTTGACCTATTCATTTAAATAAGTCTATTCAATAGTTTTGAGAGTTAATATAATATTTAGTTATTTATTTATAAAATGATAAGTATTATATCCCTCGAATTTCATAATTAATACTATTAATTATTTTTTGTTATTTTTATTATAATTATTTCTTCATTTATTTATTTACAATATTAAAATAAATAAAAAATATTAAAATTGATTGCTAACTCTCATCTTATAAAATATACATTTATTTTTTGTTACATTTTTATTATTTATTTTAATATTACGTATGAATAAATGAATGAATAATTATAATAAAAATAAAAAACTGATAACATTGAATATAAAATTTAAAAAATTATTATTATTATATTTATAAATAAAAAATTAAATATTATATATACTTACAACCCTGATTTCACCACTTTAATTAGATTAAACGCGCCGGTCCTTTGCTAAGCGGTAACGTGCCTATTTCCGCCCCTAATTATGTCACTTGGACCTTGGCATAATCACAGAGAACAAGTTAGTTTCACAACTTGCCCTAAATATCATACTGAAAAACGATGCCGTTGCCACATGCGGATGTAATGCCATCACCGGGTTTTAGAATAATTCCTTGGACTATAGCTAATACTTCATTTAGAATTAAATTTTTAAAAAAATTTAATTAATTTTATTTTAATAAAATAAAATTAATTAATAAAGTTAATTTTAGTCTATTTTAGGCAAATTATATTGGATATATAATCATTTCAATTCATATATAAATAAATTTTTTATACAGAACATCTTGAAAATTTTGTTGAATTTCAAAAGAAAATAAAATCTAATAATATTATCGTAAAGAAGAGGTTGGAATGCAAGTAAAATTTTTCTATACCATATATTTTAGACTAAGTAAAATGATTTAGTTGGATCTGGATCATGAATTCGGTGTATTCTTGAGGGAAATTTAGAATTAACCTGTGCGCGTGTTTTTAGGTTATAAATTTGTCAACAATTTAATTACATTCTACAAAATTTCTTTCAAGAAAATTTTCGAATTTAATTTGATTTCTGTTGTGTCATGTCAGAGGCCAAGCTAAATATTTTTATTATAGGGACAAAATATTCATAGTATTAATCAAGATATTTTTAGCATAAATATATATATTGAGGTTTAACAACAACCAAAACTACATTAATAATTAAAAATTTAGAATATAATTCAATTATATATAAGTATTCAAAGAAAATTTGTAAACTCCATGTAAGATACCAATGTTATATTCGTTTTTATTATCTTTTTCTTTAATTTCTTTAATCTTGATAGTAAATATGACATCATGATAACACAAAATACCGATACAACATGTAAATGTGAAAAAAAGTTAAATTTAATTCACTAATACAGTAAAATATTTTATATTATCAATGAAATAGAAATATTAAGAAATTTTATTAATAGTAAGAAAATTTAATAATTTTTAAATAATAAGATAATATAATTTTAAACAATAGTGTAAAACTCATTTATACCGAAAGCAAATTAAACTTGAATCCAAGTGAAAATTTAAAAAATTTCACCTTCTACATACTACTATTTTTGTCGGACAATGATGAGACAAAAATATGATCCACTTTAATTCTTAAAGCCCTCTTCTGATAACTTCCCGTAGATTTCTGGTCTAATAAGGAAAGTAGAGAAGAAAAGAAAGAAAAAGTAAGGTGGAGTTAGAATTATTGGAGCAGAAAGCTACGAAACTTTAGCTTGACATAAAAACATTTATTTATGTAGGAATTGAAAATGTGACTTAGAATTTTAAGAAAAAAAATGGACATAATTTCTTTTATTTATAAGCATTTTAGCAGAGTTACTTGTCTTAAGATACTAAGTTGTGATACAATTGGTAAATTATCAATGAAATTGATGTAAACAAACAAGCTACACATATTAATCATAGGTTTTATACCTATCACTACAAAAAAAAAAATCTATACAAATAACAAAAGTTGTTTGTATAGACCTCCATTATTATCTGTATAACTTTTATAGATAATATTGTTATCTATATAGAATTATTTGTATAAATTTATATATGTTTCAACCTACATAAACTTTTCATATCATTTGTATAGGTTCCACCTAAACAAATGATAAAATCATTTGCATAGAATAGGAAAATGGTTAACACTTATCTATTTATACAAATAGCTTTATCCTTTAGATAAGTGAAAAGCTATATAAATAATAATTATCATCTGTATAGAGTAACTTAGTTTGTATATGTATTTTATTTGCATATGAATAATGTAAAAAATTCAATCCATAATAAAATTTTTTAATAATTTTGATAATTTTATTTTTATTAATTTTTTAACATATTTGTTTCTAATTTAAAGAATTTACTTGTAAATGATCAATGAAAAATTTAATATACAATTAAATATTTTTATAATTATTAATAATTATTTAGAAGTATCATAATATATATATAATGACTACATGAAATGATAATTATCATCATCCTTGTCCTTATTCTTACCATTGTTTAAAGGTACACGTTAGAGTTGGGGTGGAGGTTGATGTGGCTGTGGCCAGGGTGAGGGCAAGGGTTGCTATTGGGAGTCAGGGGATGTTGTGGAGTGAAAATAACTAAGAAGTAAATGTAGATGGTACTCTTGATCAAGGGATGTTCATCCAAGGGGGAGGAAGAGGCATAATAGGACAAAATAGAGAGAATCCCATGGACTATAAAGCAGCATGCATCACCTCGAGGGTAATGTGAGTTTGCTGTTGCACTTACTAATGATAAAGAATCTGCTACTTTGCCCTAATTAAGGCTTATTGACTCTCGATAATGTAGGTTTACAACCTATTTTGCAAATCATTCATCCTTAAAGGAAATGTTGTAGTGAATGAGTTGGTGTTGGGGTGCCATGTAATATCCTAGTAAGTACATGACCAACCGCCTTCCTATGCCTTCAATGAGTTCCTAGCACCTTGTCAATAATAGCATGCTTATTAAACTCTCTAAACCTATCAAGAAGTTGCTATAAGAAGCACTAGACCATGAAGATTGTTGTGTAATTAGTTCTACCATCTTGGCCTTGATTTTTTAATAAAAATCATGAAGTTTTAGTAAAAAAAAATATTTCCTATGATAACTAAAATTATTTAATTAGAAATTACTTACTTACATAAGTAGTCTGGGCATTTAGATACATCTACTTCTCAATATGATATGTATGAAGCTCATGAAAAATCCTTCTTTACCAACTGCAATTCACCTGTGTCCTTGTTTCTTTGTACTAATTTTAAAATATGATATTAATCATTAATAATATTTTTAACAATAGCATTATGTAAGAATGTTAAGTTAAAATACCTTATCATGTTACGTTACCACAATGGATTTTGATTCATGGCAATCATTGTACACCTTTTTCAACTTGTTGTCTGAATTTCTTCTAGATAGCTCCTACACATTCAAACAAAGACATTTATAATTAGAAGAAAAAACTATTTGAAAGTTAGAAATGGAATGTAACTAATTTTACTTCAACCTTACCTTATGGTTGTCACTATTAAAGTACATGCATAACCTGTAGCAATAATCTATTGAGATATTAGCTAGATAAGATAGCCTTACATTATGTAACTCATGAATGTCATCATGACCTCCATGTTGCAAGAAATGGTGATGGAGCAAGGACTTCCAATCTTTGCATCAATTGGCTACCATTAGTTAGATATTGATAAGCACATATCCCTACTCCTCAGGCTTAGCTTCCAAAAAATTGAAATAGGATTACATTGAAAGATATGTAAAAAAGTTACAATTATTATATCCATTAATCCTATTATCAAATATAAAGTAATATCAAAGATACATTTAACAATATTTGCATAAACTCCTTGCATGAAATATTCTCTCTGCTCTTTAGGTACTCACTCCCAATTTTTATGAAAGGGCTCATAATGCTGCTTGACTAGCACTCTTATGTCACGTATAAAATGCTTTGAGTTTAAATTAATCACCTACCATGTACTTGTCTTATCAAAATGGATAAGCAATGATCTCCCATTATTCTTTTTGATTTTTTGGTAGAGGGTTAGGGACCTTGATTTGCTGTGATACTATCAACTTAATGTAGCTTTCAAATATAACATATTATTAATGACATATATTTATAGAAAAAATGCAAAATAAAGTATTTCAGTATACCCAATTTTACCTATCTCACACTGGGAGAGAATGGGGTCATATGATAGGGTCATGTCCATTGTCTCCTCTATGATGTTGTGATATAACATCGATTATGGTTATCAAGCATCGTTATATATAATCACATAAATAATAGTTCTTACAGCATGATGTAAGTAATACTTATGATAAAATGTCATATTTTTTCCATCTAAGGTAAATTACATTTGCACTAACAAAATGAATTATTTGAAATAGTTGGCATAACAAGACATAAATAATACTTACTATAGAATATCAAATTGTCAAAATAAAAGCTTAATTACTATTTGAAAAATAAAAAAGTATTAACCCTAATTAAACTCATTGTCAGTGAATGTTATAGGTTACCATCCTTTTCATCAGTCTCATCATCATCATTGGACTCTAAAAGCTCTTCGTCTATGTAATCTTGAGTCGTTTCATCTTTTAAATTATCATTGTTATTTATGAAGTTGTTAAACTGTTATGTAACAAGATGAATGTTTCTAGAAGATGAAACACAATGAGCATCGTGGTTCTAATTTAGTAAAGTAATTAAGTCGAAATCTCCAAGATCAATTATGAGTGTGAAGTTTGTGAAATTATTATCTTGTAAATAGGGCACACCATTAACACTAACATTATCATCATCAGGAGATCCCATACATCATGATGCATTATATTATTTATAACTCCCTAGTTTAGTCTATCTAAAATATCATCAAACAAAGAAATATATCATGCTTAAGATGCTAGTATATATATCATTGAACATTGATAGAAATGCTTGTTATATTCTTATCTGTGATAATTTTCTTCTTTCTATAGTTAGTGTTGTACCATATACATTTGAACAAAGTCACAAAGTAATTATGTAAATAACTTAACTCTATGACATTCTTCAAAATACTATAAAATGTGTTGTCTTTACTTCTACGTATAGAAATTTCATTTTTCTGCACTTTATGCTTTGCATCTTAAGTAGTTACAAACCAAACTTTGTTTGTTACACACCTAAAACACAACAAAACCATGCAGCTTGTTTGAAAGCCAAAAATAATAACTCATTAGTCGCCTTAAAGGATCCATTCTTGTGAAAGTGATATATTTATGAAAATTTTTAAAGTAACCAATAACAACATGAGCAACTAAAAAAATAAAATTATGAAGAATTAGGACAATAAATATAATAAAGAATTACCTTGGAGTAAAATTGGAGAGGAAATTGGATTCTCTATAAATGATCAATGTTTTCACCACTATGTGCTTGTAGTTTTCCCACATATTCACTATACAATACAAGTTATCCATTAAGAACTAGAAAGACTTGGATGAAATATTAAAAAATTTGAAAAACTTACTCTAAATACTTTTGAATTGCAGAATATTTATTTAAAATGTTCCATATTGCAATATCTTGATCACTCTTGTCCAAATGAATAACATGCTTTTTATTAATGGGTCAACATTAAGATCTAAAAATTGAGAGTTGCCTTTCTATTCTCACGTTGTCTACATCTTAGTTTTAGTAAGATTGGTTGAATTTTATTTTCATCCCTTATAGATACATGGAATAAAATGTTAATGCCTTATTTGCAACATACATTTCAGTAATAGAACCTTTAGGTCAAGCACAATTCTTGATATACATCCATTGAAAATGAACAAGACCCCTTATTAATGCTTCTTCAAGTAAGTGTATCACTAAGTGGACTATTATATCAAAGAATATTAGAAGGTATATGCTTTCAAGTTTGTAGAGAATCAGTGCATTATCTTCCTTAGCTTTTTTGAAATTCTACTTATTCACATGTTCTTGTACAAATTTGATTAAAGTAATTGCACAACTTAATAATTGGACATGTTAACTCTTTTAGTGAAAATGCTTGCACTATAAGCGCTAATAATTGTTGTATAATGACATGACAATTATAGGATTTCAACCCCTTGATCTTAGTATCGTTATAGATCATGTTTTCCTTAAATTTCTAGCAAATCTATCAAGAAACTTGACATTTTTAATAAACTAGCAAAATCACCACCAATTATCTTGATTAAGATGTATCTAGAATGTTGTTTCATCCCCCTACCTTTTTCCTTATATAGGTGCAATTTTGGTCTTATACTCATGTCAGCCAAATCACATTTTCCATTGTTTGTGTCCTTTGATTCATGTTCAATGTCTAATAGTGTACCTATAATACTATCATATACATTATTCTCAACATGCATCATGTTAATGTTGTGCTTTAAGATTATTATGGGCTATTATAAAAGTTCAAAAAAGATGCTCTTTGTACTTCAATTAAGTTCATCTCCACCTCCCTTTTGCTTAACTTTATCACATTGCATGTACTTTCCAAGAGGTCTCTAACATCTTCTACTTAATTCATCTATGATTATGTTATTAGTTAATTACCTTAAAGAGGCTTTCCTCTTAATTTTTCCATTGAAGTCTTTACTATTTTGCCAAGTATGGCTCCTTAGAAGAAAACGATAATGACCAACATAAGCTATTTTCCTCTAATTCGCATTGATAATGTATTTTTATTGCAAGTTGGACATACTTTATACCCTTGTCTATTCCACTTAAAAAGATACTTCATGCAAGAAAGTTGTTCATAGTCCACACTAATGCCACTCTTATCCTAAACATGCTATTCATAGTAGTATCCTGAGTTTTAACTTTTGTCTCTCATAATTGTTTTAACTTTTCAATAAGCAATCTTAAGAAAACATTTATAATTTTTCTTGGAGATTGTAGTCTAGGGATCAACAATATTAACATAAAAAAATAATTCTCTTATAGAAAATCATGGTGGCAAATTATAGGTAATAGTTACAATTAGTCACATGCTATATGATAGGCTTATATTAGCAAAAGGATTGAATCCATTTGCACTTAAACTTAATCATACATTCTTTAATTCCAATGAGAAATTAGGATACTTTTTATTGAAATCCTGCCAAACTTCTCTATCAGTAAGATGTCATATAACTTTATCTTTGATGGATCATCCTATATGATGCCACGTTATATCCTTTATCGTGTGCTTTGATCCATATAATTGCTTCAACTTGAGGGTTAATAAAAAATATTGTAACACCTTTTAAGGAATCTTTTTCCCTCTTATGTTTTTATTAATCCATTAGCTCTCTCATAGATTGGATAGGTATCATTTCCAACATGCTTTTTCCAAAAGAGCATGTAATCATACTTATAGATATGAATTGATTCGTACCTCAATCCTAATTTATTAAGCTATTTCCTTACATTATAATGTGATCTAGGTAATTTTTTATTCTTTAGTAATGTTGCCTTTAATAACTTTAGTAGAAAGTTGAACAACTTATTAGTCTACTTATGTATCACTTTATATGCATAAGCTTAACTAAGAAGCTCAATAAAGAAAAAGTTGTATAATTGGGGTATAATTTTGTTTTAATTTTTGTAAATAGGTCATTAAAGCTTTAGCCATAATATTTGCCCTCTAAGGTGTCCTCATTCTAATCTCTATCATTGTTATCTACTTAGTTAGTGGTATAAGGGCCAATAAAGTCATGTACGATATCAACCATCTCATTAACATCATTAAGGGTAGCCCCATATGTAACCTCGGCCTTGAATATGTACTCTTCACTATGATGGACTCAATTCATGTATAATAAATCAAATCCATTATTTATTGTGTATCTGTGGTCTCTAATATCTAGTACAACATATTTAAACATTTCTTATAAAAACCAACCCTCTATTATTAATAAAGTTTCTAGCTCTCTCCATAAATGTAGTATCACTATTCCAATACTTATATAATAATTGATCTCATAAGACTATCTAACTTTTTGTTAATAGATAAGTTGTAACTAGCCTATAACATCATAAGTTATCATTTGATTCAACTACATATGCATATTTTGTTATGTGCCATAAATCCACCTTATCACTCTAACTTTAATAGGTATGGCCATATTCCATTCAAGATATTCCTATAATTATTGTCTTAACCTATCCACTATATGTTTCATACACATAAAACTTTTGATAACATCTCCTTATAGTTTTCTAGTGCGTATATTATACACTAATATAGTACACATCTTGAGAATAATGGAGAAAAAAAGAAATTTCTATAAAATAAAATGATAAGCAAATAAGTTAAGCATAATAACTAAATGACATATCCAAAACTATCCAAACTTTTAGGATAATTCAAGGACTGATTTATATAGGAAGACTAACCAACTCTTGAACGAGTCTAATGTTACAGTGCAAATATATTTTAAATTTAACATGTTATAATTTTTTTATCACAATAATTTTAATAAAACCCTAAACTCCTTAGTTTACGTATTGTTATGTTGATAATTGAATAATATATATTCTAATATTTAATTACACATTCAACATTATTCATTATTTTTTACTATTTCAAATGATTACTTAATAATATAGATATTTCACATCATTAGACATTGCATACATTTGATTAATTTAATTATCAAAATTTACTACAAATTACTATTCTCTTAGTACGAATTTCCTTCTTACATAATATAAAAAATTAATTACCATCATATGACTAAACTCTAATATTAAATGGCAATTTTTTTATCATTTGTTATTATTTATATCTTTTATACTCTAAATTATTACTTAAATTATAAAATATTTTACATCATAAAAAATTAATTATTAACTATTATTAGTGTCAAAATATTGTGTGGCCATTTTTTATTTACTTGCATTCTTATACAATTTAGCAAATTAATAGAAGTTATATGACTGATTTCTATTATTAAATTATTATATGTTTTATTATTCATTATTACTTATTTTTTTAGTATTTGAAATTCTTAAATTATAAAATATTTCACATTATAGATATTTTTTATTTTCATTAGTGCAATTGTAAAATTATTATACCATCATTTATTATTATTGTCATTCGCATATGATATTATAAATTAATTACCATTATATGAGTTACTGATAATATTAAACTATTATGTATTTTATTATTTATCATTACTTATATTTTTAGTATTTTAAATTATTAATTAAATTAAAAAAATATTTCACATCATAAAATTTTTTTATATACATTACTATAATTATAAAAAATAGCTATTACCATTTTTTAATTACTTTCATTTTTATATAATTTAACAATTTAATGAAAATTATATGATTTACTTATAATGTTAAATTATTACATATTTTATTCTTTATTATTATTATTATTATTATTTAACTGATATACTTTTATTAAAGTTAGATACTTGTTATCTAGTAATTTTTTTATAAAGATTTACTTAAGTGATTTTATAAATATTCAAATTATTTATTTTTTAGTATTTTAAATGATTGCTTAAGTTACTAAATAGTTTATATCATTAGAGATTTTATATTTTCATTTATTTATTTGTCAAAATTTATGTTTATTCATTTTTTTTATTTACTTCTATTTTCAATATAATTTAATTAATATAAATGTCAAATTTATTGCAAATTTTATTGTTCTATTTTTTTATCAAACTTACTAGATATTTAATATAATAAATATATCAACTTTCACAAAATATTATTTTTACTAAGTAACACAATAAAACATTAAAATAAATTCATATTCAACTATTATATATGTTCGAAGTAATAATCATATCAAATTATACAAAATTATTATTATTTCAAGCTAAATATCATATTAAAATATACAAAATAATAATAATTTATACTATTTATATTTTTAATGTAATAAATATACATCATTATACAAAATAATAATTATATCAAATTGATTAATGAAGTTAAAATTTATTTTCATATATTATATTAATATTATTAAAAAAATGAATGTATATTTTTTTAACATACATCAATAAAATAGTGAAACAATAATCAAGAATTTCAATCAACTAAGGAATAACATAATTTGATTATTTAACAAAATAAATACAAGAACTAATAACTCAATATAAAAAAAAGGTAAAGAATTAAAAAGTAAAGAAGAGAACATAGCTAAGTTTGGAAGAGGAAGAGGAAGCTAGAGTTCCACTTGCATGTATATAAAAAATGGCAAAAATGGCCATAGGTAAAAACAAAAGCTATACAGATGATAAAAAATTATTTTTATAAGTGTATTAGATCATCTGAATCTATCCACAATGAGGGGCACATGTATTATTTTACCTTTCAAACTTATGGAGATCACAAATTATCATTTGTATAGTCCAAATTATCATTTGTATTCATTAAGGGAGAGGGGCACATGTGTCATTTTATCTCTTAAGCTTATTGAGATGACAAAAATTCATTTAAATAGACAAAAAATTCATCTGCATTGCTTTTGTAATTTTGATTGCTATTTTTTTTGCTAAATTCAAGAATTTCAACTTTATAAAGGTAACTTTTTATTGTCTATGTCAAGAATTTTTTTAATTAAAAATTATATATAGATGACAAAAGTCATCTATATATAATTTCTTATTTTTAAAAAAGAAATTACAAAACCTATACAAATGACATTTTGTCATTTATGTAGGTTTTAAAAAATTTTCTTTATATTGAAAAAACTCTATACATATGAATTTTTTCATTTGTATAGAATTCTTCATTTTTTTCAAAAAATCTTTACAAATGATTTTTTATTGTCTGTATAGAGTTATTTATTTTTTTCAAAAAAAATTGACAAAAGCTGCCTATATAGAGCTTTTTGCTTTTTCTAAAATAAATTTGAAAAACTTATATAAATGAGTGAGATTATGTCATCTGTATAGGTGTTGTTTGTACATTACATAGTTGTTATAGTATATACTCTTTATTTTTTATAAACAATTTAATCTCAAGCTCCTTTTTCCATGTTTAATGTTAAACTAGCATCAATAAATAGCATAAGTGTTCTTAAATAAGTTTGTCCATAATCATATAGCCAGTAATCCTATCTGCACACACAAATGAAATAGTAGAGTACTTCAAAGGAAGTAGAACTCCCAAACATCACACTTACATAAAGTAATGGCTAAGGAGGTCTTCATAACTTTTTATACTTATAATTTATCATAACAATGGAAGTCACAATTCATCATGTCAACTATAGCTGTAGAGATTTACAAATAATAATAAGAAAAAAGAAATTTAAATCTTTTTGTGCCCTTTAAGTCATTCTTACCCTTTCACAAATTCCATCATTATTCCTCCTAATTCTGCCTTATCTCTTTACAAATTTTTCCTAAACCAATACTAATTACAATATCATATCATATCACCCCATCTCATCATTTTCATCATGCCCAATGACATCAAACACATTCTATCATAATTTCACAATATAGTCCATCAACACATACTTAATGTAATTATAATACAAAAATAAAGCAACAAATCTATGCTTGTTATGCGTAGCTATAGACGAACTATTCAATGTCCAATAACCAATTACATGAATAATATTGTAATATGTAATAAATGAACAATAATAAATATTATGACTACACTATATAATCCTAAAGAGATAATTAATAGTATTTCATAAGAAAACATATAGTATGTAAGAAACATTATTAATCATTATAGTAATTTAAACAATAATAGATAAGCACAATTATAAATTTCCATAATTTAAACAATAATATTGTAACATGTAATAAATTGCTACCTATGTATTTGATAAAAAAGAAATATGAAAATTAAATAAAATAATATTTTTAAATAGATATATATTTTTTGCTTAACATGTTATCTTTCTTCATGAATTCCAAAATATCTATGCTCAATTTTTCCTTTTCACTTACATCAGAATCTAAGAAGATAAATTATAAGTATAATAATACTAACTATTTTCTTCATAAGAACTATTACTCTAAGTTTTGATTACCTCATTTTAATAACCTAAGTTATCATTTTCTAATATTTGCCATGCTATTATCAATTAATATAAACTTATACAAATGATTTTTTTAAATCAACCTTAAAATGGCAAATATTAAAGGTGATGCTCTAAAAGGGTTTTCCTCTACTTAACGAGGTCACCTTAAGTTCTATTAGTGGTTAAAAGGCATTAGCCACTAAAAGATCAAGAAAGAAGGAATATCCTAAGCTACTGTGCACTTAATCATGAACTGTGGCACTTCTTCCCATCTGCAGGTAGCCATTGGTTGTAACTAGAACATAGAAGAAGATAATTAATGGCGACAACAAAAGTAGTGGTTGGAAAGTTAGAGTTAGAAAGTGAGGTGATGGAGAGTGACCAATGCTTTTAAGGGAGAAAGAAAGAGGCTTGCTATAGGGAAAGGATTAAAGGTAGGGAAAAAATAAAGGCAACTGCGGGTTTTATTTCTTTACTTGTCACATACACATAGCCATTCTACAATCCATATGAAAACCCTTCATCTCTAATATTCATCTTTTGTCCTTCAATCCTAACTACCCATTTCCCTAAAATCATTCACTTCTTTCTTTTTTTTTTTTTTTGAAACAAAGCTTTAGTGAACAAACATAATTATAATATCGGAAACAATGTTATTTTCTTGAATTCTTATCATAAGGTAAAATAGAAATCATTTAAATAATGAATTATATGAATAATTAATTTATTTACTCAAAGTTTATTTAAATAAGAAAATTTAAATAATATGCTTGTTTAAGATAAATGTTTACAAAAAGGAATTGAAATAAAAAGAATTTAAATATTACTTCAGTTGCTATATTAATAATGGGAGATTGGTAATCTTTGATCAATAGTAGTTATTAGCAATAGACGATGCTTAGTAATGATCTTTGGCAGTGCATTATGGCTAATAGAGGTTACTAGCAATTGGTGGTAACGATGGTAGTCACTCATCATGGGTGGTGGCCAATGGTGGGTGATAATTTGCGATGATTATGGATAATAAATAATGGTTAACAAAGGTCACTAACAATATATGGTAGGTGACAACAATCACCTATGGTGGGTGGTGGATAATGGTGGTCATTAAAGATAAGTAGTGGTTAATGATAGTCATCAGTAATGAGTGGTGGCTAACAATGGCTAACTGTGATAGGTGGTGGTGAAATGTGTTAACAGTGAGATAGTATCTTACTTGAAAGGTGCATAAAATAGTTTATTTATATTATTCTAACATCATAAGAGTGTAGGATACCTACCTCCCTATGGAAATATTATAGAGGGAATATTAGGATAAAAATACTTTTATGAATATTTTTCTAAAAATTAAACTAAATATAGAAATCCTATATTCCCTTAAGACATTCTTGAGAATGTGGAAAAGATTTCATTTTTGAACCAAATGCCGCTTAAAAGACAAAAACTAAGAGAGCAAGACTATATTTCTTTTTCTTTAAAATATATTTTTCTTTAGAAAATATCATTTGTCTATATAGAGTAAAAGACTAAAATATTACTTCCATGCCTTTATTGAAAATAACTTCTTTTTTAAAAATAAGGACATTGTTTTCACTATACTATTCACATTAACATTAAGTAAATAGTACATTTTCCATCATACAATGTTAATTAAAGGATAGATCGAGGCATATAATGGTGTAATGAAATTTTTGAAAATATGAATAACTTAATACATTACTTATATTTAATAATTGATATTGTAAGACCACAATTTAGATTTCTATGTTAGTTAATATAAAATCAATGTTTAATTGGAGATGGAAAGTCATTGTAAAAATAAGGATAAAGTTATAACATTAATTTTTTATATAACTAACTTCTAATTGGAGATGAAAAGTCATTGCAAAAGTTAGGATAAAGTTAACACATCAGTTTTGTATTAATAATTGATATGGTTATTCTAGCAGAGGACCTTTAAAATTTTCCTTCTACACTCTAACTCTATTTTTAATGAAATTCTCTAGTTTGGAATCTTGTGGAGGCACCTCATCCATTCCCTAAACTCTTTGGTGAGCTCTTAGAATGGATATGTGTTTCCATAGGATTTACAGTTAGAATTATGTTTTGAAACCTCTTCATGTGATGTTTCTAGTGAAATTAACTCTTGATGGGGTATTTTATTAAATCATCCCATCCAGGACCTTAATGCCTTATGCTTTTAATATTCAAGAGTAAGGGAGAATTAGAGTTTTGGATGTAATGCTTCTATAGAGCAAAAAATGTATGGCTAATGTTGGCAGAATCTTGTAGAGCACTTTAATATGAGAAAAATAAATTAACTATCTTCAATAAAGAATAAGAGGTCTAACAAGGATTAATTTAGGATTTAAATTTAAATACAAAGTGATTATGCTGTAAAGGTGCAGTTTTTGTGCAAGTTATTTTATGAAATATAAATAGCCATAAAAGTGTTTTGTATTTTCATTTATAATTTTGTCATATAATGATCTATAAAATTTAAAGTCTTCATTTGATGTTTACTTTCATTTGTAAATATGTTTAATTTTTTCTTATTATTATCATTGATCTTTCCTATAGAATGATATCATTGTATAAAATTGTCCAAAGTTTTAAGATTTCATTTTGTAAAATTGTCTTTACTACGTATTAGATTTTAAAAAAAATGAAAAAAAAAGCAAACCATATTGGTTATATAATAAAACCCAATTACATATCAAACACAAACTTATTTCTAATAAACTACATCAATTATTAAATGCCAAATGGTATTTCAAAAAAGTATGTTTAAAGATTAGAAGTCATTTGTATATGGAAATTGACGTCTAAAGATATATCAAAAGCAAACTAATTTTTGTATTTATGATGTTCTTAGCAATTGTAAAGCCTTAGATGTTGATTGTATACAAGAACCAACATTAATTAATGTCTAAAAGTTATCTAATATAAATTAATATTTATATTTATGATATTATTAGAAACCATAAAAACTTTGATGTTAATTGTAAATAAAAATCAACATTTGAAGGTTATTTATAGCTAATTAATATTTATATTTATGATATTATTAGAAATCGCAAATAACTTACCATGTCAATTTATATTGATAATTGACATGTAAAGTTATGCCAATGGTTATCTCATTCAAACCTCACTATGGCATTGACAAGATAATAGGAAACAATAGACACTTACAATGTTGATTGTTAAAATAAATGACATCTAAAAAAAGTTCAAGTGCAACACTTTAAACTGCTAAACTTTTAGACATTACTTGTGGTTTTATAACTAACGTCTAGTATTGTACATATTTGCTTATAAATTGTGCTTGTAATATCTATTTTAATTAGTTATGATAATGTTTTTGCCTATATGTCACAACCCAATTTTCAAATTGTTAGTGTATATATCCTAAAACCAATCATATTGGTGATTGTAATTTTGAATCATGTTATTTTAATGGCAATTTCAATTATTATATTTATATATATTATCTGCATAATATATTCAATTATAATAATAACCTTAGAATAATTGTATTCTTAAATGTCTCTAGTCATATATCATTGTGGATTAAGTTGCTTTGATATGTTAAGACTAACATGTGTGAAGACTTATATGGGATATTAAGTTTACACATGAGTACAAGTTAGAGAACTTGTATACTGGACTGACCCATATTAAGAACACTACATGGATCGTTATATGATTATCATAAGTGATTCTTAGTGATCATTATTAATATGGTCCTTTGACCTAAGATCACTAAGGTTCCCTACATGTGAGTTTCATATTTTGATACTATTCTATATCACTAATGGTTAAGTAATGCAAAGGTAGATATTGGATATGTCACATATAATGCGGAGGGGTTTGTGTGATCAAGATGGGATTTGTCCCTCCTATATAACAAGAGTAACATCTATGGGCCCCTTGATTAAGTAAAGTTTAGAAAATGCATGGCCATGCTCAGATGAATTGACATGAGATGTCGATTACATTTATTTCAGTCAGCTTACTTAGGAATCAAGAAACTTTAAGATTGGGCTATACGGGAATGACACGGTCCATGTCTCATGCTCAATCTAGATGTATAGCACAAAAGGACATAAGTGATGATCACGTGTAAAGGTTTAGTCAAATCACCGATTTTCTCATTACTTGGGTAACAATAATGTGTTGCTAAACACCAATCATTGTTTATGATCATTAATATAATTAATGGTCATTGCCAACGTAATGAGAGCCTGTAGGGTCGCACACTTAGAGCCTAGTGAATTTGGAATTAATGGACCAAATTGTTTGGGCTTAAAATTTAGGAATTCATGTTATAATTATAAGGCCCAATAGTAAATCTATAATTATACATGGAATAAAGCCCAAATAGGTTAGGTTTTTCTATGCACCTATTTAAATAGGCTTATTAGGTAATAATAGGATTACTATCATTATTCACGTACCCCAAAAAGGCATGGAAAATCCTAGCAGCTCTCCTTGACCAAAACTCCTGAAGAGGCGTAGCTAGCACTACGAGGTGTAAGGAGATCAATTCCAACCGGTGTGTGTAGTGGACATTCATCGATGATTCACGGGTTCGTGTGGATACCACAGAGGTGCAACCACATAAACGTTGTACTGGTGATTTGATCTTCTAGTTTCTATTTCGGTTCGTGATTTGGAAGCAGATTGGATTTGCTGTGTAGCGGACAGAAGATTTTTGGCCGAAAGGTATAAACTCTAATCCTTAATCTATGGCGTTCTAAATTCGCATGGATCCTTGGTGGAAATCGTGCAATTTTTTTTTCCCGCTGTGCATGTATACTGCGCGATTTCCAGCACAAATATTGTGGCCGACATAAAGACATTTGACTAGTGTTAAGATACTAATCATCTATTTTTACAAGCCTTTAACACATTTTTTACTTGTTTATTTTCATAACTCTAATTAAATGTTAAATAAGTACTTATGGAAAATAGGTTTACTTGTGCACGCATAACATAATTGAAAACATAAATTACATATATTAACTATTATTCATATTAAAGTGTATCATTATGGAAGCCGAACTCCGTATATATGTAAATTAATATTAAAAAATAAGACTTCTAGTTAAGACACCCAATATGCCATATGGAAGACCTTCAGACCCAAGATGAAGGTTCATGCATAAACATTAGTCATCCTTGGGATCCATGCTTCATATTTATAAATAAAAATTTGGTAAAGGAGTGTGAGTATTAAAATACTCACTCAATGGCTACATTCTCCTTTTTCTATGGAGTTTTTATCATAATGGATTAAATATAGAACAAAGAAATAATAATAAATTAAAACTCTCAGGCACTATCTATAACAATCATGCATCATTGTAATTTTGGTGTATTAACAAAAAATTTTATGTACTAGCATAATTCTTATATTTTAACAGTCATTTTGATGTACTTACAATGGTTTTCACATGTATTATTTATAAAATATATTAAGAGAATGGCTATAGCAATTATTTATAAAATTTATTGAATGGTTATAGTTGATATTCAAGCTTCTCCTTATATCTTTAGTTTAGTCTTATCCACCGCCACCCTAGGCACAAGGCCATCAATCTTATCCCTCCAACCCTTACCATTCCTCTCCTCCTTTATGGAAGATGTATATCTCCACCCTATAAATCATATATAGAATGAGTAACCATACTCATAATAAGCATTAATAGGATGCC
The DNA here is from genome assembly GCA_020226215.1 of Sindora glabra. NCBI lineage: Eukaryota > Viridiplantae > Streptophyta > Magnoliopsida > Fabales > Fabaceae > Sindora > Sindora glabra. The sequence goes on along the minus strand of CM035227.1, from coordinate 52,682,015 downwards.
ATAAGTATATATAGGCATATACATTTCATTATTACCTATCATTGGATATGGTCAAAATACCAACTATGCATGCCATAGGGGTTTTATTAACAAAATTTACTATTCTTATATAACCAACCTTCAACAATACGTATCAATATTTTTAAGGTTGATATATCATCTTTCCATTCAAGATAAATAACTTGACCATCATCAATTGTATCACAAATCTAAATCATGAAAATTTAGCCATTCTCATACATCTTCCACCATCACATCATATGTGTTTAAGGTTATTATTCAATGCTACCATTCAAATGTATGATAACATTAAGTCCTTTTAGATGGTTAGTAATTTATACCTCAAACATCATCTATGATCACATAATGGTATGTTCAAGGTTGATGCATACAACCTTATCATCTAAAAAAAATCTAATTTGTATAAGTATTTATCAATATAATTTTAATATCATTCATTATTTAGTTTCCAATTCCTTTCAACATTTTTCAAAGGAATTTCAAACAATTACATGGCCAATTGCCATGTATATGTCACAGTTTGGTGCTCTTTAGGGTTTCCATATTAATTTAGAATTTTATCAAAATTAATCCTAACATTCCCAACACAATATTATACATCAAACATAAATTATTTTATGTGATTTATTCCCATGATTACTGTTCATAAAAAAAACAAAATGAGAATCTAAAACAAGATAGCATGTGAGCTTTCTCAACAAAAGTCCCATTTTAACATTCACATTATCTCCAATTGTCATCAAATTTAAATATAAAATCCTTAACATGTTAATTAGTGAAATACCTCAATTATTTCACAAAAATTTCGTGGGTGTACTATTCATACAGAACCAAAATCAAAAGATTGTCAAAACTGGATAAATTTGAAGCTATTGTGATAAATGACCCTTTCCAACATCCAAATCAACTCTAATTGCAATCAAATTTTTATATGATGTTACTAACATGCTATTAACCAAATAACATCAATTACTTTAATTTTTATCAATTGAAATATGGTCCAAACAACAACAAAATAGAACCTACAAAATCCAGAATTCTATTTCAATTTCCTATAACTATAGTCCATAGACAATTGCATTTCATATTTCTAACTTTTTCCAAAAATTCTCAACTTTCTCCATATCTATCCTAAATCTATTTGTAACCTTAAAATAACATATATTGAAATTTTAACACTTTCTAATCCATGATTACAAAGAGAAACAGAAACATCATGAATCATTAACTATTTTTTTCTCCTAATTCTTTCATTGCCTTATGATCATATCTCAAAGAAAAACCTTAGTAATTCTCCTACCACTCATCTTAGCATCATAATACCAATATAATACCATCATGATAACATTTATACAATATCAAAATCAAGCCATTTAGCACCACAACTCAAATTGCATCTATAGTAGCAAATATCATCAAATTTCTCATCTTTCATGAGAAAACTCAATAGAATAAAGGGTTGTTGCCACTTACCTTAATTTCTTGAGTCCTAACTTGATAAAAACATCTTAGAATAGCAAGAAGGAAATCCCACTAAAATAAATCAAAATTTAGAAACTTTTGAGAGAAGACCATCATAAAAATTTTAAAATGATTGTTGGAAACCTAAGTTACCTTGCAAAATTTTGATAGAACCTCTTGGAGTTTGTTGAAAAGTTAAAACCTTAGTGAAACCCTTTTAGAAAGATCATGATTCCAGCTGAATAAATGAGTAGAAGTTTGTCCCAAAATGACTGCTTTTACCTTTTATAAAAATCCTATCAAAAGCTTCCACTAGAAGCTTTCTAATTCGCTAATTTTTTGTAAAAATTTTGGTGATTATTTAGCACCTAAAGCATGGTTTTGCTGCTCACTTTTCAAAATATTCTTGCTTCAAACCAATCAAATTTAGCCAAATAAGTTGCTTAAAAAAAGCACTAACAATTGCCCTTCATTTTTAACTTATTTACCAACTTACCAATAAATTTCTCCACAAATTTTGGGCCTTATTTGGGCTTGAAATTTTTCTGATTTCAAAACCATATTTAGGCAAAAAATTGTTAGGTTATGTCAGCCTAAGTGAATCAAAATGATTTATTTCAATTTCAATACTAATCTTTTGAATTTCAGGTCACCTAAGCTGATTTTGAGCAACCCAGATCCTTAATTTCATATTGGGTTTTCATAAAAATTTTCCAAATTTAATGTTATGCTTTTTAATAATATTTGATCCATATTAATTCCTAATAGCTTTTTTACAAAAATTTCAGCTAAATGAACCCTCAAACTATCTTTACAATTTACATGAACCTTATCCAATTATGTTACTGTATTTCTATTAGGTAATTTCTATCCAAAATTTCTTCTTAGACCTTCTTGTTCTTTTGGGGTATTACACTATATTATCTAATTCAAGCATTTAGGTTGAATTTAATAATAACTCTCCTTCTATCTGAAGAAGCACAATTAGAAATATTTTTGATCTTGTTAAAGGACTTGTCTCCTTTGATATCTCAAGTTTCTTGTGGAATCATGCTATGAAGCCTAAGATATCAAAAAAAGCAAAGCATTAACAAGAATAAGAGCATTTCCAAATGTTTTTCTTGAGATGAAAATGGAGCTATCTTTACATTTAATTCATATTCTCAAATTGGTAATAGAAGCAAATAAACTGTTGGACCCTTCATACACCCCTCAAATCCAAGAGTAGAGAATCTCCCTCCATATATAACTAAGCATAAGAAATGCAAGTTAGCTTTTTAGTTTTTCTTATTATTGCAATAGGAAGAGAAATTGAAGAATTAGGCTCTCCTGTATTTAATTGTATAGTGGAAGGAGACTCTTTTTTTAAGGGATTGAGGTAAAAAAGTCATTTACACCTTTCAACTTAGAAGTGGCCTCTAGCAATATGAAAATGATGGAATCTAGTTAACAAGGAGAATTAGCAACGATGATGAAATATTGTATTTATCAGCATCTTTGGTGTAATGATGTAAAATATGTAATAAAAAGCTAGTAGTTTATTATATTTGTTGATGTCATCATGTAATGATGCATAAATAAAATTGTATATTTTCATAATTTTTATTATCTTCATTCTTATATATTTCTTAATTTACTTTTTCTAATATTTACGTTTAGTTTTCAAGTTTAAATAACTCTCTTTTGTTATGAAAAGAACATATATGTCATTTGAAAAATGAGATAAAATTAATTCTATTTCTATTTAAAATATTTAAAAATAACTATTTTCTAGTTATTATTTTTTGTCTAAAATTTCAAAGATTTTGATATTTTGTACTAAAAAAACAAAGAAATCATGTAGGTTTTTTTCTTAACATTGATATCTTCATTTTATGAGTTAGTTTGTTATCAAAAATTAATGTATTAAATAAGATTTTTCTTATTTAGGCACAGATTTATTTTATAGTAAAATGAGCATCTACATTAATTTACAATAAAATTAACATTGAAATTATATTTTTCCTACTTTAACATATTAATTTTTTATTTAAAATTAATGTAGAAAATAATTAAGATGAAAGTTGCTCGATAACTAACGTGTTATATTCAACTATTAACATTTTTTAACATAATACATTGGTTTTAGTATACAACTCATGGAAAATTAAACAACATTATTTTACTCTTCAAATAATTCACGAAAACAAAAGCGAAAGTTAAAATAGATGGGAATCTCTGCCTCAATGCCAAAGTGTAGAGTGCAAAAAAAGAGAATTTTTTTCTTAAGATTCATTGTATCCTAAGGAGATGTTCCTAACAAAGTTCAATAAAGCTTACTTTCAACCTTTAATTTGAGTCTTAGCTCATCAAAGTTTTTTTTCACTATTAAGGTGTATTCGAGTGCCTTTTTTTTTAACTAAGCCTAAGGAAGAAGATGTTATGCTTGTGTATCTATGTATTTGTTAGGATTCTATATATTTGATTTCCTTTTTAAGGTTTTTGGTGGTGTAGGTATTGATATTTGCATACTAACTTTATTAAAATCCTCATATTGTTTAAAATTTAGTATATTTTTCATGTGTAAATATTTCATATATATATTTATTGCATTTTTAATTCAAATTAGGTAGTCATAAATCATGGATAAATGTATGCTTATTGTATGAGCCCTAAATTTACCAAGTTAAAAAGTTTATTAGATTTGTTATAAGTTACAAAAAAGGAAGTTGGTAATAAGCTCATTAGGTTCTTTATGAGAAATCTGTCTATACTAGGATGCTCAATCCAACAGGGATAAAATAGCATCTATTTTTCAATGGCATTAACTAGATATTTACACAATGGATAAGGCATAGAGAAGGTGAGTCATCTAGTTCATCTCATACTTATGGAAGTTAGAAAGTTGATGAAGACAATGACATAGATCTAGGAGTGGATGATTAATTAGAGAATATAGTGCATGATATTGAAGATAATTTCACTCAATGCATGTATATCCTTCATAGCTTATTGAGTGATATTGAGAAACCATTATTTTTGGTTTTCATTAAATTTACATGGTTATCTATTGTGTTGAGATTATTCAACTTGGAAGCTAATGGTTGAAATGACAAAAGTTTTATGGCATTGCTATAATTACTAAAAGAAATGCTTTCAAGAAGGAATAAGCTATTAAATTATACTTATAAGGTCTAGAAAGTCATACACTTAATGGATATAGAATATAAAAAGATACATGCTTACCTTAATGATTGCATACTACATTAAAAAGATCACACAACTTTAGAGGAGTGTCCAAAATATTCGACACTATTATACATTATAGAAAAATCATGGCATCAATAGTAGAAGGGCTCTAACTAAGGTGTTATAGTATCATATAATAATATTAAGGTTTAAACGAATATTTGCTAATGCAAAGGATGCTAAAAATTTAATATGATTTATGGATTGGGTACCACCTAATGGTAAGCTTTGATATTCGATTAATTCTCCTTAATAGTAGATAATTGACATAATATTCCTTACATTTGATCATGAACTAAGAAACCTTAGGTTTACACTTTGCATTAATAGAATGAGCTCTAATGGTAATATGAGTAGCAAATATAACACATAACTTGTTTTGTTTAGTGATCTATAATATACCTCCTTAACTGTTCATGAAATGTAAGTACATGATGTTGTCCTTATTAATTCTAATCCGTAAAAAATTAGGAGATGTCTTCTTAACACTGCTTATTAAAGACTTAAAGATGATCTAGGAACCAAGTGTCTTAATCTTTAATAAATATCATTAAAAGTCTTTTATTCTGCAAGTCATGCTCTTTTATATAATTAATAACTTCTTAGCATATAGCAACTTGTTTAGTTATAATGTCAAAGGACAAAAACCATGCTTTATTTATGAAAATGGTATTTGTTCTTCTTAATTGAAGTATAGGAAAAAATGATATGTCTTAATCATCAAAGATTTTTGCCTTATGACTACTGATATTGTAAACTAAGGAAGGTTTTTAATGGATCACCTAAAAAAGTAATAGCTTTAACTCCCTTGATTAAAGATCAGGTTTATGAATAGTATAGAAATTTCAAAGTCATTTTTAGCAAATTCTATAAGCTTACAAGTATAGAGACTTTATGGAAGTAGAGGTCTATATTCTTTAGTCTTCCATAATAGAAAAAGCTACTTATGAAACATAATATTGATATCATGCACATGGAGAAAAATATTTCAGATAATATTGTTAGAATATTATTGAACATATTAAGGAAGAGCAATGATGGATTCAAAACTAGATTAGACTGAGTTGAAATGTTAATTCAAAGAGAAATAACACAAGAAACAAAATGTCAATATATATATCTCCAACCAACTTGCCATGCTCTATGTAGAAAAGAGAAGGCAAATTTTCACACTTTGTAATAAGGTGCCATAAGGATATTCTTTAAATATAAAAAACTTTGTCTCAATGAAAAACTTGAAGCTAGTCAGTTTAAAGTCTTATGATTATCATCTTTTAATGTAACAACTATCACCAATAACTCTCCAATCAATCTTACTAAAACATAACATACATGTTATCACTAAACTTTATTTCTTTTTTAATGTAATATGTAGTGAAGTCATTGATATTGAGAAGTATGATGACTTGCAAAGAAAAATTATGGTTACACTGTTTTAGCTTAAGATGTACTTCTTACCTTCCTTTTTTGACATCATAGTGCATTTGATTGTCCATTTAGAGAGAGAGAGAGAGAGATAAAATTATACAAGTTAATTTACTTGAAATAGATGTACCCCTTTGAGTGATATATAAAAATCCTGAAAGAGTATGTAAGGAATTAACATCACTAGAAGGATGCATGGTTAAAGACTACATTACTAAGAAGATGGTCAAGTTCTATAGTGACTATTTATCAAATGTAAAGGTTATTAAACTTCCAAAGTCTTATAAAAAAAAGAAGAATTGTAGGTAAAGGAACATTAGGTACTTAGATAGTGAGTGTGAGTTATGAAATATGTATAAAAGCTTACCTTTAAATCCTATATAATAGTGATAAAGTTTAATCTTACTTGGAGAAACATATAACCTTTATAAGGAAATTGAATTGTAAGTAGAATGATTAATAGGTCCAAGATGAACATAACTAATGATTCCTCAGTTAGTTTTAGAGCCAAGTTTATTTTTTGGATGGCATAAAGATCGAATATTATTCCAAAGACTAATAGATAGTTAGTATAAAAGCCATGCATGGAGGTCATCTTTTATCATGGATATGACATCAATGGATTTTTTTTCCATGTAAAAAGTTAGGATGATAAGAGCAGTATGCAAATTAGTGGGATTACTTTAGTGGCTTAAGCAATGCATGTGAGTAATTCTAATGATAAGAACCCTACCTATATTAATATGTCATATTATAAGGTCATTAAAGACATTTAAGAGCATGACTACATTATGTTCAGGATGTCTATGTTTTAATGTAGATGGGAGTTGAGAATAAGAATTGCTTCCAAGTTAATAAGTTAGGATTCATGCTAGTGGATCTTAATAAAGAAAGTTATAAAGGGAAACCATCATAATGACATCCTAAGCAAAATAAGTTTTTTATGTCATAGGCCTATTTGATTAGAAGTGGTGTGTTACTTTACCAAGAAAGAGATGGATTGTTGGTGATGGGGATGAAGAAGACATAGGGGATGATATTAAGGAAACTCCTTCTTTCTCCATAAGAATACCTCCAGTGGATGATGAAAGTGATGTAGAGGAGTTCAACATATGAGATTATCATGTTAAAAGGATATGGGTTGAAAATTCTCTTAAACATGTTAAAAAAGATTGAAAGTTATTGGATTCATATTTTTCATACCCATCTTGTATGTATAAAAGGTAACATTTCTAAATTATTAGTTTCTAATACTTATTTATATATTCTAATCTTCAAGTATGATATAAGTTTTACATGTAACCATAATCATCTTGGCATTCAGTGATAGAATGGTGTTCCCTGACTCAATAAACAATATATGATACCACCAAAGTTTAATGGTATAAGTCAGGTAATAAACTTTTCTTCAATAAAAGTCAGGTAATCATGTCGTTAAAAGATAATATAATTTCCTTCTTTGGTATTTAGAGGTATTATTTCTAGTTTTAGCAACATGTAAATATTATATGTCTTTAAATATTTGAACCCAATTGAATGTATAAAATTGTTTCCATTAGGTGTTTATTGTACTTAGGATATTATTTTTTACCATAAAGATATTGTTCAAAATTAGGGTTTAGGATTTAGGGTTTAGGATGTCTTAAATACTACTAACTTTAATAATATTGCTTGTATAATAATATGGTTATTAGATTTTGTAATTAGATTTGGATACTAATCTAGGTATAGTGGGATTTAGGTAAATTCTATTGGATTGAAAAAAATTAATAAATTATGTTGGTTATTCTAATACATCATTATGCTATATTGACATCATACATCAATTATTTAATGTAAACTAGTGTACTATATGAGAAAGGACAATGATTTTCAATAGTAGTTTTTGAACTGACATCTTATATATAACCATGTTGGTTATTAAACTAAAAACTAATATTGTAATTTGTTTTTCATTTCAATTATTACTATTTTTAACATTAGTTATATAACTAATGTTGAATTTCAATGATCAACAATATCTATGAACTAAACATGTCAATTTTCCTATAAAAAATTAACATCATTACATGTATTTAACATCAGTTCAAGAATCAATATTGAATATGTTAGATATACAATGACGCCTGTGTATATGTTGTTAGAATTTTTATGGGAATTACCATTAATTGTAAATATTTTATTTTTAATAAAATTGGTTGAGTTATGATCCAAGAATGTTTATATTTTCTAAAGCTTAATTTGCTAAAGTAATCTATTACTTAGGCCTTTGGATACATAATTATGGATTAATGTATTTAGCGGTTAATAAATAGGCTTATACCTTTATTAGCTTGTCATAGGAAGGCCTAATAGAGTTTTATTTATATTAGTTAAATCTTTTTTCTATTCCTAACTTAATATAATTATTGGCATGTCCTATTGAGAACTATATACTCTAGGAGATGGAGAAGAAGATTTATGCCTATAATGTTCATTTGAATACTATCATATCTAATAGAAATAAATCCATGATAAAGATATACTTTTATATTAATTTTATTTTCATGTTATACTAAATCCTATGCAAGACTTAATTTAAATTTTTATATGTAACATCAAAACCACTTTATATGGATTTATAATCAAATTTTATGATTCTCTTTTAGCAAAAGGAAAAATTTTAGATATATGTGACAAATTTTAATTTCACTTATACAAACTTTTATTTTCTATTGAATGCTGATTTTGTTTTAGGGATTTTTTTTAATAATTACTCAAGTTCTTTGTTATTAGTAAAATATAATGTGTACATTCTTAACATGTTTCCATTTCTCTTGGTAAAATCAAATGGAAATCCAAACTAATTTTTCGACATTTTTAGGTTTATGTTATAAAATTAACTTCTGTCAAAATCTTCTTTGAAGTCAAGGGCTTAAATCCTTGTTGTCCGATCTAGAAAAAGAATTAATAATTCTAGATGCATGTATACTATCCATCTGCAAGCCCAGAAAAAAAAAGGAAGGGGGTTTGTTGACTGTTAAGTGATAAAATCTATCCTTGGGTCATCTAATAGTTTAAGGATGAAGTGCCACATGACAAGATTATTAATATGTTCTAACCGATGCTTTCTTAGCATAACTAATGTGGTTTTTGGGGTTAATGTGTTGGTTACGTTTTGTGATACTGTTTAACAATTTGTTAAATAATGTTTTTACAATCATAGATTTTTCTTTTGATTTAACTTAAATTGCCATAATATGGAGTTGCATCTCTATTTTGAAAATCACTTTTCCCATTTTCAGATCGAAATCAATATAAAAAAAATCAAATCAAAGTGATGTGATATATATAATTTTATTTTATTATTTATTTTGATTTGAATATTATAATCAGATTGTTTGAAATTATCATCTTTTGATGTAATCAATTTTTTATGATTATCTTTGAATAATTTCATCATCATAAAATTATAATATTTTGAAATTGATACGTTTTGCTAAATTGATTGATTGGTAAATAAATTCCAATTTTATGATTCTATAAGTTTGTTTGATTTCATTGGAGAGTTTAAGAAAATATTTCAAAATTATTCATGGTAAATATGGTTTGAGTTAAAAATATTAATTTAACATAATTGCTTAGGCTTAGTATGACTTACATATAATTTAATTTATATAAAATACTTGTTGATAATATAAAATCAATTTTTTTGAGTTAATGTAATTTTAGAAGCCATTTGTTTTTACTCTTTTCCTCTCTAATTTTGTCCATCATACTATGATTTGAAATGGTGAATTGGGATTCCAAATTACAAGTGTTGATTTTTGCCTAGATTTAGTTTTAATTATGGAAGATGTTTATCGCTAATGGAATCTTACATATTTCACCTTGAAATTCATCAATGAAGCTTCGAGATTAGATGTTAATAACAAATGTAATGTTGTGACAAAGGAGATCAAGTACCATTAATCTTTATTGTTTTTTAATGAAGACATTACTTAAAGTTTTCTTCAGGTTAATGGTAAAGTGTGTACCTTCTAGCCAAGTGGGAAGTGAGACAAGGTTTCAACCTTCAACCTTATTTTTTATTTTTCACTGTAAGACTATTTATTACTTGTTAAATGGGATATGGCTTATGCTTTTAGCATTTTTTGTATTTTTTTTTCAATATAGTTCAAATTATTGCTTTTCAAAGTAAAGATAAAAGTTGATGTCATTTTTCATGTCCCACACATTACATGAATGACTCAGTTTGCAGTGCTTTTGTTTTGTTGTTATTGCATGCATAAATTTTTAAATTTAACTAATTTTTTTGTTGCATAAAATATTTATACATTTTTAACTATTAAAACTACTTTTAAAGTAAAATAAAATTATGAAAATTTATTTAAAAAATATTTGATCTCTTTTGTATTGTTATATTTTATTCTCCTAAATTGCAATATGAATATACATGCTCCCTTACAAAAAATTAGGAAAAAGATAAGATTAAGAAATAAAATTTTATTGAAAATATTTTATAGTAAAAATAAAATTATGAAAATTTATCAAAAAAATATAATATTTGATCCTTTTCATATTGGGGTATTTTATTCACCTAAATTGCAATATAAATATGCACACTTTCTTACAAAAGTTAGGGAAAAGATAAGAAAATTTATTTATTTTTTGAATTTAATTAACTTTTGAGATTGTATCATGATGCAACATGATTTTAATAATAAGTTTTTGTGTATATTATTTAGTACCTCTTAATGGACTGATTATATTATTATCATTTTCAATACTTTAACTTGCAGCTCTGGGCTTAATCTTTAATATCCTGCTCTTTTATGAGATTAATAGATTAATTTAAATAATTATTATCAAAATAAAATTAATTTATGAACCTCTGAACTACAAATAAATATTTATGAGGTCAATTTTTAACTATTTCATATATTTACCTACCTAAAAGGGATAAATGGGTCTTATAATTTGAAATGAACTTAATAAATAATTTTTAATTATTACAATGACGTACCTAAAAAAGATTTAGTGAAATAATTTTATTTCTTGATTTATTTTATTATATATTTTATTTTCACAAAAGGGATAAATTTATAATAATAATAATAATATATTATCTTAGTTGAGTTCAATTTTAAAAAGGTTTTATGTACTACATTTTCTATCCAAAAAAGAGAATGTAATAATATTTATATACTACTAAGTATAATCATTGATATTTTAAATATCCAAAATTAACATATTTCATTTTTAATTATTTTTACACAATCTATCTAGCTATAATTATATTTTTTTAACATATGGTATTTGTGAATTTTTTTATATCATTTTCATACATGGTGTTTATTTTTATAAATTTTTTATTTTACTATGGGTCATACATGAATCAAGTAAAGCATGTTATTGAATAATATTAATAATTTTTTGGATATTTTATTTTAATTTTTTTAAAAATTATTTTATCTTTCCAAAATGATACATGTTAAAAGGATCTGATTAAAATTATAAATCTATTAACATATTAATCTTGATTTAATTGTAGCATTAATTTTTAAACTAAATTTATATATTAAGTCTCATTATATTTTTGAATTGCACAAATTTAAGATAAGTTTATTGTAAAAGGATTAAAATTGAGGTAATTTGGACATAATTATCTTTTATTTTGTGATCATTTGATATTATATTAAAATTGATCACTTGTTATATGTACTTAAAAGATCATTGTTATTGATAATTTTTATATCCCAAGTCTTTTAAAAAATTTATAAATTGTTATGGATAATTATCATCAAAGTGAGATTATTTATATTAATTCATAAAATCTATAAGTTATATTATATGAGATTAATTTATAATTATTGTATACAAGTGCTTATGCAAAAGAGGTTGTTGTATGTTTTATTAAGGGATGTTTTATGAAGCAGACTAGAGTTACTTTGGTTTTAAAAATATGTGTGCTTAAAAGCAACATGTTTTCAATGCTAAGTTACTCTCTTTGTTAATTTCGTGATTAGAAAGATCTTTTACATGTTATATTTTCTACCTAAAGGTAATACTGTTGTGATGTGCATTACTTCAATATCCATGAATTAAGAATTATATTTTTGTTTTTAATATTTTTTCTTTTTCTTATATGGTAGAAATTTTACCTCTTCAATTAAACATTTTCATTCAAGACCTAACCAGAACATGTTTGATTATTTCATTTATAAGGATAAATTAGTCTAAAAATTCTATTTGCTTAAAGGGAATAGTTACTTAAACATCAAGTTGTTTTCTATGTGATTCAATTAATGTAGTTAAGAACTTAATATATATTGTTTGTTCTCCCCAAGGGAAATTTATAATTATGTATTGGGAACTTTTTTGTAGAATTTATTAATGTATAAAAGATTTCTTTTTTTATTATGTGCTGTTAGATAATTTATGTAACTAAATTTAGCATTCTTATAATTTAAATATTGATTAGATAATCAATTTTGAGAATGCCATATAATAATGTATAGCTTTAATTACATGTTGGTATATTGAATTTTTTTTATTACATGGCATTATAACATAATAGTGTTCAAATATATTTTTTTCTTTCCCTTGTAGGATGGAATTATATATAGTATTCTTTTTTTAATTGTATTTGACAAATAACTTATTTGATTAATTAGTGTGAATATATTTATAATTATTCAAATATCAAGAATGTTATTAATGTTATATTTTTCTGAAATAGGATAAATTACTTAATAATGTTTAATCTATATTTCAAAATAGTGAATAGATTTTGATAATTAGATCAAATCTTGACATTAGTAAGAATTTAGTCTAATGTTTTGAAATCTTAGTTATAGTGTAAAATGTGATAATTATGTTCAAAAGCTTATTTTAGTTAAAGATTATTTGATGGTATTTGAAATTACCTTTATTGTGTAAAAGTGTATTATGAATATATAAATTTACTAATTTACCTTAATTTGTAATAAGTTATGTGTTATTAAGCACATTTGTTTGTAAAAAAAAAAATATGTGCGATAAAGGGGTAAAAATGTTATTAAGTCCTCTTTTATATATATATATATATATATATATATATATATATATATATATATATATATATATATATATATATATATATATATATATAATATTTTAATTTTGAAGTATGTTTTTTATCAAACATATTTTCTACTAATGGTAATAAATTTTATATAAGCTAGTTTGTTCCTGGGCATAGTATAGAACAATTTATAAAGTTCTTGGCATATGTATTAGGAATCCATTATTTTTTCTATTTTTTTATAAGATGCTCTTTTATTATTTAGTGCATATTGTTGTTGTGAGAGTTTTCCAAATTGTTATAAGTCGAATTTGAGACTTTTATCCATACTTTATCTAAGTAATTTCTAGAAATATGTTTTGAAAACTCTCTTACTAAATTAATTTGTTGCCAATCTTGGTATTAAATTTTTTAAATTATGTAAGATGCTTATTTGAGATATCAAAATTAATTATATAAGTGATTTTTTTAATTAATTGATTTGTTTTATTTGAATTATGTTTTTAATTTTAAATGATTTGAGAAATCATAATTCTATGCGCCATTGTGATATGTATGTAAAATTTAAATATCCATTTATTCCCAGATAAATGTTCTTATCTTTATAAAATATTTTTTGAAAAGTATGAAGATATAGGCATTCAATTCTATTTTCCTATAATATATTTAGTTAATAAGAGTTCTATTTTATATATTATAAAACCTTTCATCTCTAATAACAATCATAATATCTTTGTCAATACACAAGGTACATGTGTCATATATATTATTACATAATTTGCTAATCTTTATTTGTGTATCATTATCATATTTATTTTTGATCATATTGGTACATTACTGTACATTTAAATATGTAATTTATAGTTTTTTTTATCAATATATGTATCTTTATATTATGAAATATAATAATTATTATAATTATGAATACTAAGATTTGGTGTTAGTTATTTGCTCATGAACTTGTATATGTAATTTCTTATGGGCATCATATTGGGATCATGAGACTTTTCTTGATAAAGGTTAGGTATCATATCTCATATATTATTTTATATGATATCTTATCATGATTAAAATTTAGTATCAATTATTAGTTCCTAAGTTATATATTTGTCTTTTATTTAATATAATTTTGAAACTTAGAGACAATCTAGTGAACAAATTTATAAGGGCTAGGACTTAATGTCAATTGCTAGTTTCTTTATTTGATATTTACCTCTTAATTGACACTATCTTGAAATTTTGAAACAATTGACTTTATTGTTGCCAAAAGATTATTCTGTCATATTATTAAGTTTGTTATAGATAAATTATTAAGGACTAACTTGAAAAAAAGCATATCTTGTTAGATCACATTTTTCATGCTAATTTTTGGATTACACTTTTATATTAATGACTCATGTTTGAGAAGTTAATAATATATATAACCATGGAATGTTTTGCATTCATAATAATGCAATTATCACTATGATTCAATATTGATGGTTGTTTAAGTGTGAGTCATATTTAAGTATTATCTATTGGATAATGTATTTTCAAAATAATGACCATGTATTTTAAATTTTATATTTAGCTTAAAAGTTGTTTTCAAATAAAATATTTTAAAATAAAATTTTTATAATTAATATTGTTCAAGTAGGAGAATATTAAAATTTTTTATGTAGGTTATCATTAATTACAGGTATTTTATTTTTGATAAAACTAGTTAAATAATGATATAAGATCTTTTTTATCTTTTAAAACCTAATTTATTAAAGTAAGCTATTAATTGGACCTATAGATATATGATTATGGGTTAATATATTTGATACTTAAATTGTAGGCCTACACCTTTACTTGCTTATAATAGAAAGGCCTGATAGGATTTTTTTTTAGGTACATGAAAGGGGGCTTAGATTAGGCAACAACCAATCGAGGTAGAGAGAATCTTATCATATTAGCAAAAACTAAATGTGAGCACATTAAGGGAGCCATGAGGAATAAAATTTCCAGATCATGAGTTGAACATTTGGAGAAGGAAAGCATAGTTATTGAGTTAGTCACTCTATTTGCTTCCCGATACCAATGCAAGAATTTGATCAGCCAATTTCTTTTCATGAAGGAACAGATAGATGAAACCATTTGACCATAGAGATGAGCCATGTTGCAACCATGAAGAATGAGAGAGACTGTTATAGTAAACCCAATTAAAAGTGAATTTTGGACCACCCAAGCTTCCATGTTAATTTCAATCTAGTCAGAACTCCTAAAGCTTAGTACTTAACACTGCAGAAGAGACCGTCCACCTGTAAAACTCGAGTAACAAAGACCTAGTACTATCCTAAAAGCATCCACCGCAACTAGCAACATTATTGTGAATTGAGCCATCCAAATTGCATTCAATCCATTTAGGGTTAGGAGGAAACTAGCTAATCCAATGCTTCAATTTTTGATCAACTTCTCCGATAAGGCTTTTCATCGATAAGCAAAAATTCAATTTTTTCGCTTATGCCTTAGCAAGGAAAACTTATTCCTTAGCAAGGAAGACAATATTATGAACATTCTCAACTTTACCCTAAAAAATGAGTTTGTTCCTATTTAACCAGATCAGCCAAACTATGAAACTAAAAGAAACCAACCATGATATATTATTTTTGGTACCAAAGTGTCTCGAGAGGTTCCATTCAATCCAATCATGCATTGAGCTAGAGAAAAAAATAAGCCAATATTTAGTAAGAATTAGAGACATCCAGAGTTACACTATAGCTAGACAATCTTGAACCATATGCATGTTAGTTTCACAAGATTGTGCATATCGTGGATAAATATCTGAGGATGTGAGATTGTGCAATTTCCTTGGTAAGTGTCCATTCCTAAGCAAGTAACCAAATAAAGGTTCGAATTCTTTCAAAACCTAGCCATCTCCATATTTTCTTCCAAAGTTGGGTGTGGACTTTATTGTCTGATTTGGATAACATGTGATAAGTAGTTTTAACTGAGAAAATGCCATCCGAAGTAAGTCTCCAAGACATTTGATCAGGGTCTTGGAACGGTTATGGAGGGTACACACTTAGGATTTTATAAAGAATAGAGGGAGGAAGCAGTGGAGTTAATTTGGCAAGGTCCCATTCCCTGGCTTTAGTGATATAAATGGCCACAAGGAACTCATTCTCTTGACTAAGAACATGGACTGAGGGAATATTATAGAGAGGCATGCCGATTAGAAGCCAATAATCATTCTAAAACTTTATTGCAAGGCCATTGTCGATGTTCCACCTAAGCCCTTATGCAAAGCTTTTACAAATGCCATAGATGCCACTCCATAGGTTTAATTACTAATATTTTCATTTAACCTCTAGTAGATTTAAAGCCCTGTAATCATATTTAGACTTCAATACCTGAACCTATAGTGCTTCGGAGGAATGAACGAGAACCCAAGTAATTTTCATCAAATAGGCTTCATTACTTAATCCCATCTTTCTAATACCCAAACCTCCCTCATATTTAGAAGCACAAATATTTTCCCAAGCCACTAAATGGATAAAGCGCTTTCTTTGATGAGATCCTCATATAAAATTCTTGCTAAAAAGGTCTAGCTTAGAACACACCAAAGCAGGAATAAGATTCGTTTGCATATAGTATTAAGGAATGGTTGAAAAAATAACTTTCGTTAGAGTTATGCAGCTAGCGAGGGAGATTGTTTTTGCTTTCCAAGCACTCAACCTTTGCCTCACTTTGCCTAGTATGAAATTAAGAAAGTGTTTTAAAACTCGATGGTCATGAAGTATAACTCCCAAGTACTTCTCAAGGTTAGTTGTAGAGTGGAACCCCAATTTGTCACTTATTTCTCTTGCCCGTGTATGATGGACATTTTTGGAAAAGTACACTTTGGTTTTATCTTTATTAACCTTTTGGCCTAAACTTGCATAAAAAGTAGAAAGGAAAAAATTGATAATTTCTGCTTAGTTTAGATAAGCCTCTGTAAATAAAATTAGATCATTAGTAAAGAATAAATGAGATATAGGGACTCCATTTTTACCTAGTTGAATTGGCTTCCATAGATTCTTTTTAATGGCTAGATTAATGGTGTGAGCAAGTCATTCCATACATAGGACAAAAAGGTGGGAGACAAAAGATCCCTTTGTCAGATACCTCTTGAAGTTTTGAACTTATCAGTGAGGCTACCATTCTAGACAAGTCTTATGGGTGGAGTAGAGACATAAGCCTTAATAAATCGGATAAAATGCTCTCCAAAGCCAATATCTTCTAGTATAGAAGTCAAGAAATCCCAATCCAGCTTGTCATAAGCTTTCTCCAGATTAACTTAATAACCATATATCAAGTTTTCCCTATTTTATTTTTCATCAAATGTATAATTTCTTGAGTGATGATAATGTCATTTGAGTTGTGTCTTTTGGGAATGAAACTACTTTGATTCGAAAAGACTAGATGGCCCATAATTGATTTAAGGCGGTTGGCAAGAATTTTGGTAATTATCTTATAAATAACATTGCATAGGCTTATTGGCTAAAGTTCCTTTAAAGTTTCTAGGCTCTCTATGTTTGGAACGAGCATCAAAAGTGTTTCATTAATATCTTTTATTGTCTTCGAAAAATCAAAAATATTTGTTCACACACTAATTCCTTTACCACGTTCCAATGACTCTAAAAAAATATTGTTTGAAGATTATCACTACCTAGTACTTTAAAAGCACCCATATTGAAGATGGCCGCTTTAATTTCATCCATTTGAAATTACCGTTAAATGGATAAGACATTTTCATGTTGAAGTCAGGGGAAGAAACTAACCGAAGGGAAAGGTTGGTAATCAACATCATCTTTTGAGAATAATGAGGAATAAAATTTCATGGCCATACCCTTTAGAACTTCAAGATCAAAATGCCATTGACCGGTGTCATCCCTCAAATATTCAATTTTATTTATTTTTCATTGCACTAGAGTTGATGTGTGAAAGAACTTTGTGTTCCTATCTCTAAACATCATCTAATTATAGCAGAGCTTTTGAAACCAAGTGACTTCCTCTTGGAGAAGAATAGATTCATGTTCTTGCTAGAGATTTTGTTGGAGCTTGATCAAATGAGTGCTATATGATTTGTTGAGGGCTTTAACAATTCCTTCTAGTTTTCTCATAATTAGTGTCTTTTTTTTTTGGAAAAATATTACCAAACATGGTTTTATTCCATAGTAGAATGTCTGCTTTAAATTAGTAAAAAGCTTGAAACCAATCACCAGAGCTCTTAACCACATCAAGGAAAGAGTCATCAAATAACCACGCAGTATGAAATTTGAATGGATAATTCGGACTAAAGTTAAGATAATTACTATGTAACCGAACAAGGATGGGTCAATGGTCTGACTTCATAAAGAAAAGATGAAGGACAAATGTTTCTGGATAAGAAACTCACCATTCTATGTTAGCTAACACTTAATCAATTCATTTTTTTAATTTCTTCCTCTCTTAGGTGTATTTAGGACCCTTGAAACCTAAGTTAATAAGATGGCAATCATTTAGGCATTGGGCAAAAATTCTCATATTGCGAAGGTTTGGTACATTCCCTTTTGTCTTTCACTCGCTAAAAGATATGAATTCCAATCCCTTAGAAGAATCCAAAGGAAATTTATATTAGAGGCAAGCTAGTGCAGTTCTGTCCAGAGCTCCAAGTGCAAATGATCTTTAGTAGAAGCATAAATTGCTATCAAGAAGCCTGAACAAGAAGTATTCACTTTTGTATAAGTAACATGTATAAACTGGGTATGGGTTTTTACTTCTGATATGGTATATGACGATGATTTCCAAAGGACCTAGATTCCAGCTAAGTAAACAACTGGATTCTTACGAATGACGCCATCCATACCAATCTTTTAGATTACTTCGAAAGCCTTATCCTCATGAATACGAGGCTTAATGATAATGAGAATACCTCATTATAGGAAGCAATAAGATCCTAAGCTTATGAGACAAAACACGAGGCTCCAGCTGCCCGACAATTCTAATTAATAATATTCATAAAAAAAGATTTTAGGGATGGTACTGCAAAAGTAGTTGATTAGAGCATGCGGAAAACACCACTCTCCATGCCTACCAAGTGGTCTCTTTCTTCTTTTGAGAGAGATGAAGTAAACATTTGCATTAATTAAACTACTTCCTTTAGGTCTAGAGCTTTGGGGGGTGTAAGGTGTTAGTCCATTGTGAATCTTAATCAATTGGACATGCTGCATGAGGGGTTTCGATTTGCATTAGGGTGGGATGGTCCAGTAGAGGAACAACTACCATTGACGACTTAGTTAGTACAACTGGCTGGGATGGTTCTTTACTTGCTAACCCACTTTTGGATTTATTAATTAATTGGCCTAAGTGATCCATATTTAGACAATGCTGTTGGGGCGGGGATGACAAGAGCTCGTGATTGGTTTTGGAGGAAGACGCTCTTTGACTCTTCTAAAGCTTGTTTTGACGATTTGGCTTGATCATATGGCCAAGCAAGGCCTTCAGCAATATTTGTTTCAAGAAAGTTATGGGCAATCATTGCATGATTCTTGGTGTCATGAAAAGGGGAAATGTCCTCTTCATTAATGTCTATTAAGGCAGAAAACTGAGAATGGATCAATTCCCTATTACTACTCAAATTTTGGTCCACTAGTATTCTTTACCTTTTGATGCTCCATCTGAGATTGACATTCGTATTTTTGCTTAATTTTTCACTTTTCAAGTTTGCTTCTAGGGAATCATCCACCCTCCAAAATCCTCCTTGTTGACGGTGACTTTTTCGACAACTTGTTTGACTTCATGGACCTGGAAATCGACTCCTCTTCTATTTGGGACCAGGTTTAATCCTTGTAGGTTAGCTGCAGTGTTGTTGGAATCAACCCTATCGATTACGCTTGAAGGGCAAACATCTTTTCTATGACCAAATTTCCCACAAGAAAAACAAATTAGATTAGATTTAGGCCTTTGTATTGAATAAGGAGTACTTTTCTATGGACAAAAACTTTAGGAACTAATTTTTTCCGTAAATCCACCTCCACATAAATCCTTGCAAAGTAGTCTTATTCAGTGATTGAGTCATGATCCTACTTTTTTACGGTGTGCATGTCTACCTTGAGAGTTTGCCCTACCTTATTACCAAGGTGCCATAAAAAAGTTTATTTTAATATTCGAGATACAATCTTGGGACTCAAATCCAAACAACTAATTTTTTATAATTATCATCAAAAGGATCAAAAGTTAGGTCACCAACATTGCACTACCAAGTAGTGATCTCATCCACGAACCATTCTCCAGGGCATTAAAATAGTCATTTTTATCATTGAACCAAATGACATAGTAATTATTGCTGATGTCAATCATTTGGATTGAGCCTTGTAATATCTAAAGCTTTTTTACCTTGGTTTTCAAGAATTTGAATGTAATAGACCTTCCCAATAAGTTAGTGATGAATGAACTTCGCCAGGGTCTGTACCATTCCTTTTGTTCTTTATGAGAAATGTTGAAAACATCTTTTCTATGACCAAATTTCCCATAAGAAAAACAAATTAGATGTAGGCCTTTATATTGAATGAGGAGTATTTTCATGTAGACAGAGACTTTAGGAACCAATTTTTTTTCATAAATCCACCTCCACATAAATCCTTACAAAGTAGTCTCATTCAGTGATTGAGTCATGATCCTGCTCTTTTAAAGTGTGCACATCTGCCTTGAGAGTTTGCCTTACCTTATTACCAAGGCGTCATAAAAAATGTTTATTTTAATATTTGAGATGCAATCCTAGGACTCAAATCCAAGCAACAAATTTTTTATAATTATCATCAAAAGGATCAAAGTTAGGTCCCCAATATTGCACTACCAAGTAATGATCTCATCCACAAACCATTCTCCAGAGCATTAAAATAGTCGTCTTTATCATTGAACCAAATGACATAGTAATTGTTGTTGATGTTAATCATTTAGATTGAGCCTTGTAACATCTAAAGCTTCTCCACCCTGGTTTTCAAGAATTTGAATGTAATAGACCTACCCAGTAAGTTAATGATGAGTGAACTTTGCTAAGGTCTGCACCATTCCTTTTGTTCTTTATGAGAAATGTTGACAACAAGGCATAAAGGATTAGGCACCTCTAAAATGTTAGCATCATAAATGTCATAATCATCATCAGATTCTTGTGCTTCCTCTATAAAGTTCATTCCTTCTTCATCTAAAGCATTATGGGCACCATTAATATTCAATAGTTTATCTTTATAAGAAATAATTTTTCTGGCCTCCATATTCGGTAAAACATTACTAGATTTGCCTCCGTCCCCTCCATTATCCCTTTCATTCGAAAACATGACTGCGTCCTCCTCATCCGATTTTACCTTCTTAATGTTTCAAATTAGTTAATCAGCTTTCTTTCCCATGAGCTCTCTAATCATTGAAATTTAGAATTTTATTTATATTAATTAGATTCTTTTTCCATTCCTAACCTAATATAGTTATTGGCTTGTTCTATTGAGAAACGTACACTATAAGAGAATGAGAGGAAGAAATATGCATTTAATATTTATTTAAATACTACCATGCACAATAGAAATAAATTCATGATAAATGTATACTTCTGTATTAATTTTATTTTTATGATGTTCTAATCTTACACAAGACTTAATTTAAATTCTTACAAATAACTTAAATGAATTAAATAACTGAAATTATATAATAAATTTGTAATAATGTATAATTTTTTAAAAGATATTTTTTAATAAAATAAATAGAGCCTGAATAAGAACAAAGTAAAGAAGTAAATTGTAAAAGTAAAAAAAAATGAAATGATTTTTTAGTACCTTCACTTGGTCATAAAGTTTTTAAGTGAGAATATGTGGATCCATATTTAAATTTTAGTTTTCTATTAAAATGCAAAATTGGTGAATTATTAATAAAATTAAGAGAAGCTTAGCTATATTTTGATAAAAATGTGAAACATTTCTCCCATTAAGATGAAAAAAAAAAGACACAAAAATGGAATAAAAGAACTATGTGGATATTTTACTCAAAATACTTCTAAAGGAATGATTCTTTGCTTGGGGGATTAGGCCTGTGTATTTGATATATTTCAGTCAACACTACAACACTATTCAAGTCATGTGTATTTGGTATACTACGGTCAACACTACTTCTAAAGGAATGTATATTTTTAATATACATTACATTAAAAATATTCAAACCTTTAGTGGCGCATGAACCACCCACCACTACACATAACTTGGTACACAACATTTAAGCTATTAATTATTAAGAATTTAAAAATGATTTTGTTGTTTGACACACTATTATTAGACAAAGTCCTTTAGACTTTCACATGAACAGAATACAAATATATTAAAACGAATTGGAATAAACAAAATTCTTTTACATATTGGTATTACAAGTAATATTTTAAAAATCAAATCATGATCCAATTGATTAAACTAATGATCAAGTTGGATGATATTATAAATAAAAATTTGCATAATTTTATTTAAGAAATTAAATAATAGCTTATCTATATGACAAATTTGAGCTCATAATTTATAATAAAAATTAAAAAAGTTAAATGAATGAAGTAAATTAGTGGTTTTAAAATTAAATTATAAATTTTTCCTTAGTTTTTATTTATATATAAGCCTACAAACCTAACATAAAAAAAAGATGTCTAAAAGAAGAAAATAAATTAATTTGGTCGGTTTTCAAATTCGATATTATTTTCCAAATTTTATCCAATTCTTGCTAATTTTAATTGCTAAAATAATTCTATGGATCGGCTCGAGTCAAATAACACAATAGTTGATTGGACTAATCAAATTGTCTAGTCTAACCTAATTTTAAAATACTAATCGCAAGAATTCAAATCTTTAATAGTTCATGGTCAAAGAAACTTCGATAACAGGTAAAAAAAAATTCTAATACTATTATTTATTATTATTTATAAATCAGAAATTTTAATATTACGATGAAATAAAATACTAAAATCAAAGAGTTGATCCTCTAAGTTATCAAAATATAATAAAGAAATAAAATAAGTATTATTGAGACTTTTAGTACTAAACTTCTTTCAAGTGAGATGCTAGTTGATCACCATAAGTTTCATCCCAATAGTTTAACTATTATGCTATTATAGGAAGACGTAAAGATATGTTTTATTACTTCCTTGAAAACACACTTGTTTCCACCCATTTATTATATAATACAATGTTGCATCCTTTGTTGCCCTAAGCAAAACTAGCAGTTTCAAGCAAAGCTTTGAAAATCGAACCGGTGGACTAATCAATAAGCTAGTTTAAATAAGATTCTTGGAATGGAAATGCACATAAACTAGTGAGAATCAGCTAAAATTAATGTTAATTAATTAAAATCGATTTGAACTAGTTAAAATTAATGGATTGGATCAATTTCTCAATTTTTTTAAAATAACATTTTTATAATTTTATAATAATTGATCCATCACAAATTGGGTCCACAGCGGACTAGGTCCATGATGGATCGATCATTGGAAATATTTAGGAGCCTAATTAATTTATATTCAAGGTTTCTATGTTTCAATGTAAATAGGTTGAGAATCAAAATGATATTTGAGTTAAAGAAAAGAATAAAGGTAATTAGAAAAGAATAAACGTAATTAAGTTCATATTTCTCATGTTTGTATTGCATGCATAATATGCAGCATTTTTAAATTATTAGTTTCTAATACTTATTTATACGTTCTAATCTTCTAGTATGATGCAATTTTTATATATACGACAATCATCTTAGCATCCGGTGGTAAAAATGGTGCTCCCTAACTCGATGAACAATATATGATACTACCAAAATTTAATGGCATAAATTAGAGAATAAATTTTTCTTCAATAGAAGTATATAGTATTAATGTTGTACCTACAATATCAATTCCAATATGTTTGTGCTCTTTTTTGCTATAGAGGGCTTCACAAAGATTTATGTCAATGGTCATGTCATTAGAAATAATGTAACTTTCCTTTTTTATATTTAAAGGTATTATTTCTAATTTTTGCACTATGTACATATGATATATTTTGAATTATTTGGACTTAATTAAATGTATAAAATTATTGCCAATAGTTGTTTATTGTATTTGACGTATTATGTTTGGCCATAAAAATATTGAGATAGGAATTTAATACTGTTGTTTATAATAAATTACTTGCATAATAATCTGATTGATGAATTCTATAATTATATTTGGATGTTGCTATAGGTGTAGTGGGGTTTAGGTGAATTCTACTCAATTAAAAAAAATAATAAATCATGTTAATTATTTTAAAACATCATCACCCTATGTTGACATTTGACATCAATTATTTAATATAAACTGACATAATTTGTGAGAAAGGATGCTAATTTTCAATGGCAATTTATGAATCAATGTTTTATCTATAATCACATTGGTTGTTAAACTAAAAGTTGATATTGTAATTTATTTTTCACATAAATTATTTTTTTTAATGTCATTTATATAATTAATATTGTACTTCAATGATTTGATAATATTTAGAAACTAAACATATTAATTTTTTTGAAAAAAAATCAATGTCATTACATATATTCAATATTGGTCTAAGAATTAATGTTGAATATACCAAACATATAATAATGCCCATACATACATTAACAAATAATCAATGTCAAATGGGTTAAATAACCAACTATATATGGCAATTCTATAATAGTGTATATTCTTCCAAAAAGATATTTTTTTGTTAAAACAAACAGAACAAAAACAAAATAGAAGAGTAAACTGTGGGAAAAAATTGGAATGAGTTTTCTGTTCCATCACTTGGTCTTAAAGCTTTTAAGTGAATTTATGTGGATCCACATTTAAATTTTATTTTTCTATTAAAACGCAAAAGTGTTGAATTACTAATAAAATTAAGAGAAGCCTAAGTATATTTTGATAAAAAGTAAAACTTTTCTCTCATTATGGGAAAAAAAGGGACACAAATATCAAATAAAAGAAATATGTGGATATTTTGCATACGAATTTTAGAATTCATAGTTTACTCAAAATACTTCCAAAGAAATTATCTTTTATGTTTGCGGTTTAGGCCTGTGTATTTGATATATTTTAGTCAACAAATATACATTATATTAAAAAAATTCAAACCTGTAGGAAAGCATGAACCACCCACCACGACGCATGGCTCTGCTTAGTACACAAAATTTAAGCTATTAATTATTAACAATTTAAAAATGATTTTGTTGTTTGACACGCTATTATTAGACAAAGTCCTTTAAACTTCCATAGGAACATAATAGAAATATATTAAAACGAATTTGAATAAACAATATATATATATATATATATATATATATATATATATATATATATATATATATATATATATATTGGTATTGCAAGTAATGTTTTAAAAATCATATTGGAGAATAATTGGTCCAACAGATTAAAATAATGATCAAATCGGATGATATTATAAATAAAAATTTGTATAATTTTATTTAAAAAATTAAATAATAGTAAATTTATACAGTAAATATGAACTCATAATTTATAATGAAAATAAAAAAAGCTTAAAAGAATGAAGTAAACTAATATTTTTTTTCGATTAAGTATTAAATTCCTTTTGTTAGTTTTTATTCATATATAAGCCTGCTAGGTTAACCCAACATAAAAAGAAGAAGTCCAAAAGAAGAAGATAAATTAATTTAGCCAGCTTCCGAAATTGAAATTATTTTTCAGTTTTATATGGTCCTTGCTAATTTTAATTGCTAAAATAATTCTATGGATCGGCTCAAGTTAATTAATTGTTGGATCGTGTGGTCCGATTTAATTTTAAAACACTGAATGCAAGAATTCAAACCTTGAATTGTTTATGATCAAGGAAACTTTGATACCATGTAAAAAAATTCTAATACTATTATTTATTGTATTTAAAAAAAATTAAGTATTTTGGTATTGCGGTAGAATAAAATACAAAAATTAGAGGGCTAATTTTCTAACTTATCATAAAGAAATAATGTAAGTATTATTGAAATTTTAGTGCTAAATTTATTTGATCTCCGTAGCTTTCATCCCAGCAGTTTAAGCTATTATGCTATTATAGGAAGACCTATATTTTATTAATTACTTGAAAACACACTTGCTTCCATCCATCTACTATATAGATTATTCTACAAAGTACAATGTTGCATTCTCTGTTGCGATGAGCAAAACTGGCAGATTCAAGACTCACTTCTTCACTGCTTATCACAATTTTTAAATTCAGACTCCTCATTTCAGTGAGACAAATTATTAATTTATTGATTCATTAGTTCAACTACTCACTGGTTTGAATTAATTTTCAATTAAAAATATAAATTATATATATAATATTAATTATATGTACACATATTTATACACAAATGCATTTATATTAGTATTGTATATTTATAATAACAAGTATTATAAAATTAAAAAAATATAATATAAGTTTATGATATAAATAAATAAGTAATAAAATATAAGTAATACAATAATAATTTATGCTAAAAATATTTAAAAATAATATAAATTCAATTTATTTAAAATCATAAATATATTACACTTCAATTGTTGTGAAATTGTAAAATTTTTATTTTTTTATAAAAATATGTAAAATTTATAATGGATCAATTCATTAGTCTAATTCATCAATTTTGATTAGTTCAAATTAATTCTACTCAATTTGTTTTGATTTATATTAATTCATATATATTTTTTATTCAATATCCCTAATGGGATTGATTTACTAACCAACTTACTAATTTATTGGTTCAATTAACTTTGATTCAATTTTTAAAACTATATTACTTATCTACCTCTAGGAAGATGAGCAATTCTTCATGGCAGATTCATTCATCCTCACTTTGCTTTTGCTCCGTTAAGTTTCGTGGAATCCAAAATGTCATTTTGTTGCTTAGGTTGCACGAAAACACTTGTTGACTGCGTGTGACTCTCCTAGTAAAAAAGGACGACGGATAACTAGAGAAAGTTTACAAAAATTGTAAATTTAAATTAAATTAGTTATTATTTACTTCACATTAGGTCTTCTAACCAATAACAGAATACAAAGGGATAAATTAATGCATGAGAAGAGAAGAGATGACAATGATCGAAACTCAGATTTCTAGTAATGGAAATCATTTTATCCTTTTTTTTTTCTTTTCACAGCTTCTATAAATTTTATTAAGATTTCATTTGTTTTAGCAGAAAATATTTTTATAAAATAGAGTTTTAAAATATTAAAATAACAAATATTTTATTTATTTAATATTAAATATAAAAAAATTAAAAAAATAATTATTTTATTTTAATAAAAATTTATTTTCTTCTTTTACTATTATTTTAAGTATCATTTTTAATTTTTAATCATTAATATAAGTGATACATCACTCCTTTGTTAATATATATATATATATATATATATATATATATATATATATATATATATATATATATATATAATATTTTCTCAAAAAAATACTTTCTAATAAAATAAATAGGATGTGAAAGTAAAGAATAAAAATGTTGCATTATTATTTGAAACATCCCTCTTTAAATAAACAAATAACTTTATTATCAAGTATATCTTGGAAATCTCCACCGGATAGAAATCTTCACGTATTTTGTATAGCTAATATAGATTAAACTTGGATAGAGCGTCAATTTGAAACTTATACCTAATTAATGACTAATAAATTGGATTTGGTACAAACATCTTCTCATTTTTTTGAAATTATTTAATCACATTCATTAAAAAATAATTATAATTAAATAATTTTAATTTAATAATTTTAGAATTTCTCTTGTCACTTCCAGTTTCTGAAATCCCACAGGTACTGCACCAATCACGAGTAATAAGTATTGAAGTAGAACTGCCGCTAAAACAACGTAAATCAGAAAAGTTAGAAATTAAGGTGTGATCCTTTTCATTGGTCAATTCTTATCCTAACAGCTCATGGTTGTCCAGAAATTGAAGCTCTGTTAAGGGATTGTGGACCAGCTCCTTATCTTGGGGCCTCCCCTTAGGATATGCTAAGAAATAGTCAAAATCAGACGATATAAACTTATAGAAGCCAGGAGATATGATCACGTTGCTATTTGGATTTTTCATGATATATAAGATAATATGAAGATTGAATCTTGTTTAGCAAATTAAATAGTTTTTTTTGTTAACAAAAATTGGGTTTTGCATTTTCGAGAGGAACACGTATTGTAATTATGTCCAATTTTGAAAATTACTTTTTCTTGGTAATTTTTGAAGGCAAAGAAAATGGTTTTCACATTTCTCAAAAAGCATGAGAAACCCTTCGTTATATCACAATAATATTGGGCTTCTCATGCATGGCACTTTAATTGAATTATATACACCGCCCTGTTAACATTTATTTATTTATTTATTTTAACAAAGAACGCATTGATTAGTAACAATTACAAAAATATTTTAAATATCCAAAATAAGAATATTGTAATCAATAAAAATATCGATTAGTAACAATTATAACATTTATTTAAATTTTACAAATTTATTTAATTATTTTATATTTAATGATAGACCTCCATTTATATTTGAAACTTAATTTTGAATCCCATCCTTAATGCATATAACATTATTGCAACAATTAATAGTAGCCAAATAAAACAAAATTTCCAACAGATTCATCCGTCAAAAAGGAAGATCTGGATCCTCTAATTTTTAAAAAAATATTATATATACTAAAATTGAAGTTTAAAATTAAATTTTTTATTTTTTATGTTGATTGAATTAAGCTTTGTAAATTTACTGCATCATCTTATATTTAATAATAACTTTTAATTTTTATTCTAAAGTCAATTTTAAATACCGCTTTTGGTGTATACAGGATTATTAATTTTTTTGGGTTAATTTTTTCAATTTAATAGAGATAAGAATACAATCGTTTGTTTCGGGATTTAAAATTTTTTTTATTGAAACTTTCTAATTTAATATAAATTTTTAACCTGTCACTCTCTTAAATTAGCACTCGATTTTCTAAAGAAGTTGATGAGATCTAAATTTCGGGAATGATGCATTATGCTATGTATTTTGTTAAGTTTGTTTTTTGCATGATGAGAAATATGGAAGGTAAAGAAGTCTATGCTTCATAGATTTTACGGAGCACTATCCTGTCAAACTCCATTTCTTTAATTTGGAAGGAAGCACTGATTTTTCTAGTTAAACCAATAGTCGAATCAGATGATATAACTTTTTAAAAATTAAATAATGGCTAACTTGTCATAATTATTATAAAAATTAAAAGGTTAAAAAAAAAAGTAAACTAGTTATTTTTATCAGTTACATATTAAATTTCTTTTTTTCTTAATTTTTAGTTATATTTAACGTTATCGGGCTAAACTAATAAAAAAAGAATTTAAAATAAAAATATATTAATTTGACTGGTTTTCTAAAACCAGAATGGTTTTCGGTTCTTTGGAGGTTTTGATTGTAACACTGTTTGCCAGAATTCAAGCCTCTGATCATTCATGATCAAAGAAACTCCTATATCTTATAAAAAAAGGGAAAACTGCATTTTACCCCATTCAAGTATGGAACTATCAGATTTTATCCTCTTCAACAATGGAAACTTAGATTTTATTCCTTTAAACTTTATAAAATTTGAATTTTATTCCTACCGTTACTAACTTAACGAAATTTATTAGGAAAATCACTGTTGAATTTTACCCCTTCAACTATAAAAATTTAGATTTTACTCTCTTAAACTTTATAAAATTTGTATTTTATCCCTACTATTACTAACTTAATGAAATCTATTAAGAAAATCACCGCCAAGTGAAATATGATAACGACAATTAAAAATCGTTACTATTTTTATTAATTTTTAAATTTTTTTCACTTACCAGCTATTATGAACTGCCGCGAAGTATTATAACTGTTAATTTAGTAATGGTGAATGTAAAATCTAAATTTTATAAAGTTGAAGGGGGTAAAATTTAAATTTTTATAATTAAAGAGGGTAAAATCCAACAATATAAAAGTTGAAAGGAGTAAAATACAGTTTTCCGAAAAAAAATTCCAATACTGCAAGTTATTATATTTGATCAGTTAGATATCATGAACTTGTAGTAGAGTAAAATACTAAAATAAAAACATTTATTGATTTATTAAAATATAATAAAAAAATATCATAACATATTAAAATTTTTAATATAACGTTAGTATTAAATTTTTTTTCAAGTGAAGTGCTGGTCCATCTTAATAACTTAAGCTATTAGACGAAGCCCTAGAGACATATTCTATCGGTTACTAAAAAGTACGCTTCCACAAATCTACCAAATAGATTATTCTACAAATTGGAACACTGCATTTATTGTCCTAAACAAAGCTGGTAGGTTCAAGGCTTATTTTCTTTATTACTCCCTTGGTGTACTCATATGGAATGATAAGCAATTCTTCATGGAAGTTTGCTTTTGCTCCATTTGAAGTTCTAGAGTGTTAAAAATTTCATTTGTTGCATTTATCATACAGGAACACTTTTTTGAGTGTGTGTGTGTGTGATTCTCTTAATAAAAAAAGGATGATGAATAAACTAGAGGAAGCCTACAAAATTTGTAAGTTTAAGTGTGAAGTAGTGACTATATTTTTTTCTCATTAGATTATTTATACTAGTGATAAATATAAAGGGATAACTTAATGCTTACTAACCAATGAATTACAACGTCATCTACGAGAAGAAAAAGGGTGATGATGACCCAAAGAAATGATATTTTTGGTAATGGATATCAAGTTATCTTCTTTTTTCCTTTCATTTTCTTTTTCTTAATTACAACATTTATAACTTATATTAGAAGTGTTGAATTGTTATCCGGAACATCACATCACTGTTTAAGAAGAAAAATAACTTTATTGTCAAGTGTGTCCTGGAAATGTCCCCTGGATAGAAATCTTCACATGTTTTGTGAGATTGATATGATAGACTTCCGTGACTCATTAATTTGAAACCTAGATCTTGACCAATATAAAGGGATAACTTATAAATTGTCGCTTAGAATTATAGTGTTAAACGGATCTGTACAATCCATTTGTAGACCACTTCGTGCGAACTGGCTATGAATAGATAGTCCACAAAAATTGTAAATTTCTAGATTGAGAGTTTGAGTTATAATAGTTGCAGATTGGATCCATGGACTTTTTCTTCTTTCTTACAAAAAATAACTTTAAGGTTTTTAAAATAATTTTAATTTTAAAATAATAATTATAATTTTAAATATTATATATTTAATACATTCTTAATCCACACTAATAATTTAAAATTAAATAAAATATAATAAAAAATTGTTAACTTTAAAATCATTAATTTAGAAATAATTTATTTTAGTTAGGTTGAGTTGAAAGATAAAAAATTAAGTTTTGGAGTGAGTATTAGATTAATTGGATGAAGATTTATATAGTATGTTAATTTAGTTTAAAAGTATAAATGTAAAAAGAAAAAAAATATAGACCGTAAACTGAATAGTTTTAAGTTCATATTTAAATGGAATTGTATTTTATAGGTTTTAGTTCGTATTTTTTTTGGACTTATGGACATATTCACAAACCTAAGTCCATTTCAATGACTCTACTTAAAATTCATCGTTGTGCAAAGTTTTCATATTTGGTTCAAACTTCTTTATTTACTTTATCTTTTTTTTTTTTACTATGAAAATATCCCTATTTATTCCATTGAAGAAATAGAATCATGAATTACAAAACTCTCAATTGCAAGAGGAACTCCATACAATTTTCCTATCTCACTCCAAATCATAGACGCCACCTATTTTGCCGTTTCATGAGCAGTTTCATTACATTCTTGAGGAAACTATAATACATCAACATTAGGTGGTGACGTATGAACAAAACACTAACTCACCAAGGACAATTTGAAATACCTAATAAGGACTCAACAACTACCTTATAATTACTCTCTAACTGAATGAAGTTATAAGTAAAATTATGATATACCATAAGACCTCTTCAAACAGCTAAGAATTTAGTAACCGGTGATGAAGGACACACCACATTATCATACCACACACCCATGACAAAATGCACACTTAACCATGTTGAGTCCACATTAATTTTAATTGCATCCATTAGGAGTGGAACCCATTTTTTTCCTTGGGCAACATTGACCCGGTAACCAATTCATTCAGTTTACTTCCTTTCAAAGCCCTAACTTTGCCCTCTTCCTCATAAACATCCTTCTTTATCTGCAGAAATAATTTTTTTAGATCAAAGGAAACTCTAGCATGAATGATTTCATTCCTCAAATCCCCAATTCTACAACTCATAATACTAGCAAACACTATCATCATTCATTGTAGCTTAGCATCTTAGTTAGGATATAAGTGATTGTCACCGAAAACAATCTGTAAAATTAATTTTTTCAAATTAAAGGCAACTCTAGCATGAATGATTCCACTCCTCAAATTCCAAATTCTACAACTCATAATACTAGCAAACACTATCATCATTCATCACAACTTAGCATCCCTGCTAGGATACAACTAGTTGTCACCAACAACAATCACCTCCATTCACGAGTGCAATTTGGAGATGTCCAAACTACACAATATTTTGTTCCTTTTCAAATAGTATTTTTAGTAATTTATTATAATGAATCATTTATATAGTTACTCAAAGAAACCACAACTTTGCATCTATTTAATAATTTATCTCACAAAATGCTTAAACAAAAGAAACTAAATGATGTCTTGCATTAGATATTTGGTGAATAGAAAAGAAGACATAAGAAATCAGTCATGTTTGATGATAGTTCGAAAACATCCTCATACAGAGATTAGTTAAAATTAAAAAAAAAATACTAATGATGTGTTTAGATGTATTTTTATTTTTTATTTTTAAAACTATTCTTAAAAAATATTTTTATTTTCAAAAATTATTTTTAAATTAAAAATAATAATGAATAAATGATATTTAGTGAAATAAATAAACAAAGGTTTCATTTGATTACAAAATTATGAAGCTTTAGTAACAAATTCAAGGCAATACGTGTTTCCAATAGCTAAAAATATGTTTGTGTTTCCAAAACGTTCTTGTTTCTTTTCCACACTTATCATTCACTGTATGTATCCTTTGCTTGTTTGAGGCTTGCCGTTGCCTATTAAGCTAAATTTAAATTCAACGAATATTTTCTTTTCAATGTTAAGGCTTAAGACATAAGAGTTACATGATAAAAATTCCAAATCAAAATAAATAAAAATACTAAAATTATTTTTAATTTTAAATTTTTTTAAAAAGTTCATAATTATTACTTCAAAGATTGAAAGCTATTAGTGCCATCACCACTACTATCTAGCATCGAAATGATGGCTCGTGACACTCACACTCCTCACGTGTAACAAGACATCATGTGTGGCGCATTATGCTTTTTGTCTTCGACTTTTAATGAGTTATACTTGGTTTAACTCGACCGGGTTGCAGATCTGCATCTAACCTAGCTCATTTTCATCCATTTTGATGCGATTTTTAGTATGATTTTCATTCTGATCCATTGCAAATTCATTTCTCAACTAACTTATTTATAATTTTGTCAAAAAAATTGCAAATATTGTAAGTTAGAAAAATCCAAAAAAATATGCAACAAACCTGCAATCTCTGGGAAGATTTTTCTGCATTTTCAGTCTTCTAATGGTTCCATTTTTCATAAATTTCATTTTGTAACTAAGCCAATCAACTTTTGACAAAGGTATAGATAAAATTTCATTTCTCGTCAATCCGTGTATACGGATTCATTTAACAAGTCTAAAAAATTTATAGTGATGCGTCAATTTTGACAAATCATTAAATTTAAATTATTTAATTATATTCATTAAAAAATAAATAATTATAATAAAATAATTTTCAAGCTTACTATGTCATCCAAATTTTAAAATTTTTGTAGCAAGCATAAATCAGAGAAGTTAGAAATTGAGGTGTGATTCTTTTCATCGGTCAGTTCTTATCCTAACGGCTCATGGCTGTCCAGAAAATGAAGCTTTGATTATTAGGAGTTGGGGACCCGCTCCTTTATCTTGGTGTCCTTTCTTGGGACATGCCAACAAATAGTCTAAATTATACAGCATTATCTAGACAAGGCGGCAGATATGATCACGTTGTTAATTAGATTTTTATATATTATATATTAATCATGATATTTTTTATTTTTTATGGTAAAAATTATTTTCATAATTTATCATGTGTTAATTTATTATTATTTTTTCATTTATCTTTTAATATTAAATCTATTTCTAATAAAAAATTGAATTTAAATTATTTTTTATTTATTACTAGAATTCATAAATATCAAATTATTTCAATCTTATAAAAATTCCTCAAAAAATTATTCAAATTATATTTATATGTTTATAAATTAAATATTAATATCATTAAATGATATCAATGTAACATAAAATCTTTTATTACAATTTTTTTAAATAGTTAAAGATCTAATTTTATTGAATTATTTTACTATATATCACATATTTTAACTCCTATATCACATTTTAAAAAAAATTTATTTTGAATTTAAGTATATGATAATTAAAAAATAAACATAATAAATTATATTTAACATTTTTATAATTTTTTATATATTTAATACTCTTATCTTAAAAAAAAAACCGCACGGCTCTAAAAGCTAGTATAATATGAAGATTGAATTTTGTTTACCAAATTAAATTGTTTATTTTATTAACAAAAATTGTGTTTTGGATTCTCCGGAGGGACGCGTATTGCAATTATGTTCAATTTTAAAAATTACACTTTCTTGGAAAGTTTTGAAAGCAAAGAAAATGGTTTTTACAATTTTCAAAAAGCGTGAGAAGCCCCCTATTATATCACAACGATATTGGGCTTCTCAAGCTTATCACTTTAGTTGAATTATATACATCAACCCGTTAATGTTTTATTTTTTTAACAAAAAATGATTAATTATTAATAATTACAAAAATATTAATTCAAAATTAAATTTCAAATTTTTTATATTTATTAAATTGACTTTTACAAATTTATTGTACTAAAGGTACTTATTGGTTTCCAAACCCGTGAACCAAATAGATTAGCCCGCAGGCTCTTTACAAATTAGATAAAAAGAAAATTAGATCTGTTAAAAAAAATTTAAATAAGTTTACCCTAATGGACCACGGATCAAAACGGACCTTTGAAAGCAAAGAAAATGGTTTTTACAATTTTCAAAAAGCATGAGAAGCCCACTATTATATCACAACGACGTGGGGCTCCTCAGGCTTATTACTTTAGTTGAATTATGCACATCAACCCGTTAATGTTTTATTTTTTTTAACAAGAAAATACATTAATTATTAATAATTACAAAAATAAAATAAATACCAATAATATGATTCAAAATTAAATTTTAAATTTTTTGTATTTATTAAATTAAATTTTATAAATTTGCTTCACTAAAAGTGTTTAACAAGTTCAAAATCCGCGGACCAAACAAACCAATTTGTAAATCTTTTATAAATCAAACTAGAAAAATTAGATCCATTAACAAAGAATTTAAATGAGTTTGCCTCAATGGACTATAAATCAAAACAAATCAATCTTAAATGAATTAAGCCATTCTACAACCTTAAACAAACCCAAATTAATTTTTCTTAAAATTTTTTATATTTAATCATTTAAATAATATTTTTGTTTTAAAAAAATAATCTATTGATTATTTTTACATTACAATTCAATATAAAATATAATTCAATTGTTAAAAAATGAAGTATAAATATTCAAAATAATTAAACATAATAAAAATAAAAATAAATGATAAAATTAATGAATATGAAAATAAAAATAAAAATAAAATCTAAAAATTAACAAAGGATAAAACATAAAAATTAATTTAAAAAAGAAGAAAAAAAAGTACTAGTTTGCAAGATGGTTTGAGGAGGCTTGCGGATTGAACTAGATTGATTAAAATGAGTTTGTTTAAAAGCGGATCATAATAGATTGGGCCTAAATGGATTAAATTTGTGCAAACTTTGACCTGATTTACTCTAATCAGTTCTTTAAGCACCCCTATGCCTTACCATCCTATATTTAATGACAATAATTAATTTGTATTCAAAACTCAATTTTGAATCTCATTATTAATACATATAAATCAGAAAGGAATATCTCAATCTTTTCAATTTTTTCCAAAGATATTATAAGTATTAAAAATGAAATTTAAAATTGAGTTTTAAATCTTTATATTCATTAAATTAGATTTTACAAATTTACTCTACCTTCTTATATTTAATAATGATCATTGGTAAACATTTTAAATCTAATTTTGAATATAATTTTCAGTACATATAGAAACGTTAATTTTTTTATTAATTTTTTCAATTTTATAGAGATAAGGATATAATTTTTTGTTTTGGGATGTATAATTTTTTTATTAAAATTCATTATTTTAATATAATTTTTTTATCTATCGCTCTTAAATACACATTCTCAATTTCCTAAAGAAATTTATGAGATCCAAATTGCGAGAACGATGCATTGTGCTACATATTTTGTTAAAGTTTGTTTTGTTACATGATGGGAAAATATGAAGGTAAAGGAGTCTATGCTTCATAGAATCAACGGAACACTGCGCAGTCAGACTCCATTTCTTTAATTTGGCAGGAACCGTCAAATTGATGCAACTAGTTAAACCAAGTTGAACTAGATAAAATTATAAATAAAAATTCATATACTTTACTTAAAAAAATTAAATAATAACTAACTTATAAAATAAATCTGAGAGCTCATTCACTGGAACAATATTAGGGGAAAAACAATTTTCTAATGTGATTTTCAATCTATTTCTTAATATAATATTATTTTCTTAAAAAAATTAAAATTATGGATGACATTACCATGCATAATATCATCCTTCCAGTGTGACATTACCCAAGATAACGTCAGTTATCTTCCTCTCCAGCTTTGCAGAGCAAAGTCTAAGTGTTACATTTTATAATTTAAAATTATTTTTATTTTAATTTTATAATTCATTTATCTTAATTATTTTTTTATTTTTAAATTGAAAAAATATTTTATAATATTTTAAGAAATAAAAAATAAATAATTATTATTATTCATAATATTTTCATTTATAGTAGGTTATTATTTTTTTAAATTATTTTATATTTATTACAAACAAAGATTATGTACAAATTCCATTACCATTTTCAATAAAATTTCTATACATTAATAACTATTTAATATTCACAATTTATAACTACATCTTATATTACATGAATATTATTTTCTACTTACAATATACACAAAATTATTTTGGTTGCATATAATTTTTTTGATAAACGAGTCCAAATTGAGAGTAATTGTAAGTTGGATATGGAAGTTTTATTGGGTATTGCTACATTTCCACAAAGGGAAACTGTTGTTTCTGGAGTTGTGTGAAAAAAAATTATCTGTGTCAAATAATATAAGTTTGATTCGGTGCCCTAAAAAATATAATAAAATTTAGTTATAAAATAGGAATTTTAAATAGTTATTAATGCATATAAATTATGTTAAAATAATAATACAATATATATAATCTACATTTGAAATAAGTGCAAAATAATTTAAAAATATACTAATATACTATAAATGTAAATATTATGAATAATAATGCTTATTTATTTATTTTCTTTTAAAATACTTTAAAATATTTTTTCAATTTTTAAAAATATAGAAAATAATTAAAATAAATATCTTATAAAATTAAAATCAAAATAAATTTAAATTATCAAATATTTTATAAACTTTAAGCCAAAGCGTTACTCTGCAAGGCTGCAGAGGGAGGTAAGAATGGGGTTACCCTGCGTAACGCATTCCTTCAAGAGTGTTGTTCCGCAACTAATGCTATTCATAATCTTAATTAAAAAAAAACAACAACATTATGGTGGAAAATAGTTTGAAAGTAGCATTACGGTGGAAATTTGTATTTTTTTCCTAACGTTATACGAGTGAAAGAGCCTAAATATGAGTTCATTACTATTATAAAAATTAGAAGGTTAAAAAAATGAAGTAAACTAGTGATTTTTATCAATTATATATTAAATGAAGTAAAGTAACCCCATAAAAAGAATTTAAAATAAAAAATATTAATTTGCTTGGTTTTCTAAAATTAGAATAGTTTTTTAGTTTTTGGCATTTTTTATTGTTTTATTTTTTGTTCCTTGTTTGCACCCATGTATCCTTATACCTACTAGTATGGGACCTATTTAAAGCAAGAATACTAAATGATAAAATTTCTTCTAACCATAGCTCCTTGAAGGATTGAATTCAGAATCCTTTAAACTTAAAATGCTTTAGAATCCTATTTATTATTATCGAATCAATCAATTATTAATTTTTTTTTTGTAAATAAAAGTGGAATTGTTGGTATTTTGATTATTACATTGTTTGCAAGAATTAAAACCTTTGATGATTCATTATCAAAGAAACTCTCATATCATGTCAAAAAAAAAAATCTAGTACTACTATTTATTATATTTTAATGGTTTAGATATTGGGAAAATATATATAACTTTCCTAAACTTCTCATTAGTAACATATTCAATACATGTAATAATTTTTTCAATACATTAAAATAGGTAGTGGGCTATTAATTTTAAAAACCCTAACCATATGATATTGACATGATGTAGTTAGTGACTTCTTTCCTTTTACTTCATGCTACTGTAGTTAAATAGAGGCTTCTCTCCCATTTGCTGTCTACTTCACAAAAAGAAAGCCTTATTTTATAAACTTAAACAATCAGAGCTAAATGGAGATTGTGACTATAGAAAAGCTTTGCCTCTTGCCTTAAAAAATGAAAGCTTCATCCAAGTATTTTTTTTTCTTTAATTTTTTGATACAAATGATTAATTTTCATTAATTTATTTATTTAAAAAAATTCCTCTAATTTTTTTAGGTTCTAAATTCTCCCCAACTTATTTAGTATTTTTTTTTCATTTTGAAGTTCATTTGCTTGTTTATTGAAATGTTTATTTTTATAAGGAAGACAATTCTAGGTTATAGGTATTTTGATTGCAAATATAAAAGTAATAATGTAGTGAAAAACAAAGCAAGTGTAGATCAAAATGCCAAGTTTTATGCATTTAGCATAAATAGATTTAAATAGAAAATATATTTTTACACTTTAACTAATAAAACATTAACACCATTATTTCCATTGTATTTTGTGTTGGTTATGGCGCATTATGTGTCAATAGAAGTGCATCATAGAGGTTACTTGCTAATTTAGCCAAACTATAAACATAAAGGAGGAATCCTCTAGTAATATATTACCTGTGGTTTTGGGCCTTTAAAAATTTTCGGCCTGTAAATTCCTCAAGTGAGTTGTTCTCACGTACGTAATATAGCACTGTCTTTGCTGCATTCTTCCTCTACCAGAAAATCATGACCTTCACTCGCTATATTAGGGGGTTTGCTCTCTTTTCTTCCTGAGACCCAGTGACATTGCCTTCAAAAAATTATATAATTTAATATTTTAATTTTAAACTATTCATATAAAATTTGATATGTTATTT
The DNA here is from genome assembly GCA_020226215.1 of Sindora glabra. NCBI lineage: Eukaryota > Viridiplantae > Streptophyta > Magnoliopsida > Fabales > Fabaceae > Sindora > Sindora glabra. Next base: position 52,642,299 of record CM035227.1, on the reverse strand, counting down.
TGAAAACCACAAAGGCCAAAACTAAATGATATAATGATAGTGATTATTTAATTCTATTGTTATATAATTTTTGTTAAATATATTATTTTTATAACTTAGATATTTATAAAAAATAATTAATTTTATATCAAATTGAGTTGATAAGATAGAAAAAAATAATATATTCAGTAAAAATTGTATAAAATTACTATTAAATTTTGAGTACCTTACAAGGCTAGAAATTTTTTCATAACAATAGTACTAACTTTTTATATATAATTATATTTTCATACATAAAATTTATTTAGGAATAACCTCTTAAATTAATACATTTACTTTCTCTAAAAATTACAATGAATGTATTTTATTTATAGTATGTTTTAATCAGTAATCTTTTTAAAAAAATAATTTATTATATATAATTACAATGAATCAAAAATGAAAATTGTAAATTAAATATTTCTTTCATAGATTGAAATTAATTTTGGTAAAATTATGTAATTTTAGTATAAAATTCAATTTTAATCATTTTAATGCAATTATTTGCTACACAATATAAATAAATATTGAGATGATAATTTTCTAATTATTTAACATATGAGTAAATTATCATATATTAATTTTCTCATATAATTTTATAATTTTATAATTTTATATAATATAATATTAAAATTTCCAAAACCTATTAATTAATTTAAAATATAAATAACTTTTAAAGAATTCCTATGGTAATCTTCAAGTTACAAAGATTTTATTAAAAATTATGTATCAACATATAGCAAACAAAAATAAAAAAGATGATGTAAGTTTATCATTTATAGAAAATTAATATTTCTTAATATTATTATTTTATTAAATGAATAATGACATTCCTTATAATTTTTTTTATTAATTTCTATACAGTACACAATTTTTGTCATTTGTGATAATGTGGATTTTTTAACACCTTCAAAAAGAACATTTGTTGATGTTTCGAATACTATACCAAATATAAATTTCTTTTTTTATATGTTTGATTTTATCCTATTTTTTTAAATTTTATTTATTATAATATTTGATAATGTATGTATCTTTTTATATATGATAATGATAATTAATTAATATAATATTACAATAATTTGATAACTTTATTAATTAGTAGTAACTTAAAATATGTATATATACCATATCTTCTATTACTTAACTTAAATACAATTATATGAATTTTATAATTATTCAAATGACATAAATATTGCTGGAAATCGCACATCATACATGCACAGCGGAATAAAATTTTTGCACGATTTCCACCAAGGATCCATGTGAATTTAGAACGCCATATATTAAAGATTAGGGTTTATACCTTTCGGCCAAAAATCTTCTGACCGCTACAGCAAATCCAATCTACTTCCAAATCACGAACCGGAATAGAAACCAGTAAATCAGATCACCAGTACAACATTTATGTGGCTGCACCTCTGTGATATCCACACGAACCCGTGAATCACCGATGAATGTCCGCTACACACACCGGTTGGAATTGATCTCCTTACACCTCGTAGTGCTAGCTACGCCTCTTCAGGGATTTTGGTCAAGGAGAGGTACTAGGGTTTTCTATGCTTTTGCTTGGGATGCGTGAATAATGAATAGCAATCCTATTATTACCCCATAAGCCTATTTAAATAGGTGCATAGAAAAACCTAACCTATTTGGACTTTATTCCATGTATAATTATAGGCTTACTATTGGGCCTTATAATTATAACATGAATTCTCAAATATTAAGCCCAAACAATTTAGTCCATTAATTCCAAATTCACTAGGCTCTAAGTGTGCGACCCTACAGGCTCTCATTACGTTGGCAATGACTATTAATCATATTAATGATCATAAACAATAATTGGTGTCTAGCAACACATCATTGTTACCCAAGTAATGTGAAAGTCGGTGATTTGACTAAATCTTTACACGTGATCATCACTTATGTCCTTTTGTCCTATACATCTAGATTGAGCACGAGACATGGACCGTGTCATTCCCATATAGCCCAATTTTAAGGTTTCTTGATTCCTAAGTAAGCTGACTAAAACAAAAGTAATCGACATCTCATGTCAATTCATCTGAGCATGGCCATACATTTTCTCAGCTTTACTTAATCAAGGAGCCCATAGATGTTACTCCTGTTATATAGGAGAGACAAATCCCATCTTGATCACACAAACCCCTCCGCATGATATGTGACATATCCAATATCTACCCTTGCATTCACTTAACCATTAGTGACATAGAATAGTATCAAAATATGAAACTCACATGTAGGGAACCTTGGTGATCTCAGGTCAAAGGACCATATTAATAATAATCACTAAGAACCACTTATGATACTCATATAACGATCCATGTAGTGTTCTTAATATAGGTCGGTCCAGTATACAAGTTCTCTAACTTGTACTCATATGTAAACTTAATATCCCATATAAGTCTTCACACATGCTAGTCTTAACATATCAAAACAACTTAGTCCACAATGATATACGACTAGGGACATTTAAGAATACAATTATTCTAAGGTTATTATCATAATTGAATATATTACGCAGATAATATATATAAATGTAATAATTAAAATTACCATTAAAATAACATGATTCAAAATTACAATCACCAATATGATTGGTTTTAGGGCATATACACTAATAAATATAATAATAGATTTTAAATTAATTATTTGAATATTTTATAATTTTAAAACTAAAAATTCATATTTATATTATAAATTATTATTAATTAAATTAAATTTAATTAAATCCATGCATTGCATGAGTTAAAAGCTAATTATGGATATATTCTCTCATATTGATCATGACTTGTTTAGCTTTTAAGAGCTACTTGACATAGTTATAGCATTGGTATATCTATCTAACTGAAAGGTATATTGTAAATTTCAAATTTTAGATGACTATTTAAAATTAATTGTTGATGATAGAAGGTTAGATATTTGGGTTGTGTATGTTAAGGTTGACATTGGACTTGTGAATTTTAGTGAGGTGACTAAAAGGTGATAATAAAGATGTTAGAGATGATAATGAGGAAAATTTGTAGGATGGTTAGGATGATAATGTTCGATTTAACTTTGAAAGTGGTTATCTAAATGATGATGGGGATGGTGGAGGTCAAGAGATAATTGTTTTAAGCCTAGAAAATGACGGTGATGATATTGAGAATGAATTAACTATCACTCATATGAAGTCATGGATGTTAAAAGGTTTTGAGGGGCTAAATAATGATGACATATTCATAGATATAGGCTTAAATGAGAATGTTAAGATTAAATACAATATGTAGATTGTTGTAAAGGGAAATATGGATGAAGAAATAATGAAAGATATTGTTGTGTCCAAAAAAATAAAATAAGAAGAAGCTAAAGGAAAATAAGTGGCTAGATATAGTAAAAGACATCTTAACATTTTAATTGATAACCAAACAAGTGAGTATAAGCTATTATGTGATAATGGAGATAACCATCCTAAGTTCCATGAAGAAATTGACATGGAAAATCCAATCCTTAATATTAAGATGAATTTTAAAAATGTAAAAGTATTTAGAAATGTCATTATGGAATGGAATGTTAGAAGGTGGTATGATATGACATGGATAAGAAATGAAGGTAGTAGGATCCTTGGGAAATGTAAAAAGGAAGGTTGTATTGGAGGATATATGCTTCACAAATGCAAATGAGAGAAAAAAAACAACCTTGTAAATAAAAACTTTACATTCAAAGCATACTTCTTTTAATACATTTGAGAACAAGTTGGTGACATCGACTTATCTTTCAATGAGATATTTTAACTCACTTTCTAATAACCCCAAATGGGAATTAACTTTAATAAAGAAAACAATGAGGAGAGAATGCAAAGTTAATGTAGGGAGGATGAAATTGTATTAAGCAAAAAGAAAGATAGTAGAGATCAATGAGAGGGATGTCAATACAACAAATTATGGGATTATTATACCACAATTAAGAAATATACTCGAGGCAGTACTTGTAAGCTATTGCTGCACTCATTGAAAAAAAAGGCAATTACCTTATTTTAAGAGGTTATATATAAGGATTGGTGCACTAAAAAAAGGCTTTCTTACTATGTGTAGGAAAATAATTGGATTAGATTATTATTTCTTAAAAGGTGTTTGGAGGATAAATATTGAGTGCACTAGCAAGGGATGAGAATAATAATATACATCTTTTAGCATGGGTAATGTTTAAACTTAAGAATAAAGATAGCTAGCATTGGTTTGTGAATATATTAGTGATTGAGAAAAGGTAAGGTTATTGAGTTTTATGTTTAATCTTTTATGTTATTCATTGTACTAGTTGCTTGAATTATTAAGGTTGACTTGTTGCTATTTGATTTCATTTATGTAGGGCCTAGTGGAAGTTTTCAAGCAAAAGTTCCCTCAAGTTAACCATTGATATTGTGTAAAACACTTGTATGGTCATTTTTGTTCAAAGTACAAAGGACAAGAGTTGAAAGATTTCATTTGGAAGGTTACTTATACTAGTACTCCAAAGGAGTTTGAAAATTGCATGAAAAAGATTTAGAAACTAGATTTTAATGTTTACAACTATCTCAATGATTTCGAATCAAGGTATTGGTTAGGGTCATAATTTAGTATAGAGGTGAAGTGTGAAGTTCTTGTTAATAACATAAATGAGTCATGAAGCTTATATATTTTAGAAGCTTGTGATATACCAATACTATAAAGGCTTGAATGGATTAGCAGAAAGGTGATGAAGATTATTCAAATTAGGATGAATAGCATTAAAAATATAAAAGTCTTCTAACACTTACCACAAAATTGATTCTAGAGGAAAACAAGCACAATTCTATGAATTGCTTTGCATATTATGCTAGGGAGATGAAATTTGAAGTGGACTTTTATAACATAACTAAAATTATTGACCTTAAAACCCATTCATGCATGTGTAAGGATTAAGATCTCACTAGAATCCCATGCAAACATACAATTGTTACCATTTAATACAATAGAGAGAGCTTTAAATTTTATGTTTATAGTTGGTTTAGAAAACAAATGTCTAGCACAATATATCAATATGCAATTCATCCTATGCCTAGACAATCAAATTAGGAAATAACCAAGCATATGACTATGTTACCTTCATATTATATGAAACTAGGTGGCAAGCTTAAGAAATAAAGGAAGAAAAGGCAAAAAAGCTAAAGTCAGCCTATACCATGATCAAGAAGGGAGGATTCATCACTTACATCAAATGTCTTGCTATTAGACATGATGCTAAGACTAGTAAGAAAGAAGTCCACCAAAATAATAAACTTATACAGATGCAAAATATGGGATCAAGTTCACATGGTGGGGGTTCTTCACAAAATGTAATGGATGTTGTCTATCCCACACATAGAGTTCCATTACCATCATAATGTAGTGAAAGCTTTGTAAGTGTCGCTACTAAAAGCATAAAACTTAAAGGAAATATAAGAAGTAGGCCTGTTATTTAGGAGTAGGACATTAGTTTTTTTTTTATTTTTTTGCTTAAACACTTGTATGAAGCTAGTGTCATGATTTAGCTACTAATTTATAATTTTTTAACTAAGTTAATTATGCAGTACTTATATAAATGATGTACTTGATGTAGATTTGTTGTTTAAATGGTAATGTCATTGACTTGCAGTTTAAAATCAACTATGTTTTAATCTTTCTATGTGACTTATAGTTTAATGTGGGTATGTTTTATTTGTTAAAGTAGTTGAATTATTAATGATTTTATCTTAATATTAGTCAAATTTTTGCTACCATTATCACACTTTCAAATTTTTTCTTGAATGGAAGTTTTGATTAGTTTTGGTAAATGAAGAAATCATCTTTTGTCTTAACAATGCCTCTCATTTTCTCTTCTAGGAAGCTACACACCTTATTGTATTAGTTTTATCTTAAAAAAATAATTTAAAGTGATAAATTAAAAATTCTGGATTCTTTAACTTTCAAATTAAACTTTGGCCTTCTCACTATTGCTATTATTATGAGTTTTTCAAGTATTATTTGGGTCTTTAAAATGTCTACAAATAGATAGATAGTCCATACTTAATTAACTATTGTTACCTTAAAATTTTCATGAGGTTTGTTTATTTGTGGATGTATTATTAGTATTGATCTCTTATATTATGTCTATAGTGTTTAGAATTTATCAATGTAACTAGATGCCTTATTACTTAAGATAACTACATTTGGAAATTGCTGAATTTCCCTTGTACAATATAAATCTATACATTTTAAATATTTTCATTTCCTTATAGATTGTTACATGTGATTCCTCTATAGCTACTTTTATGTTAGAAAGGATTTTGTGTCCAATCCAAAGTTATTACATATGTTGAAATTCTAGGTTAGACTTTTAGTGATTATACTTTCTACATTTCTTATCAAATTCATGCTTATATTACTTTATTTATAAAAATCCCTAGATTTTTCATTTTTTAACTCATATTAAACACCTTCTCAATTTGTCCACTAGTGCAATATCATTTAATCAAGTTGTTATAGGTTTTAGCATCAAACAATTGCTTCTTTTGCAACTCATCTACTAAACTAACAACTATTAGTTCTGTCTCTTTCATTTCCTTCATTTTTTGAAAGCTACTAAAAAAAGAAACATATTTGTCACATATTTGCAAAATTTTGCTTAACTTTTACAAATTTCATTTTTGCATATACATATCCTTAGTTAACTTTAGCTTTCCCATTTAGTTCACCTTTAGTTTCCTTAAATAATTGAAATATGAATTAGTCTTCTAATTTAGGTTACTTTAGTTATTCATTTGCTAAAATAACCTTCAATAATATTGATAAGAATGACATAATTATGCAAATCTTTCAATGTAGAAAACATCTGATTTTCATGGTTAGTTGATACATTAAGAAAAAAAGGTTACATTGATACTACATCTATGCCAAAACACTAGGAATCCAATACATACTTCTCCTTTACTATTTCACCCAAAATCCATATTTATCAACCTCTATATCTAAGTTAACTAGGAATATATCTACATTTTTTAACATTATACTAACAACAATACATCCTATTTTAACCCAAGTTGTAATCAACATTTTCAAATATCTTTCTTCCCTCTTTTGGAATTTCATCAAGAATTTCATAGTTATCTTTTTACTATTCTTCTAAATTTCCATCTCCTTTTCTATTTACAATTTTGCTTCTTTCTCCTTCAATAGTTTGATATCAACCTCTATGTCTTTCAATTTCTATTTAACTTTTGCATCATAAATCTTTTCAACTTACCTAAAGACATTTGCATTTGAATCATCACTTTTAGAAAGTTCCAACCAATCAAATAAACCACATCCTTGTTTATCCAAAAAAAAAATTCTAACATTAATGCAATTACCAAAAAGGCATTATGATTTAAATCCAAATAGTTTCTACTAGTGGAGGTCAAGATCAATATGCATTTTATCTAAGTTTGCTATTGAAGACTCTTACACTTTTAGTTGGCCTAAATTGAATTCAAGTTTGTATGTTTTATGATTCAAGCATCTGCAAAATAACACAATACTTTGATTATGAAACTGATCAAATAACAAAGGAAACCCTTTGCATAGAAAAAAAAAGTTTTCTTTCAAGTGTTAACAAATTATCCTCCATAAGAGCATATATTGGTTTGTTAGGAAGTTTGCAAAATTAGACTACAAGAATAGATTTTTAACAAAAATAAAGGGAGAAATTTTTCCACAAGAACAATATCTTTTTGGTGGAGCATCAACTATATCTTCTTTCAAAATTCTTGTTAGATCATGAAGTCTTTGTTATTGCAGGAAGACCACACAAGCACACTTGCATCCTTTGGCCTTAACTTACACTAGAAGTTCTCCATGATTGAGATCCAACCTTTTCCATTCTTTAGCAATCTTCAAGTCGTAGGTTTTTGTTACTTTGCATTTCTAGATTTCTGCCTTTTTTTTAGGATTATAGAGGCTAGAGTAAAATGAGGTAAGAGATCACATGTACATCACATAGTTTAGGATTGTTAAAAGCAATAACCCACTAACTATTTCAATGTATTGAAAAGTTCAAAGGAGTAAATTATTATACTTAAAAATTAATGTATTGAATGTGATACTAAGGACAAATTTAAAGAGGTTTTATGTATTTTTCCTCAAATATTTTAACCTAATAATGCAATAAAATATTAAAATTAAAGAGTTTATTTTCTAATTTATCAAAATACAATTAAAAAATTATGACTAGCTGGCATCCTTAGTGGTAGAATGTCACTCAATGTTGCTTTAAAGGCATTATTCTTGTCACATTGTGGGTTTAAACCCTCAATCTTGCACATGTATGTGTGCTAAGTGGACTATTACTCATACAATTAAAAAAAAGCTATTGTAACTGATGTTAAGATTTTCTGTATAATGTTAGTATTAAAATTTACCAAGTGAAGTGCTAGTCCATTTTAATAGCTTAACCTATTAGATGGAACCCTAGAACAATATCTTATCAATTACTAAAAAACACACATGCTTCCACTCATCCACCATATAAATTATTCTACAAGTTAAAACATTGCATTTGTTGCCATAAGCAAAGCTAGTAGGTTCAAGGCATATTCTCTTTATCACTCCTTTGATATATCTATGTGGAATGATAAGTAATTCTTTATCAAAGATTGATCCAGACTTTGTTTTTGCTTTATTTGAAGTTCCATGGTGTTTAAAAATGTTATTTTTTGCATTTATCACCCAAAAACACTTGTTGAGTGTATGTGACTCTTTTAATAAAAAAGGATGATGAATAAATTAAAGGAAGCCTATGAATATTGTAAATTTAAGTTTAAATTAATGACTATTTATTTCTCATTCTCATTGAATTATTTATACTAATGACAAATACAAAAGGATAACTTAATGCTTACCTTTATTTGATTTTTGACCAATGAATTGCAACTCCGTCTACAAGAAAAAAAAGATAATGATGATCGAAAGAAATGAGATTTCTAGTAATAGATATCATGTTATCTTCTATTTTTCTTTTCATATTCATTTTCTTAATTACAACATCTATAACTTATATTAAAAAAGTTGAATTGTTATTTGAAATTGTTGTTTAAATAGGTAAATAACTTTGCCATTAAATGTGTCTTAGAGATCTCTGATGGATAGAAATTTCTATGCAAAGTTCTTATGCTTGGCTTAAACTTCTATATTAATTTTATCTTTTTTTTGCTATGAAAAGTTCCCTATTTATTCTGTTGAAGAAATATATTCATGAATTACAAGGCTTTCAATTACAAAAGGAACTATAAACAGTTTCTCTATCCCACTCTTAATCATAAATGCCACCCATTTTACTATTTCACGAGCAATTTCATTACATTCATGAAAACACCATAACATATTAGCATTAGGTACTAATATAAACAAGACCTTAATAGCCTCAAACAAAACACTAAGTTGCCAAGAGACAATCTAAAATACTTAACAAGGACTCAATAGCTACCTTATAATCACTTTATAATTGGATCAAATTATAAGATACTGTAAGACCCTTTTAAATGCGATTAATGATGAAAGGCTCTTTACATTATCATACCACATGCCTATAACATCTCTTATATAATTTCATATTATTATAGCAATGGAATAATGTCAACTTGCTTGTGTTGAGTCCACATCATTTTTAATTTCATCCATTAGGGGTAGAACCTATTTTTTTCCCTTGGGTCATATTGGCCCAACAACTAATTCATTTGGCATTCTTCCTATCAAAGCCCTAACTTCACCCTTTTCCTCCCAAACATCCTTCTCTATATGCTAAAATAAATTTTCCAAATCAATGACAACTTCATTATAAATGACTTCATTCCTTAAGTCCTAAATTCTACTACTTAACAATACAAGAAAATGCCATCATCATATATCACTACTCAACATCCCTATTAGGAAACAAGTGGTTGTTACAAAAAATAATCACTTCCATCAAATTCATTGTCGATTGCGAGCACGATTTGCATATATTTAATAATATAAGTCACAAAAAGCTCATGGAAAATAAATTAAATGATGTTTTATTAGATATTTGATGAATGGAAAAAAAGACATAAATCAATCATGTTTGATGATAGTTGGACAACATCATTGATAAGAAAAATATTTTCTATTTTATTTTTCCTTATTCTATATCTCTTAAGTGTTATATATGTTTAATTTTACAGAACTGACCTTGTTTTATAATTTGTGGTTGATTTTACAATAGTCTAAATTTATTTAGTAAATTTTGAATTTTAATATTATTTTTATTTTTTAACTATATCTTGAGTTTTGGATGTTGGATTGAGGCAATCTTTATATTGTTAGAAAGTTTAAAGAGAGATATACAACTTTTATGTTTTAGCCCAAGTTAAATTCAAATGTTTTGGAGGTTATATATGACTCAGAAGTTGAAGTTATGTCTTTGTCCCAACTGAGCTCACCTCTATTTTTAGGTCATATCTAAAGTTATAGAGGTTCGATTAACTTGAAACTAATGCTTAAATTCTCATAAGACATAAGCCTATAAGTTTGATGTTTATAATTTATCCAAATTGTATTAATTTTATGGTTAAAAATTAGTTGAAAGTCAGATCCATGAGAATTTACTAATGTAACTATCAGATTTAATTATCTTATTAAAAATAGGTTTGGACTTCTAAAAATTAAAAAAAGTCTTATTATTGTAATCTTAAGACTCATACAATCTAAGTCCAGTAGGATTTTAAGCTAATTAGATCAAATAAATAGGAAAAACTCATTAAACTATAGAGATATTTTTACACCACCTAGCAGACAACTTTCTTTCTTTTTCCTTTAGCTTATGTCCTCTAGCCATGGAAAGCTAATTTTTGGAGTTGATTCAAGGAGTTTGAGGTTTTTCCCAACTAAATTATAATATTATGAATCGTAATGTTAATTTTCTTTAATTAATTTTCCTCTTTTCCTATTTACTTATGCTGAATTCTTGAAATTGCTTATGTTAAATGTTGATTTGATATAATTGATGTTCATCATTGTGATTTCTAATCCTTTGCTAGTTTGATATCAAATTTGGTTGATGAATCATGATTTTACACATAAAGGAAGAGGGTTAAGGGATTAATTTGGAGATTTCTAATTTAATTTCTCAATTCAACTAAATTTTATCATTAAATCAATTTTAATTTAGCTTAGAGATTATAGCGATTGCTTAATTCAACTAATCTTAATTAATCAAATTATAGATGATCATCTAGTGTATGATTCATGAATTATTACAGGGATTCTAGGTAACTCAAAAATAAAAAATTAATTAGGAAAGTAAAATATTAATCAATCCATGATTAATCCAAATTAAAGCTCTAAACTCTTCAAATCAATTGTTTTATTCCATTGAATTCCTTTTCATTTTATTTCTGTTTTGCTTCTATTTTATATTTTTTTAGTTATTGCTATTATTTTAATTTTGTGCAAGCAACCACCAATCCTACATTTTGTGTTCTATATAATTTTTTCATATAGCATACAACATATTGCATTTTGTTTCTGTTATAGCATTCTTTTTTTGTTGCATTTACATTTTGTTTGGATTAGTTTCTTTCATTTTCATTGCATCAATAATTCAACAATTATGTTGATATTGTTAGAAATTCATTCAGAAAAAATGATATCAAAATATCACTAAAAGTATGACCTGATTGTTTTACTTTTCTATATTATTTCATTAGCAAATCAATTTTAATTAATTTTGATGTATTGCGACTGCATATCAATCATTATACAAAGTTTAGTTAAAATTATTCTAGAAAAAGAAGAAGAAGAAGAAGAACTTACTTAGACATAATGCCGATGCACATGTTAATCAAAGTTGTTGCAATAGCACCGAGATTGTCATTTCCATCTAATTAAAATCCTTTCGTCATATGGGTCTCGTCAGTACTCCCGGTTGATTTAAAAGCCTTGGTAACATATTCAAAGTAAGAAGTGTTTCCAATTTCCAAAAAATTGTCTATGTTTCCAAAATATTCTTGTTTCTTTTCCACACTTATCGTTTACCATTTGTATCCCTAACTTATTAGAAGCCTAAAAAAAGAGATTTTATGGTATAACTAACAAAATTTGTTGCATCACATGCAACTCATAAAGTGGTAGCATTCCAATCTTTATTTGTTCTACGTTACAATATTAGCCATAGAGGCATGAGATAAGGGAGATCAGATTGCCCAATAAAAGAAGTTTTGAAGCAAACAACTAAAAATTATAAAATCGATTAGTGATTAGGTAATTGGCAATCATCGTTTCCCTTTTTTCCTTTATGTGAAATTGAAATTTGCATCACTGATATCGTCCAGAAAAAATTGAAAAAATTTACATAAATGTATGTGATTTTAAATTTTAAATATTTTATAAAATAATAATAAATTAAATTAATTAATTCTTGTATTAAAATTTTAGTTTATTTAAAATATTTTTGTAATAAAAATAAAATATATAATGTTATACTTATATTATTAATGATATTAGTGTTAACACATGAGCTATAAATTAATAAGAGTTAAAAATAAAATAAATAATTAAATTAAAATTTTAATTAATTTAAAAATTTTTGTAATAAAAACTTTGATTGCATTTATATTACATAATAATTTTAGCATTTGAGTTATAAATAATAAAAGCATACATAAAAAAAAGTAAAGAAAGAAGTAAAAATAGAACATGTAAAGTAATAAAAATAAAATGTATAATTAAGTAACTTGAATAAATTAAAAATTTTACTTTTTTAACAATTTTTATAATAAATAATATATAATATTATATCTACACTAGAGTTATATTAGCATTTCAACTGTGTCAATAGCAGGAATCAATCTATCAACCAATGTGTAATATTATAATTTCAAGATCTAATATACTTTGACGTTGACACGTGTCAAGTTCTCATCAATCAATTTCCCTCCAATTCTCAGAACAAAGTTTTTTGTACGACTCTTTCGTAAAGGTTTCTTTCGTTCGATACTTCACTCCTAATAAACAAACTCTAATTATTCTCTTTAATATAATGAATATTATTTTTCTGAATTATTTCTAAATAAATTAGTTATTTAGAAACAAATTGATTAACATTACTGCATAATAAATTAGTAGACATTTAAATAGTAAATTATATAAGTAATATAAATATAAATATTATCTGAATTATATTATCATATAATTTTTAATTTCTTATTAAATTGTGATAATAATGAATTTTAAGACTATGTGACTTTAGTTGATATATAAATGTAACTATTAAAAAATTAAATTTATAAAAATAAAAATAAAAAATAAAAAATTATAAAAATACTTATATACATTATAAATAAAAGTATCATCGAAATTGTATTTGTCAAACAAATTAATAAAAACATTAATTTAATACCACAATTCTGTAAACATTATTTTTATTTTTATCTTCTTATTAAAATTGTATTGATGATAACAATTAATATGAAATAAAAAATTATGAAAATTCTATATATTCACAAAAATTCATGGAATAAATGCAAACAACGTTTTATTATATACTTTTTCTCCATTTTTGTCTTCTAATATAAATTTTGAGTATTTATTATGTAAATTATTTTGACAGTAATGGAGGATTCCAAGGTGCTTTTGTTTGCCATACTCACTAGTATTCATGGACTTGTTGGGCAAAGAATATAGTTATGTGGCAAAAACGGGCTATTACTAATAGTTATTTTTTGTTTATTTGGGAATCTTTTTAAATAATAATAAAAGTAATTTTTTTTACTTTATCTTATTATTTTGGCATATATATATATATATATATATATATATATATATATATATATATATAACTCTACATATTATATCTTATGCATAAAAAATTTATAATATTTAAAAATGTACAATAAAGTTTAAATTATATAAATTGTATAAAAATTTCTTGTATTGTTTTTTCTTTCAAATCCTTAATGGTAAGAGGGGTTTCTATTATTATTTTTATAGTGTGTTTGATTGCACAAAAATTAACATTTTAAAATCGACTTTATAATACTAAAAGTTTTTAACTCAATTGGCATCTAATGCTCCTCAAAAACTTTGTGTTATGTGTATCTATTAATTTAACTACTTATCTTGTCATACATAAAAGAATCAACTTTACAACCAAAACTAATTCGAAATTAGAAATTGAAAGTACTAATTTTTACTTTTGAAGTTAATATTTAAATATTATCAAATGTAAAATATTAATTTTTAATTATTTTAAAATTAATTATTCATATTACTTTTGAAGTTAATATTTAAATGTTATCAAATGTAAAATATTAATTTTTGATTATTTTTAATTGAAAGTAATCACTTTTACTTTTAAAGTTAATATTTAAATGTTGTCAAATGTAAAATATTAATTTTTGATTATTTTTAATTGAAAGTAATCACTTTTACTTTTAAAGTTAATATTTAAATGTTGTCAAATGTAAAATATAAATTTATAATTATTTTTAAATTAATTATTCATAATGAATTATATTGAAAATTATTTTAATACAAAAATAACTTTAAAAAATAATTTTTTTTTACTTTATTTCATTGCAACTTGAGATAATTAGAAAAATGTACTTATAAAAAAGAAAAGTCCTCAAGATGAAATGAAATGAAGTAAAGGATGAAATATTCTTTAAAGTTCTTTTTGCATAAAAAATAATTTGAAATATAATTTATTATAAATAATTAGTTTGAAAAATAATTATAAATTAATATTTTATATTTGATAATATTTAAATATTAACATTGAAAGTAAAAGTTATTACTTCTAATTTTTAATTGAAAACAATTTTAGTTATAAAGTTAATTTTAAAAAAGTAAATTTTTGTGCTATCAAGTACATTAAATAAATAATTTTTGTTATTGAAAATTTGGAAGGAGAAATAACAGCAAATTTTTTTTGCACAAATTGTATAATTTAAATATTTAATTGTATATTTTGAAATATTATAAATTTTTTATACATGAAATATAATATAAAGGATGATATATGTTTTAGCAAAAATAATAAGAGAAGGTAAAAAAAAATTAGCATTATTTAGAAGATTAAAACATAAAAAATAAATAATTCTAACTATTAAAAATGGTGATTTGAGTCACTTGACTTTATTTATGCCTAAATACAACCATGAGTACGATTGAGTATGGCAAGCAAGAGTATCAAGAATTCTCCTAATTTAATGTTTGCGTTTCGAAATAATAGTAGACTTTATTTAATAAATTTAATTATTCTCATATAATTCACGGTGTCATGAAATTGATTAAATTTTAT
This sequence comes from Sindora glabra, assembly GCA_020226215.1. NCBI lineage: Eukaryota > Viridiplantae > Streptophyta > Magnoliopsida > Fabales > Fabaceae > Sindora > Sindora glabra. Next base: position 52,626,960 of record CM035227.1, on the reverse strand, counting down.
GTATTTCAAAATGTTTCTACATGTAAGAAAAAGTTTTCAATAGTTCTTTTTTAGAACCAAAATAAATATCCAATTTCCCCATCATTGAATTAATATATCTAAAATATAAATTCAATTTTATTTAAAAATAATAACACTACAACAAGTATATTGTCAAATATATTTATTCAATAATTATATATTAATTATTATTCTCCTAAATTTTATATAAAGGAAATTTTAATAATTATTATATTCTTAGACAATAATTGAGTTTCTATAATTTTTTTAAAAATTTAATGACAACATTAAAGGAATTTATGTTTAAAGAATTTAATAATGGTGTGTCAATATATTTTTTATTTAATATAAGGTAATTTTTAAATTAATTAAATTCTAACCAATCCTTAAAAAATTTTCATGTATGAACATTCCTTAAAAATACTTGAATTTCTAATTTTAAAAAATATATGTTTTAAATAAAAAATTTTATTCCTTAATTTAAAATATAAGAAAATAATCTTAGTATTTAATTATGATGTAAATAATAATAATAATGATGTTGATAGTCAAACTTTTTGCATATATATATATATATATATATATATATATATATATATATATATATATATATATATATATATATATATATATATATGTGTGTGTGTGTGTGTGTGTGTGTGTGCGCGCGCGCGCGCGTGAGTGCATGTCACTAATTAGATTTAAATTATATAATAAAATTTCTCCTACAAGCCTTTATGAATTTTTTTAAAATAAGAATCACAATATTACAATATGTTAGTTTATTTTATTATTTTCTAAATAATTTTAATGTTATATAATTGATAGGATTTAAATTAAGTATATAGAATTTTAATTAAATAATAAAAATTAGTTAAAAAATTATATGTGAAAAAATAATATAATAAACTAATAAAATATTATAATTCTTATTTAAAAATTTTGTTAAAAAATTATATAATTTAATAAAATAATTAATTAAGTTGACAATAAGTGTTACTTCCAAGTCTTGTGAAGTTTAAAAGGATAATTTTTAAAGTGAAAGGAGGTAAAATTTAATCATTCTATAGTTAAAGAGAGTATTTTGCATTTTTCCTAGTGATTTTGGTGTTTAAATTCTAAATATTAAAAGTGAACAAAAAAATATGTAATGATGTAAATAAAGAAATGAATATATATATATATATATATATATATATATATATATATATATATATATATATATATATATATATATAAGACATATCAAGTAATATTAGTATTTGGGACATAAAAAAAAGTAAATAGTGAACATTAGATCTTACATTGATAGTTGAGATTAAAATATAAATGAAGATGATGTAATCATCTAAAATGTCACATAATTATTTAAAAAAATTACATAACTTTATATTTTAATTATAATTTTTTAATACTAAATTTAATAATTATGATTTACTTCTCTTATTTTCATATAAAAATATTCATCTTACTTGATGCGTTCCTTGTATACCTTTATTCTTTCATTTACTCTTTGTTTTGATATTTATCTTTATTCTTCCATATGAATGTTCTTAATTCCTACATCTATATGTGGTGACTAGTAATATTTATTCTTTCATTTGAATGAAAAAAATTATAAGGTCATTTAGTTTGTCTCAATAATATAAAAAATTTTATTTTTTGAGAAATAGGAAAAAAAAAAGTAAGTTGTTTGGTTGGTCATTATCTAATAAATTAAAAAAAAATAAGAATTCCTGATAAGTTTTACTTCCCACAAAACATGAGAAGTTACTTACCTACCTTTGCTCTAAGTAAGTTCTGTTTTCTGTATTATTTATGGATACAATGATAAAATTATCCTAATTAAATTTAATTAATGATAACTAAAATTTATTAATTTGTGTTATAATAATATTGAGGATATAATAGCCATTTTATTAATACTTCCTAAGATATTCAAAATTGAATTAATAAAATATAAGAAGTTACTTCCTAGGAAGTATTACTTTTGTATGTTAACTAAACAATTTTGACTACTTTTTAGAAAGTTCACATAGGAAGTTATTTCCTTAAAAATTTAATTTCTTGTGAGAAATTATTTTTTATACAAACCAAATGACTCCTATGTCACTAATTTAATGATAATAAAATAATAAAAATTATTTAAGTAATTTAAATGAAGAAATAATAGTTTAGAATATTTAAATTAACTTCATTTATTCATTCTTATCTTCATAATAAATGCGTTCATTAATTAAAATTATTAGTGGTAGTGGTAATACCCTTTTTTATTTTATTATTTTTTAATTTATGACATAATTATTTTGTCCAAATAAAAAGGTAGATATAAAGGTTAACAATTTGCTATGATCTTGTTTGACAATTAGCATATTCAATTAGTTAGTAATTAATGGTTAATTGTATTAACTGATTTAGCTAACTAATTACATTAGCTGTTTAAATAAAAATAGTTGATAAAATTAATTATTTATATGCAAAATAATAAATAAAAGTATGAGTATATTTTATGAATTATTTGAGTATTTTTTATTTTAATATTTTAAATTTTATATATTATTTAATAGATTAAGTTTCTTGTAAATAATATATCATTATAATTTATTGTAAATTAAATATTTTTTAAAATTAAATTAATATGATTTTTATAGTAAATAAGTTTTCCAATAAAAATGCAAACTAGATGCATTAAAAATGCAACGCAACAGAATCAAAAGAGCAAACCAAATGCATCAAAACTAGCAAAACAACCTAAGAGATGCAGACCAGATGCATAGAAAATGATTGCCATCAATATTATACTTGCAACAATTCATCAAATCGATAAAAATGATTGCCATCAATTTTTATGTTTTTTTCTTTATATTTGCTATTTTAAAAATACTTGGGTTCAGAGTAGAATTTTACGTTTTTTAATGCAGCCTTCTTTACAAACCTTCGATTCAAGGTGGAATTTGCTTTGGAATAAACATGTCATTCAACCATTGGATACAACCATGTTGCATAGGATGCAACAAATTATAATTTGCGCCGTAGAAAGCTCGTTAAAATTTAAATCCAATGAATATTCTATTATCAATTTCAATGTCAAGGCTCCATTTGTTTTAGCGACAAATGTTTTCTGGAAAACTATTTTCTGAGTATGTTATGTTTGGAGATAATGAAAAGGTTTGTCATTGGCAAATTGATTCTAATCAACAACAAATGATATTATATTTAGGAAAAGTAATTTCCCTCTTTATTAAAGAAAATTATTTTTTAAGCCACTCCACATTATATAATCTCAATCTCATAATCTCTCTACCTTCCCTCCTTTTGCTCCTTCCCCTCTCCTATCTTTCTTTTCACCCTTTTTTCGTTTTTCTTCCTCACTTTTCTTTCATCTTCTCCCTAATCTTGTTTACTCTCCACTCCATCCTCCTTTATTTGTTAAGTCTTCTCTATCTTTTCCTTTATCACTTTCTCACTTACTCTATTCTATTACTACTAATATATTAAAAACTATATTGATAAATTATTAAATAATTATAAAAATTGGCAAATACCTAGTCACAAAAGTTTGAATAAAATCAAAGAAATATGAATGAATTTTACAAAAAAAATAATGAAGATGAAAAAGAAATATCTAAATATTATTCTTTAAATGTTATCTTTGATTCAAAATACAATTAACTCTTAATATTTGTTATTAAAAAATTGTTGACTCTTAATCATATTTTTATAATAAAATGATTTTACACCTTAAATATAAAATTTGTACTTATAATGTTGCTTTTTAATAAAAAAATAATTTCTTTTTTATGCACCAAATAAAAGAATGTATTTTTCTCAAAATTATACATTTTATAAACTAATGGTTGGCCATAGAAATGATGGGAGTACAATGATTTCTCATGATATAATATAAAGATTGAATTTTGTCAAGGAAAATAAAATAGTGAGTAAACATTCTTTTTTTGGCCCTACAAAATTTATTTATTTTTTCACTTTCATTCTTGTGAAATATTTTGTATTAACTATATTTTTATGAAATATTAATTTATCCAATTTTATTCTTTTACTAGCATCCATATAAAGATTAATTGATTCAATTCCCTCCTTATGAAAAGGGAATTGGATAAATTAATATTTTATATGAATAAAATTAATAAAAAAATTCACAAACATGAAAAAGAACACAAGTAAATTTTACATATATAAAAAATAGGTTTACTTGAAAATATTTTTATTGATGAAAATTGTATTTTGTATCCTCGAGAAGGACACATTCGATGAGGTACTTGTAATGTTATAATGTTTGGATGATGAGAAAATACTTTTTCTTTGTAAAGTTTGGACAAAAAGAATAAGACTCAGGTAAGGCTATTGAAATGAACCTAGTTTTGTGGATCGACCTATTTATTTGTAGGCCTTTTTAAGACTAGAGTTTTTTTTAAAATGGAAGTCTGTTTAATACGAGCATAAATTGACTCGACCTAAGTAGCTCACTTTTTGTGTGAGTTGACCCACATATGAGCCATAATTTTTCTAATTTTTAATTTCTTACTTTCTGTATAGGTTTGAATTCTCAATTTAAACAAAATCACACTCCTCTCTCTCATTTTTAATTATATAAAGTTATAACTACTAAAAAAATTATATAGAGTTATGTTATCATTTATTTTTAGATGATGTTTTCATTTTGTATATATTTTATGACTTATTTATGTATGCATAATTTTTTTTAAGGTCATGTGTAGATGTTAAATGTTATGACTTATTTATCCATAGATATGTGCTATACCCCAAAATAATATTTAAAATTTTATTAATTTCAAATGCCTTGAAGTATTTATTTTAAATGAATAAGATAAAGGAATTATATTTATTTAGTTAATATTTAGTTTCAAATTTCTTTTCCTTTTTAAAGTTTTATAGTATCAAAATTATATTGATAGTAATATTCAAATTATATTTATTTGGCCAATGTTAATTCAAGACTTATTTAAATAATTTTTACAAGAATTTTCTCACTAAATTAAAAATAATTTTAGTAATTATGAGTGTAAATATTTATGAAATTAAATTTTTGTAGTTAATGAATCATTTTTGAAAGTTGTGGAAGCTTGAAATATTTATTTTGGGGCTTTCAAATTTATTAAGCTATTACAAAAATATTAATGGAAGATTGATAATATGCAAGTTAGTAAATGGTTAGGATTAACTTCAATTTGAAATGAAGGGATTAAATCTTTAAAGATGGGTTTATGTAGTGTGAGAAGCACTAGATTGGAGCTTATAGCTCTTTTTTGCTTTTTCCTTTTCCATTCTTTCTCTTTATTTCTCATGGTACTCTTTCCCTCTTTCATTCTCTTTTTCTTTCTTCTCTCTATTTTTTGGCCAACACCCTTGTCTTTCCAACTATATGGCATTACCATTAAGCCACCCCTTTGTATGAGTTTGTTATTATCGGTAGTTATTTGTTGCTATGATTGGAAAAGTCATAAATCATAGTGGCAAAGAGCACCATATAAATTATAAGTACACATGTAAATTCAATAAAATGAAATGAATTAAAACACATTATATATAAAAAATGATAAATATGAGATAATTTTTATGTACAATAATACTAAATTTTTTTTACTTTATTTGGTTAACTCGATTTAATCTTAAAAATATCTCTCACCTCGAGAATATTAATATAGATTGAATTTTCAAAGTATTTTAATTTATTTCTTAATAAGAATTGCATAAAATAATATCTTAACATTAGATGTTAAACAAAATATTGAATTAAAAAGAATAAATAAAAAAATAAAACAATAAGGAATAAATAAAAAAAAGAAAAAAGGAAAAAGGATGGCATGGACATAGCAATACCATCCTATCTCATTTTATAATTTTTTGTTTTAAAAGCCCTTTTTCTCCCTCTCTCCCTCTCTCCCTCCCTTATTTTCTACTTCCACTTTCTCTTTTTTCTTTACTTTATTTTTCTTACATATTTTTAAAATTTCTTCTTCTTCTTCTTCTTTAATCTGCAAGTTCAACTTGCTTCTTCTTCTTCTTCTTCTTCTTCTTTTTTCTTTCTAATCTTTGTGCTTGAAATTATATCTTTTCTCTTTTTGATTTTTTTAGAATATTTTTCCTCCTTTTTCCCATTCTTTTGAAATTTTCTGATCTTCTTTCCTTTTGCAAATTTTTTTATTCCCTCTTTCCCCCTTCATCTTGTAGATGAATTTGCTTTTCCTTTTATAGATGAAACCTTAGCAATTTAATTTATGTTTAACATATATTTAATTTATATTTCACCTAAGCATTGTTGATAGACCAAGAATTCGGCAAAACTTTATTATTTTTCAATATTGGCTATTGCTGAGTGTTACCACACAAATTTTCATTCTTTGAACAATTTAAAATCGTTTCATTTCGTTGTGAGGATGGAGATAGGCTAGTAATGAGTCCATGATTCATGAAGTTTACTATATAACTAAATGAGATGCAATTAGTGAGTATGAAAGAAATGTAATGTAGAAGAGATAAAATGTCAATAGCTGCTTATCTTGTAGAAATTTTTTTTATTTTTTAAAATTTTTTAATGTACTTTTTTAATATTTATTTTATTTATATTATTTTTTGGATAAAATTAGATATCATTAACGACCCTTTTTACTTATCCTTTTAGAATTAGAAAGTGAGTAAAAGCATTGATACATAATGATATTTAGAACTACACTAGTTTAGTATAATAAACAAGAATAATTATGAAGGCATAACATTAATTACAGCCACTCAAGGGTAACTTTTCATGGCAATGGCTAATAACAGCAGTAGCAAAAAGGTTACAATTGATATAATAATTAGTGCCATCCAATCATCCACAAGATTGTTGAAATATCATCCGTCGTACATAAAAAATAATTTAGAATGCATTAATGATGAGAAAATGGATGACCTTAATTGACATATGCTCGATCTAATATGATTAGATTTGATTTAACAGTAAAAGAGAAAAAGAGTTTGGGTGCTAATGGCCATGTCACTAGTACAACACCAATGAAGGAAAATTAATGCCAAACATCCTCACACAAATTTATTATAGAAATTATTCATAACACATGAGTTTGATTAAATAATAATTATAGAAAAAATTAGTTACTAAGCAATTTTTGAAAGAAATGGCAAATCATCCTCTATTGATCCAATCCTAATCAAAGGTAACTATCATACTACCATAGATCACAAATCACTGCACATACTAGAGCTATAACATATAGTATGAGAGCTCAAATGTACAATTTCAACATCAATAATTTCTTCTTCAATTTTTCACAAAATTAATGAGCATTCAAATTGTTACAACTCCTCTATTTTAGTTTGAAGTAGGACAACGATAGTCTAAAGCAAAAGCAAAAGTAACTAAGGATGATTAATAAAAAAATCAAAAAGAGGGAAAGAAATTGGGTAATAGAGGAATGAAGAAGCTTGAAATTGAGTAGGGATAAAAGAATAATGAAAGCTAGTAAGGAAAGAAGCAAAATAAGTGGGTGGTGGATATTTAGAAGATAAAGGAATATAACAAGATAAAAAGGAAGGAATTGAGAAAGAAGGATAGTGTTAAGAAAGAAGAATTTTTTCTTATTTTGTATAGGGACCATGGTATCCAGAAAAATGAAAGGAAGGGTAAGTACAGTCTAACCCTACCAACATCGGGTTAAGAAGGATAAACTTGCTTCATAGATCCAACCTAAATTAATAAGGTTTAAACATAAATGAATTAAATTGATTAGTTCTAACTTAACAATTGAATTGAAACAAGTTTAATCTAAATTAATTAGGTTCAAAAGAAATAACCTAGATTAACATGGGTTTGATCTAGTTTGATTGCATTCAATTTAACAATGAAATAAATTCAATTGACAGAAGCCTAATCCAACCTAGATGAGTTTAGTGTAAATAGCTTGAATTGACATCGATTTAATTTAATATGAATGGGTTAATTTGATAATCGAAAGGAAATAACTTGAATTGGCATATATTTAGCTCAATATGGTTGAGTTCAATTTAAGAAAAATAACTTGAATTGGCACATGCTCAACTTAGCTTAATTGAGTTCGATTTAATGATAGAAAGTAAAATGAATTGAATTGACATAGGCTCAACTCAATTTGATTGAGTTTAATTTAATGATAAAAATGAAAATAACTTAGATTAACATAGGCTTAACTCAATTTGTTTGAGTTCAATTTAACAATGAAAAGTAAAATAACCTAAATTGACACAGGCTTAACTCAACTCAATTAAGTTTGATTTAATGATAAAAAGGAAAATAACCTACGTTGACATAGGCTTGACTCAATTTGATTGAGTTCAATTTAACAATGAAAAGTAAAATAACCTAGATTAACACAGATTCAACTCAATTTGATCAAGTTTAATTTAATAATGAAAAGAAAACTAACTTAGATTAATATATAAGCTTGACTTAACTTGATTGAATTTAATTTAATGATATGAAAAGTATTGATACAGACTCGACTCCACTTAATTGAGTTTAATTTAATAATGAAAACGAAAATGACCTACATTTGACTCAACTTGATTAAGTTCAATTTAACAATAAAAATAACTTAAATTGACATAGGCCTAATTTAATTTGATTGAGTTTAATTTAATAATGTGAAATGTAAATGACTTAGATTGACATAGGCTCAACTCAACTTAATTAAGTTTGATTTAATGAAAAAATGAATGACTTGGATTGACATAAGCTTGATTTGACTTGATCAAGTTCAATTTAATAATAAAAAAATAAAATTACTAAGATTGACATAGGCTCAACTTAACTTAATTAAGTTTGATTTAATGATAAAAAGAAAAATAACCTAAATTGACATAAGCTTGATTCAATTTGATGGAGTTTGATTTAATAATGAAAAGGAAAATGCCCTAAATTGACACAAGCTTAACCTAACTTGAGTTCAATCTAAAAATGTGAGATATAAATGACTTGGATTAATGCAGAATTAACTCAACTTGATTGAATTCAATTTAATATTAAAAAGAAAAATGCCTTAAATGGATATAAGTTTAACCCAACTTGATTGAGTTTGATTTAACAATAAATGTGAAAATGATCTAGATTGACATAAGCTCAACTTGACTTAATCAAGTTCAATTTAATGATGAAAAAGGAAAATGACCTAAATTGACATAGGCTCAACTCGACTTAATCAAGTTCAATTTAATTATGAAAAAGGAAAATTATCTGGATTGATATAAGCTTAACTTAACTTGATCAAATTTGATTTAATAATAAAAAAAATGATCAGAATTGACATAGGCTTGACTTAACTTTATTAAGTTTGATTTAATGATAAAAGGAAAATGACATAGATTGCTTGATCAAGTTCAATTTAACAGTGAAAAGGAAAACACCTTGAATTAACACAAGCTTGACCTAACTTGCTTGAGTTTGACTCAAACTCAACTCAACTTAATTGAATTCAATTTAATAATAAAAAGGAAAATCTCCTACATTAACATAGGATCAATCCAAATTAGTTGAGTTTGATTTAATAATAAATATAAAAATAACCTATATTGACACAGGCTCAATGTGACTTAATTAAGTTAGATTTGACATAAGCTCGACTTAACTTAATCGAATTCAATTTAATGAAAAAGTAAATGATTTAGATTGACACAAGCTCAACTCAACTTAATTGAGTTCAATTTAACAATAAAAAGGTAATAACTTAGATCTATTGGGTTTGATTTAAAAAGGTAAATTATGTAAACATGACTTGATATAAGAATGTAATACATGTGATAATAACCTGCTTTTCTTTCAGAAGATTTCTTTACTTCATTCTCTTTAAGGACTTTCCCTTAAGAAGGTTATATTTGGAGTGTATTGAGTTTTTTTTTATTTCCCTTATGCGCATTTCCTCTTTGTTTGGCTTAAATTTTCTACTAACATTGCCCCTGCTTATAGTTAGAATTGAGATAAGTCCAATCTTTAGTTTAACCATATTTGCATTATTGATTTCATTTAGACACATTTAGATGGGCATGACATCTTATAGTGTTCCAATAGCACAAGGATAAAAAGGGAGAGACACAATAATGATTATTATCATTGCAACAAATACTAGGAGCAAAGCATAAATGGTAATAAATATCATTTGCAATAGAGTTTACAAAGGATTTTGGCCTTTTTATAATATGTTTTAGAAAAATAACATCAGTTACCCCCTTCATATGATTTGATGATCATAAATTATGAAACCAATCATGATAAGCTTCATTAGAGAAAACCTTTTTCATAGCATATGATCTTTCTAGTGTATGTCCTTATTAATCCTTTTTAACAAAGTTAGCCATGGTATAATATGGACAAAATTTTCCTTCAGTAAGATTTAATTGATAATACTAAGCTTGAATCTACTTAACCTCTCTAATGGCAATAACTTAACCTAAATGAGCCCAATTTCACAAAAATATAAATAATTTAACTTAATAGAGATTTTAAGAAAAACTTAAAAAGTGAAAAATAAGGCAATAAAAATTAGTTTCATAAAATTTCCTTGTACTTAGTTTTGTACACCTTGAGTGGACATAAAAATACTAATTTTCTATTGAAGTTAAGAATGCAAAGTCACAGGCAAAAAAAATCATTATAGTATAAAGAGATTATAACATTCATGAATCAACAAGACACATCATTTAGAATTAAAAAGTATAATAACTTTATTTAAGAAAGAAAGAACCAAATTGATAGTATCTCACAAGTCATACTTTCAATCTTTCTAATGTTTAAAGGTAAGTATCTCACTCAAACTTAACTTATTAAGAATTGTACTATCATATGCTTACTTAAATTCTCAATCTTCATTACCTAATTCATATGCACAAAGCAAATCAAAAGGAATTATTAATAGTTATAATAGGGTCAAGGTAAAAGGAGGGTAATAACATGAAAAGAGAAGCTACCAACCAAAGAGATTAAAAGAGTATTAATGGATGAATATAAACAACAAGTGACTAAAAAGTTATACAATTGGAATTGTAGTTGCTTTAATGACACATCATCCTTTCCTTATTCTATTTCTCTTGTTTTTCTTCTTTTTTATTACTTTCTATTTCTTTCTTTCTTTTTTGAATAAACTTTTCTTTTTTAAGCATTTAATATACTTCCATACTTATTTAGGAACCTATCCTTTCATTGATTTAATACTCTTTTAACCTCTAAGGTTATGTAGAATTTTTTCTTTTTGGATTTTGGCCTTAGGCTTACAATGAGCTAAAAATAAGAGAAGATAAATTAGGCCAAGAAAAGGTACTTAATGGAAATGCAAATGTTGGCTATTTAGGTACAAATGGTTCATTCAAAGAAAAAAAATGTCTTAATCACATCTGCTCATACATATGAAAATGTAATCTCAACAAGAATTAAAGTAAGTTATAGAGCAATAACATAATAGGTGAATCTTTCATACAAGAAAGATAGTTATAATTAATCAAATAAGTTTAAAATCTTACGGCTAACGGATACCAAACTTGGTTATTCCAATTTAAAGTTTAGTACTAAAATTATCAATTCCAAAAAGCAATATAATTATTCAATCATGCTATAAAACCTTCAAACTTAATTAATTCATGCTCAAGATATATACAATTCTTAAAATTAATGGAAAACAGCTAAAAAAAATTAACCTTTTCTTTTTTTCTTTTGAAATGAGGATAAATTATAAAAAAAAAATATGCTACTAATAGGATGCACATTAAAAGCTAAAAATAAATTTTATTTGGCCATTATTTACACACATAGTTAGTCTAATAGTTTTATTAGCAATTTATTTTAGAATGAGGATAAATTATGAAGAAAAATAAATGACTAATGGGATACATATCAAGAGTTGAAAAATAACTCTTTATTTGACCATCCTTTACACACATAATTAGTTTGATGGTTTCACTAATAATTTTTTTTAAAAATGAGGATAAATCCTAAAGAAAAACATGCTACTAATAGGATACATATCTAAAGTTAAAAATAACACTTTAGTCAACCATTCTTTACACATATGACAAAATTGATGGTTTTATTAATAATTTTTTTATTATTCCTTCTCCCAATCTAATTTAAACAATGCCCCCAATGTCTTTATAGATAAGGAAAGACTTAGAAAAGAAAAAAACAAAAAAATAACAACAAAAATGAAATGAAAAAAAAATTAAAATTAAAACTATAAGAGTAGAAAAAGTTACAACCAAAGAGTGATATCTTGCTTATGCTTTTTACAGCTATTCTAAGTTTGCCAATGTACCTATTTCATTAATGGATCATGTTTAGGTACACATATTTGTAATTAGTCAATTAGCTAATCAGTAATTGAAGCAGACATTATGGTGTAATGAGTCACTTGGGAATAAATCCTTTTTCCACTATTTAATCTAAAAATAATAATAAACCATAATAAAAATTACTAATATTTAATAGTCCTAATGATTTTTTATAAACATTTATTTTAGCCCAATATACAATATTGGAAATTCCTTTTAACGTTTCTAAACCACTGGATAATATGATAAAAGCTTTGGCATTATAAAGCATGTATCCAAAATACTCAAGCAAGCTTGAAACCTTTAACTCAGTACCCAAGGTATAGTTAATGATGATCTTGTCATTCAAATCCTTCATAGTGATACTTAAGACTTTGCTCTCCTTAATAAGTGCAATTGCTACCACAAATCCCCTTAAACCTTGAATTTTTCTTCTATACACAAGGTTGATATTTCTAGTAGCTAACACTTTACCAAGCTCATTTGTTGCTTTCATAAACTCATTATCCTTCCTCAAACTAGATCTACTAAAGATATAGATTGATTTAAATCTATATATTAATAGTCCTTCTACTTTTTCTTCGACCGTAGGATGAGCATTCGTGCATTGACAAGTGTAAATATACATATTTATACGATAAAAATGAGCAACAAAAAGATTATGCAAATCAATAATTGTTAAAAAAGTTTGAATTTAGGGAGTTAAGTGCAACACTTTTAGAAAATAGTGGGAAAGTGTACAAAAAAAGTTAAAAATATTATGCATATTAAATATTGTTAGAAAATTTTAAAATTTGAAGAAGAAAAAAATTCAAATGTGGATGTCAGGTGCAGTAATTTTAGAAAATAACATGGAAAAGATAAAGACAATTATGCAGAAAAAATAAAAAAAATTGAAAAGTTAGAAAGAAAAGATATACACATGAATATTAGTTATGATTTTATCTCACATATTCTTCTAGTTTTATGTCAATTAATGGCTTAAATACTTTCCATTAGTTGAGGATTTACTTCCTATCTAATTTTCTTATATATTAGCAAATAATGTCTTTTAATGTCAGATTCTTGAGATAGTAACATTCCTTTTCTTTGTTGAATAGATCCACTAAATTGAGAAAAACATTATGAATTTATCCACTAGGATGCGTCTCAAGAGTTTAAAGGATATCATCTAGTGACTTTTTACTTTATCCATACTTTATGAACTTAATTTTGTCTTCTTGATTTTAGAAAACCATTTTAGTGCTTTTGCAATATGTATTACATGTCCACATTGTACACTTATAGCAAATTTCCATTCTTTTAGCTCTTTATTTTTTAGCATAAGAACTTTTTATCATTCTTGGTATATGTTTAACAAACCAATCATAACACTCATCTACTAGACGTACCTTAGCTTCAATGATCTAACACTTATTTTTATAGAGGCCTAGATATGTGTGTACCTTTATTCTTTCAAGTCGGTATTTGTAGATCTTCCTAAGGAAACCCAAGAAAGAGTAAGGAACCTAATTTTAAGTTTTGTGAGGGTTTCCTCCATATTTTCTATAATCCTTGCTTGAAAGCAAGTTTCATATGGATGGAAGCAAGGTTTCTCTTCTAAGATACGTTATGGGTGAATGCATGAATACTTATAAGAAAATGATATCACTAAAAGTCATTCATTTCACTTAAAAATGACTTCATGGCTTATTTCCAACCATTCATGATCATAGACTTCTAGGATTTTTTCAATGATTTAAAGCTTATAATCAATGGTCAAGGAGTTAAAGTGATATAAACAACCTTGAAAGTGAGTTTGATATGGATGGAAGCATGATTTCTCTTCTGAAATATGTTATGTGTGAATGCATGAATACTTATGAGAAAATAATATCACTAAAAGTCATTCATTTCACTTAAAAATGACTTCGTGGCGTATTTCCAACCACTCATGATCATAGACTTCTAGATTTTTTTTAATGATTTGAAGCTCATAATCAATGGTCAAGGAGTTCAATGATATAAAAAAACCTTTAGTGATATCTACATATGATAAAATGATAGATGCTAAAGGCCAAGGAATAAAAATAACAACCATATTCAATTAGGTAAGAATAAAATATGGAATAAGCCATTCAAATTTATTTTTTTTAAATGAAGATAAGCCACCCACTTTAACCAATATATGGCTTAATCATCATTTTTAGGTAAACTTGCATGACTTAGAAAAAAAGATTAATCATAGAAAAGTTTCTTCATATGTTTAGAAAGGATTTTTCCTAGGCTTAGAAAGTTCCTCTCATGGGATAAACTTCTTCAAATAAGGTTGTTCTAAGTTTATTCTAATTTATACTTGGTTTAGGTTCTATAATACCTAATTAATAAAAGATTTCCAAATTGTCCTTATTATCACTATCGTAGGCTAGTAAAGCCCCTAATCTTCCCCCATGACAAGCTATAGATGGAAAGGGCTTAATTTAAGTGGGGTGTTTCACTAACCTAGATAGAGATTGATAGTCTCACAAAGACAATACTACTTTGCCTCTAACTAATCCTAAAAGGTAATCTAAAGCATGAATAGAAGGCTCATGACATGTATATGAGATTTATAATGTGCAATGTGTAAGAATGAACATCAACTATTCCAAAAATCTTCACGTAACTAATTTACCATAAGATAAATAAAGATAGTCATAATGAGACAAACATGATAAACACACGTTTAAAGAAAACATTGAATTAACATGGATAAAAAAATTCAAGGCTAAGATAGAAAAGAAATAAATAAAATGGCCTAACCAAGCTCTTGCGACATGCCCCGTAGTGGAATTCGTGAGAGGCGAGTGAGTTTCATACCTCTTCGAAAACATTGGTGTATGAATAAAAGAAAATAGAGTTATCACTAATTATTTTTTATGATGTGATTAGAATATAAAAAATGATCTGCATTCGTAGAGTTTAGATTTAAGAATTGGTTACATGTAAGGAAGGTATTAACATCCTACAACATCTATTAAAAGAATAGTTACATATTTATTCTAATTCTATCTTTTGAATTAAATTATGATGGTACTTATTATATTACATATGTATTTTCCTAAAAATGTAATTTTAATTATAGTTAATATGATTACGGATCCATCCAAGTTCATGGTAAGATTTAAATGAAATAAAATGTCTCGATAATGTTAAATAGAGTTATAATCTCACTTGTGATCGAATTATTTAACTTTGATACGTTATAGGCATAAATTTTATTTTAAATTTTTTTAATTTATTATTTTTGAAAGAATTTCATTTTATCATTCTAAAAAAATTATTATTTTTGAAATATTTTCATTTCATTATTTTTGGAAAATTTTTAATAAAATAATTGTGATATAATTTTTAAGGTAAAGAAAAATTATTTTAAGTAATCTTATTTATTTATTTAAAAAGTACGACATTGATGATTTTTTATTTAGATTATCAAATTTGTTCAATTTTATAACCAAATCTAAAATTAAAAAAAATAAAAGATTTGAAAATATAACTTCAATATTATTCCTCAATTTTGAAGCATCAAATTTATTCAATTCATGGCCAAATCTAAAGATAAAATTGCTTAGGAAATTGAAATCATAATTTTAATATTATTTTATAATTAAAATATCAAATATATCTAATTTCATGATCAAATATGAATAAAAAAATTACTTAAAAAATTAAAATTATATTTATTACACTTACAATTAATTTTAATGTTATTCCCTTATCACAAAAAGATATATAATATATTTTTGAATAAAAATATTAAATTATGAGTACACATGATGAATATAAAATAATTTTCATGTATAATAATATTAAAATTTTTTAATTTAATTGATTCACTTAATTTAACCTTTAAAATATTTCTCATCTTAAGAATATTAAAATAGCTTGAACTTTAAAATTATTTTAATTTAGTCTATCATAGGAATTACACAAAATAATACTTTACTATCACACATTAAATAGATAAAATATAATCTTTTTTAAAAGAAACAAAATAAAAAAATAAAAAAAAGAAAAATCAAAAGGAAATGGGAGGGATAGTTATTGTCGTCCCATCCACTATCCTTTACTTTTGAAAATGTTTGTACCTTTTTAAATTTTTTATTTTTTTATAATAAAATATTTAAAAACATTAATAGATAAGTAGTTTTATGTCCTGCATCATTTATTTTTTATAACATGTATTTTATATTATATTATATATAGTAACTGCCTAACTCAAATGAAGTTATGGTTTCAACAATTTTTCTCTTTTAATATGGTATCAAAGCTTATCTTTAGATATCTTTCTTATACACAAAAAAAAAAAAGAATAATAAAAGAAGCCAGAGAATCCTACTTTATTCTTCCCTTCCTTTTTTCTTTCTTTTCTTTAGTTTTTTATGCGTGACTAAACCCTAAGTCACAAAGGATTTAATAACATAAAAACCCAGATTAAGCTGCGCAGTGCGTAGGGTTACAAAATAGCAAAGCTGCTATTTAGAGTAGTTAACAGAGTTTCGTTACATTTTTCGGAGATTTGGGTTGATGGCAGGGTAAATCGAGATTGGCGATCACAACCAATCAGTGCATAAGCACCATGTGCAACGTTCTAGGAGAGGCATGAACACCACACATAGAAAAATTTTTCAACACGTACAAGTATGTGAGTTATCGTTCGTGACCAAATTTTGACCAGAGATACTTTGGCTTTCTTTGCATTCATTTGTGTGGTCTTTTAAACAATTCAGCAACTCTGGTGTAATTTTTCTAATTTCTTTGCTATTTTTTTGGATATTTTTTATTCTTTTTGCAAGTTTATTCTTATGGTTCGTGAAATTTTTTATTTGATACATGCAACATATTTAGAAATAATAATGGTAAAGGAAAAATAAAGTTAAAGCTAGGTTTTTCTAATTTGCTTCCAATTGGTGGCTAAATAACTGAATGGAAATTAGATTTAAAAGGTTGACAATATACTAGGATGAAAGAGGGCTATTCAATATTATCTTGGTAAAGTTTGTATGACTGATCATCTCACTAAAGATCCACCTACAGATGATATAAAAGAAAACTGGATTGTGAAAGATCGATGATTACTTCAATTAATATATAATACTTTAACTTTTAAGGTCGATGATAATATTATACACTATGAAATAGTTAAAGAATTATGGGACACTCTTGGATCACTTTATTCTGCAAAGGACAATATGCAACCAATTTATGATTTGACTCGGTCATTGATTCATCCTAATGTAACTGCTAAGACCCTATATCAGATCTATATCGATCTTCATCGAACTTTTTAATAGTTAGTGCAACTTTAGTTTTATCAATATTATCAAGTAAGGGTGATGCTGCTACTGGTACCTGCTTCTTGCGAGAGTAAACATTTTTAATAGGAAGACGAACCCAATTATTATATAAAAGGATCAAAGATGTCTGAGGAGCAGAATACACAACGAAATGTTTATTAAGGGAATTAGTCTCAATTATGGAGGATGAAGAGTTAGGAAAGCTAAAAAAGGGAATGGACTTAAAAAATGTAACATCAGATGAAACAATATAATAATATAGATTGGAAAGTAACATCGATACCTCTTTTGTGTATGAGAATAACTAAGAAAAATACACTTCAAGGATTGTGGATCAAGTTTAGATACCTAAGGACAATGATCTTAAACAAAGCAAGTATACCAAAAAATATGTGGAGATAAAGGAAACAAAGATCTAGAAGGAAATAAAATGGAGTAAAGTGCCTGACCATCAAGAATTGAAGAAGGTATTCAATTAATTAAGTAATAAGCTGTGGAAATTCCATCTACCTAAAAAAATCTCAGGCATTTTCATTTGAAATAATAAAGCACATGAGACTTCCATTAAGTGATGATTTTTTTGTTCAGTTACCCCATTTTACTATGGAGTAACTACATAAGAAGATTGATGAATAATTTCATGTTGGGACAAATAAGATGCAAATAAAGTAGAAAAGTATTCTTTAACATTAATGGATTCAAAATTTTAACATGAAAAGAACGAAAAATCTCAAATAATTTTGATTGATTTTTCATTAAATAAAGCCAAGTAACTCTTGAATAGTCATCCATAAAAGTAACAAAATATTAAAAACTAGACTTAGAAACTACTAGACAAGGAACCCAAATATTTAAATGTGCTAACTCAAATGCAAATGCAACTTACTTATTAACTCGAAAGACATAAGATTGATGATGTTATTTAGTAAACTGACATGATTCACAATCTAAATTAGACAAAGATTTAAACTAAGAAATAATTTTTGTAAAGTTGACAAGAATGGATGGCCCAAGTGATAATGAAGCTAGTGTGAAGTAATAGTAGCAGCAACAACAACTAGTTGAGGAACTCTTTCTTTAAGAATATATAGGCCACTAGATTCATACCCCTTACTAAAAATCTTCTTCGTTATAAGATCTTAAAAAATACAATAGTTAGGGAAAAAGAAGAAACCACAATCATAGGTATGTGTTATTTGATTGACTGAAAGTAAATTACATAGAAAGTTTGAAAGACATAATACATTAAACAAGGATATAGCAGAGGTAACATCCACCATACTACAACCAATAATAGATGCTTTGGACCCATTGGCTAAAGAAAAAGAAGAAGAGGATTGAAAAGAAGATATAATGCCTATCTAGCTCATTATATGATCATAGCACCGGAATCAATGATCCATTTAGAATTAATATAGGAAAGGCATGTAATAGGAATATTTATTTGTGCTAATGCAGCAGTAGGTTGAGTGGGTGGCTACTGTCAAGATGCTTCTGTCAAGATGCTTGAAATTATAAATACTTAGCATATTTACTATTTAATAAACTTATAGTACCATTATCATCAATATCTTGTGCTTGATTATTTGTAGTAATATGCACAACCCGAGATGATCGTGTATTTTTCTCAAGTAACTTAGGGCAAAACTTCTTGATATGTCCAAGCTCTTTGTAGTAGTAATAAATACTACTACCTCTACTAAAATCACCACACCTACAGAATTAGTTCATTCTCTACCTCCTCTCCCCCTGCCACCTCGAGTACCACTATAACCACCATGACTACTAGAACCAACCAAGGTAGATGACTTATTTATATGTGTAGAAGAAGAAGATGATTCATTTTATGCTCGTTGAATATGATAAAAAAATAAACTTCATAGTAAGAGAATTACAACTGGACAAAATTTGTTAACGGGTAGTATTAAGTTCTGAAGGCGAGACCATAAGAAAATACATAACTCCAAATTGTTCTTGTTAAGAATGCATTGCATCAATATCAGTGGTAATAGGTAAAAAAGAACACCATTGTTGATGAATCACTAGTTTTGTCCCCTTTATTAGTTTCTTCCTCATTAGATCCTCCTCCATTATCATCCAATCTTAACATTCCTACTGCCTATCGGAAAAGTACACATAGTTGCACTTAGTAAGGTAACACTAATCACCCTTACTCTATTTCTACCTATGTATCCTACACTTCCTTGCCCTTGTCTTCTCAATCATTTATTACCTCGCTTGATTCTATTATTATTCCTAAGTCATATTCAGAAGCTTTTTCTCATGATAGGTGGCATGCTGCTATGGAGGAAGAAATGATAGCTCTTAAGGCAAATTAAACATGGGACCTTGTACATTTACCTGATGGTAAACAATCCATTGGTTGTAAATGGGTATTTACTGTGAAAGTGAATCTGAATGATTCTGTTGCTTGTTTGAAAGAACAATTAGTAGCTAGGGGATATGCTCAGACTTATGGTATTGATTACTTGGATATTTTTTCCCTGTGGCCAAAGTTATTGTCATTTGATTGCTTATCTCCCTTGTTGCTACTAATAACTAGTCTCTTCACTAATTGGATGTTACAAAATATTTTTTTACATGGAGATTTGCATGAAGAAGTGGATATGGAGCAACCACCTGAATTTGTTGCTCAATGGGAGTGTGGAAAGGTACTACATTTGAAAAAGTCATTATACAAGTTAAAATAATCTCCTAGCACTTGGTTTGGAAGATTCAATGAAGTGGTAACAGAGTTTAGAATGAAAAAAAGTAACCATGATCATTTAGTTTTTTATGAATGATCATATTCTAGTTATATTCTTCTCATTATTTATATGGATGATATTGTGATCACTAGTAGTGATAGATTAGGTATTTCAAAATTAAAAATTTTTCTTCAAACCAAGTTTTAAACTAAATACTTAGGAGCACTTTGATATTTTTAAAGGATTGAAATTGCTCAAGTAAGGAAAGGAATTTTCTTATCTCATAGAAAATATGTTCTTGATCTTTTAAAAAAAATAAGGATGCTTGGCTTTAAACCTTGTGATAGTCCTATGATTCTAAATGTTAAACTTAACTTAGAAGATAAGGAGTTGTTAGAAGATCCAAATAGGTATAGAAGACTAGTGAGTAAATTGAACTATCTTACTATAATTAGACTTGATATTGCCTTTCCAATAAGTGTAGTAAGTCAATTTATGAACTCTTCAAGAACTTCTAATTGGGATGCAATCATGAAATATCTCAAAAAGGCACTTGGTTATGGAATTTTGTATAAAAATCATGGTCATTACAAAATACAAGGCTACTTTGATGCAAATTGAGCTCGATGTCCTATAGATAGAAGGTTTACCTCTAGGTATTGTATGTTTGTTGTAGGAATATTGTATCTTGGAAAGTTCAAGTGCAGAGCCTGAGTATCGAGTTATGGCCTAGCCATATCAAAGCTTGTGTGG
This sequence comes from Sindora glabra, assembly GCA_020226215.1. Lineage (NCBI taxonomy): Eukaryota > Viridiplantae > Streptophyta > Magnoliopsida > Fabales > Fabaceae > Sindora > Sindora glabra. Next base: position 52,605,857 of record CM035227.1, on the reverse strand, counting down.
ATTTCCTACCTTTTTCATTAACTTGGAATTAAGCCTTATGAAACTATGTAGTTATGGTGTGATAATTGAGTAGTCACACATATTGCTACAAATCCGATTTTTCATGAATGCACAAAACATATAGAGAGAATTGGACTATTGTTAAAGAAAAACTTCAAGAAGGGATTACTGATCTAAGACATGTTAGAATTGGAGATCAATTGGTTGACTTAGTTATTAAAGCCCTTCCAGGAAAATGGATTAATAATATTTGTAATAAGCTGAGCATATTTGATATTTATGCTCTAACTTGAGGGGAAGGGTTAGTAGATAAGTAGTTTTATATCCCACATCATTTATTTCTTACGATATGTATTCTATATTATATTATATATAATGATTGTTTAACTCAATTGAGGTTATGGCTTCAACATTTATTCTCTTCTAACAAAAAGAATGACATATTTAAAAGAAAAAGATAAATTGAGACACTATACAAATTATGAGTACATATATAATTCAATAAAGTGAAATGAATTAAAACACATTATATATAAAAAAATGATAAATGTGAAATAATTTTTATGTACAATAATATTGAAAATTTTTAATTTAATCAGTTTATCTGATTTAAATATTACAATAGACTAAACTTTTAGACTATTTTAATTTATTCTATAATAAGAATTGCACAAAATAATATCTTAACATTGGATGTCAAACAAAATATTGAATTAATAAGAATAAATTAAAAAACTAAAACAATAAGGAATAGACAAAAAAAAAAGAAAAGGGAATAGGATGGACATGGCAATACCATCTCATCCTATCACATCTTATAATTTTTTGTTTTAAAAGTTCTCTCTCTCTCTCTCTCTCTTTCTTTTCTACTTCCACTTTCTCTTTTTTCTTTATTTTTTCTTCTTACATCTTTTTAACAATTTTTCTTCATTTTCTTCTTTCATCTGTAAGTTTAACTTGCTTGTTATTGTTATTGTCATTATTATTGTTGTTGTTGTTGTTGTTGTTGATGATGATGATGATCCTTAGGGTTGAAATTATGTCTCTTCTCTTTCTAATTTTTTTTAATATTTTTTCTCCTTCTTCCTATTATTTTGAAATTTTTTTATCTTTCTTCATTCTGTAATTTTTTTATTCCCTCACTCCCTCTCCATCTTACAAATTGCTTTGAGTTTATAGATGAAGCATTACCAATTTTATTAGCATTTAACCTATATTTGATTTATATTTCACCTAAGTATTGTTAGCAGCCAAGAATTCAATAAAACCTTGTTATTTTTCAACATTGGCTACTGTTTAGTATTGCCACACAAATTTTCTTCGTTTGAACAATTTAAAATCATTTCATCTCATTGTAAGGAAGGAGATAAGTTAGTACTAAGTTCAAGACTAGTGGAGTTTGTTGCATAACTAAATAAGATGCAGGTGGTGGGTATAAAAAAGGTGCAATATAGAAGAGATAAAAAATGTTGGCAACTACTTATCTTGCATAATTTTTTTAAAATTTTTATTATTTTATTTTTAAAATTTTTAATGTACTTTATTTTTTGATATTTATTTTATTTGTATTATTTTTTGAACAAAATTAGGTGTTAATAATGTGAAATATGTTTTCTTTGGAATAAATTTGAAAATGTTAGAAATTTGAGGATGGTTTTACAAAATGATATGAGCAAAGCATTCTTGGAGCAAAAGTTTTAATATTTTGCTTTCATAAGTTCACATTAGAAAATATAAGAAGTTAATGACTTAAATGTTGAAATATTATGAATTAAATCTAGAATTGTAATATTTGGAAAGAAAATAAGTAATGCTCATATATTTATAAATCATTACTATAAATAACGAGTAAGACAATAAGGGAAAGTTGAATTTGAATACTTTGAAGTGCATATAGTGGATGCACACCGTTATGTGAGTATATATCTTACTTTAAAATTTATATGTTGCTTATATTTATTAATTGTTATACTTTAAAATTTCCTCATCAATATTGAATCTATTTATGATTAGAGCATTAATCTCAATAGTTATGATTATTTACTTCACTGATATATTGATGAACTAATTGATACATTAATATGTATATATATATATATATATATGGTTATTTCACAAGATGTGACTATTTCTCATTTTGAGGCCTTGAAATGAAAGCAAAGTACCATTATTACTTAGTATTGGTTGGTGGCATTTATGCTCAATGGAACAATAGACTATGAATGTGTATATATATTAAGTGAATATAGATTGACCAAACTTAGTGGGCATGGTGGTGTTATTATTTACTATCATTAAATTGTGAATGGTTTGCAATGTTAAGTTATATATTTTATCTTGTGATTGAATCAAACTTATTGTGTAGAGCTTGAACTCTAGTGTTTAAATTATATTATAAATTATGCCACAAATGACATTAAAATTGAATGGGAAATATAATGGAAATAATGTTGTGAATATTGGATGGATAATTCCCAGAAATATGTTTACAAAAGATATAGGGTAAACCCCATAGAGACAAGGATGAACAATTTATAAAGGGCATAAGATTAATCCAAGAATCAAAAGGTGGATGCATTTATTTATTACAAATCATTTTATATTGTGATATGACTTTAAAATTTATAATATTTGAATGCTTCTATTAGATGTGATTGAACCTTGCTAGCTATTTCAAAGTTTGATGATCACTCGAAATAAATTGTGTGTAAAATTATGATTGTCTTGTGTAAATTGAATAGTTAAGATTATTATAAGTTATTATCTAAAATAGAAGATTTGAGCCATGTGTAGGTAAATATGTCAAGCTACAAAGTGGTATCATATGTTACAAATTTCAAGACTTGGTTTGTAATTATTTTTTATTTTAATACTCAATTAGCATTTAATCCTCTTGCATAACTGATTTTATATATGGTTGTGGTAGATATTTACTCATTAGGTTCTTGTAACCTATTCCTTTTATTTTTAATGTTTTCATGTAGAAATGGATGCACTAGATTATTTTTGAATCTATGGAGAATCGAAAACCACCTTATTAAGGAAGTTAGATTAGAAGAATTGTTTATCTATGTAATTAATTTGATTGGATGGTGTATTTCATGTGTATTTTGTTTGTATTTTGTGTTGTTGTTATATCTATAAAATTTACAAGTTTTATATTTTAAGATGTGAGGTCTTTAGAAAGTATCTAAAAATGAAGGAGACTTTATTCATTTTTCTATAAAATTTATAATGAAATTAAGTCCTTGTGAAAATAGAGAGATTTCTAGTAAGCAGAATTAGTATAAACATAGTCAAGATTGGTGAAAACTAGATAGTAGGATCTAAGCCGGTCATGAGTGGGTCTGAGTCATGACAATATATGTTGCTTTGTAATATTTATCAATTTTTATTATTTTAAATTTTAAAAATTTAAAATATTTTCAAATTTATAAAAAAAAATAAGTCCACAAACGAGCCATTTACTTGTAAGCTATATAGGATCAAACTAGAATATTAGATTTACATACTCTCTTAAATTATGGGCCAACCTAAATTGCCTATGCAAATTAGTCTATAGTTAGGTTAGGCTAACCCATCTAACAAAAGAGAAGAAGAAAAAATGGTTTCTACATTTTTCAAGAAGTAGCTTGTAAAATGTAAACATTGTTGTTTTGATTTTTTAGATAAAAAAAGTGATTTCACATTATTTATAAAATAATTTTTTTTAATAATAAAAGTGAAAAATTAGTTAATATACATATATGAAGTCCTCATTGAAAACTTCAAATATGAGGGAGAAAAATAAAAGAAAACAACATAAATATCACTTTACTACTAAAAGTACTTGCAAAACTTACCTAATTTATCTATTGACAACTCAAATAAGGTATGGCTAGTTGAGGTATAGTTCAATCAAATTAGGTTGCCTGCATAAGGAGCAAAAGATTAGAGGTACACAGTAAGAGAGGGTTGCCAAGTATACTCTAATGCTTAAATCTATAGAAATGTAAGCAAAGTAATAATATGAAATTGCAAATGGTTTTGAGGCACCTTTGACCTTTTACAGGTTCTATCGCATTATAGGTGTGCTAAAAGCGCACTGTGTTAGAATTTATGGCCTTTATAGCTACATGAAAAAGTATCATTATGTAATTAAATTTTATTAATTGTGTGGTTAAAATCCTATTAATCACTATCTATTATGTATATTACATTACTCATTTATTTACCAAATAGTCATGATTATAATTGTATAACTCTTATATTATTATTATATTAACATGAATTAATGCTCATTAATTAAGGTTAATAAGTACTCTTCATATTTTTCTCATGGAAGAAATGAGTAATTTTGTGAAAGGTCACTTGAAATAATAAATTAGGATTTTTTTTTAATTCAATGGACGAAGTTGAAGAACAATAAGTTCTTAATGGGTTAAGTCATTTGAAGCTTTATATAAAAGGCTTTTGATTCCTTTCTCCACTCAACATTGCCAACCAACATGACAAACTTAAGACTTGCTAGATTTATATGGTTCTAGTAACCTAATATTAACATTAAAGGAATATGGAAAGTAAAGAGAATGAAAATCAAAGGTTTTTACACTTCTATTCTCCATCATTCAATATAAAATAAAAGAACATATAGGCTAAGGGATAGATAGAAGTTTCTTTCTTTCTCTCTCACTAGTCTCTTTGATGTGGATAAATGTAAGTCTTAACCTTTATTGTATTCTAAGAAGCCTATATGTAAAAATCATGATTCTCAATATTCTTATTTATGTATGCTGATATTTTATGTTAGTCTTGGGATTGAAACTCATTAATATTTTATAAAAATATTATATTGAAATTTACATGTAACAATAAATTTATATGTTAGGCATGAGCACACCATGGTCAAGCCCCAAACATGTAGGAGTATCCTTTGTTTTTTACTATGTTAATGACAAAGATTTAGGCATAACTTTACTAAAATGGATAAGTCTTTAAGTTAGCTTTGTTTAAGTTAACTAGATATAGACAAATTGGTTTAATGTTTGTTTATTGAATGGGTTGTACTTATAGGTATGGGTGTTTTAAGCTAAAGATACTGGGTTAATCGATCATGGGCTAGTCGACCAATTTGGATATTGTCACTAACCAAGAAATTAAGATGCATTATTATATGTGTCATGTTAATTAAGTTTATTATTTTTCTTCATAAAAGAAATATGGAAGGTAAAGAAATATATGCTTCAATGACTTTTTAGAGAATCACTAGTCAAACTATGTTTTTTTAAAGGTAAATTACATTGATTTCTCTTGAAATGTGGTCTAATTATATATGATATCCCTTGTTTTTATTTTTTTTAAAAATTATATGCATCCACTCCTTAAAGCATTTTCATCGTTATAAAATGTAATGACATTAAACTTTTAGGCTATAATTTGTTGTTTAATGTTGTCCTTTGAGATTGAAAAACATTTTCTCTATATTTTTATGCGCAAATGTGTTATTTCTTTTGAAAATTAAAATACTTTCTCCATTTAATATGTAACTATTGAAGATATTTATGTAAAATGAATGTTTTCAACAATTAAATATAAAAAATAAAAGGCCTCTAATAAACAAGTTTTTTTACTGAGATGATATGTGATTGAAGTTGGACTAAAATAACATCAATATTGACCCTAATTTATGGCTTTAATGACTTTTTTTATGCTTCTAAAAACTATATTTGTAATTATTATTCTTAAATGATAAAATTACTAATTTCATTCTTGAAATTATATATTGCTAACAAAATGGTCCTTAAATAATATTCAATGATCAATTTCATCCATAAATAATAGCTCGTATAGATAATTTCATCTCTCCACACATATTTGTACAAGCAATTGTTCTTCTAAATATTTATATGGAGGGATTAAATTATTTATATGAATTATTATTCTAGGATAAAATTGGTGATATTAATATAATTTAAGTACTATTATGGAATTGGTAATTTTATCCTTTATATCTTTTTAAGTTAATGATTTTAAATTTCTTTTGTTTCTAACATATAAAGGATTAAAAGCCACAATGAATATATTATCATCTTTTTAATTAAGCAAATATAGCCAACAGTCCTATGCTTTAAAAGCTAAATAAATTTTGTTAATTTACATTGATTTACTAATATTTTTTTACAACAAATTGGTAATTAACATAAAAGCCAAATAGCCATATTCTTGCACGTATAAATATATATATACACACAGATACACATATGTTCTTCTATTTTGTTGGTGAAAAAATATGATTAGGGCTTTATATATCTTGCGAATAAATTATTTTGCTTAGAATGAGTACTAGTGGCTAAAGACTTTAGCCTATATCTCTTCATGTATATCTTTGAGTGAAAACCAATTATAAAAGGCATATTAGTATATTTGACAAGAAAGTGTGTGACACAAATATGAATGTGTCATGTGTAGAGATAAAGTAGTATGAGTGTATAGAACTCTATCTTCAATTCAATGTAGGAATTAGAAGAGTAAATAATAAATGGTTATGGTTATTATATCCTAAAGGCAACATGTTGAGATTATTACATTGGTTGAGTAGAATTGCTAAAGTTATGCAAACTCTTGTGCGTGACACAGATTGCCTTAAAGGAAGTGACAACATGCCTCAATTATTCCATATGCCTAAACATTATTTTTAGACCCAAATGTAATTATAGTTGCCCTAAAATATAATTTATGTGATTTTAGTTCCTTTAATTTAAAATAATCTATTTTCGTCCATCTAAGTATTAAATTGGTATAGTTTAGTCTCTTATTTGATTTTTATCAATTTCCATCAAATTTAATTAACTTTTGTTAACTTTTGTTTGATCTGTATGTGTTACATCCTCTTTAAAATATAATAAGTTAGAATTTATTTTATGAGGGGAATAACTAAAATAATTAGTATGTCCTATCTAAATTATAAGATTTTTGAATGAATTATAGAATAAAATAAATGTTAATATTTAAGTAAACCTAAGAATATGAATTTTATAAGAAACGGATGAAAAAAGTTAAATAGAGTAATAAAGTAAAGGTTTTGGATTATTGTACGTGAGTATAGAAGAGATTTAAGAGAAGTTTTCAAAAATGCCCCTAAAGCACTATTCCTCATTTTATGGCCGCTACCCTTCATCCCTTTTCATTTTTCTCAATCCTTTATCTTTCTCATAAACTTTTTCTACTCCTCCATCTCTCCTTTATTAGTCTAAGGCAAGAATTTATTAATCTCTCACAAATTCTTCATTTAATCAAGGTAAGAACAACTTTATTACTTGAATTTCTTCTTTTCTTCCTTTTAGTTTAAATAAGTTTGATGAGTTATGTTTCCAATAGAAATTTGGAGCCCTAACAAAAAGATCTTTTGATATTTAGTGTAATTAAGGATAAGAGACCTCAAATCCAATATCCTAGCATTCTTTTCCATACTAAGTGAGTGAATATTCCATCCTTTCTTTTTGGATATTAAGAAATTCAAGTTAAATTGAACATTTTAGGTTTTATAGCTATATGAATATAAATTCTTGATTTGTGTTAATTAACGAAACTAGATTGATCTAATGATGTAAATGGTTTTAATGGTATGTTTTTGACACATATGTATGAGCTCATGAAGATTAGTTAGTTAATTGTTGCATTTAATGCAAGTTTTGGAATAAATAAATAGCGAAAATTTCAAAGTTTACAAATTCTTAGGTGATAATTGCCTATTTGGCTATAAGTTGCTTTCTGGTGGTTGATAGTCAACTATAGACCTCTAAGATATTCTCTAGAGCCCAATATTCGACTATATAGTTGACTATTGAGCTCTAGAATTATTCTTAAATTCTAATAGTTAACTATAGACCTCAAAATTTGCTTTCGAGACTCCCATAGTCAACTATACTAAGTATATCCTAGTTTATCATCATCTTTAAAGGTCCAATATGGGATAAATGATTCTTAAACTCTAAGAAAAGATGGTAAATAATATCTATGAGATTAATACATGATGTGGTAACCTTGAATTAAGGAACTACGCTATTATATCATAAGATTCATGATATGACAAGTTTGTAATATTGTTTATACAATGAAATATGATGTGTGACCATACATGGAAGCATGTTGCTATATAATTAATATGATGACTATGGCTTATGGCATGAGATAAGAAATGAAAGTACTGAGCAATTATGAATGAAAAATGTATAAAAGGTAATATGAACATTAGACGACTGATTCTTGATAATATATTTATGAAGTGTATAAGATTAACCCTAAAAGGACAAAGATGAAGAGTTTATGGAAGATATAAGGATGACTCAAAAGTCATGAGGTGGATGTATGTAATTCATTCTTATTTGCTATGAATTATAGCATAAAGTGGCACATAATTGCTATTAATTGCTTCCAAGTGACATAATTATGTTGACATGGTTTTGATTAAACCTCTTGAGGCTATTTTGAGTTAAATTGATTAAATGAATAATTATGCATTAAGTTTTACAAAAGGACATGTAAGATTAATTCTTTGCAATGCTTGATTATATGGAATATTTACTCATCAAACCCTATACTCACTCTTATATGATTTATTTTTACAGATGCATAAGTTAAGCTTTTGTCACTACCTCCCTAGATCTAGATTTTTTGGAAGCACCGCATTTTGGTTGTTTGATAGTATTGGTTATTTTGTTAGACAACTATTTTAGGTGTTATTCTATTTGTAAGCTTAGGTCAAGGAAATATATAAATTAAATTATTTATAAGTTAGTTAAACTAACTTATCATCAATATTGGAAGATTATAAACAAATTTAGCTTCCTTTTTTTTTTTTGTAAAATTTGTTGCCATCTGTGAATGAAATGTTTTCTTCCTTAATTGTCTTCTTCCTTGCCTTATATATATTGCTAAAGTAATTACAAATGTGATGAGTAAACCAAAATAGGCTAGTGGAAACCAAAAAACATGTTCTATGTCGGTCAAGATGAGATTAAGATCATGATAGTAAACATTCATTACATTATTTTTTACATAAATCACTTTTTAAAAAAATTATAAATTATTAACTCTCAAAATGACTCAATTTTTCACATGTAATCCATTAATTTTGTTCAAAATTTTTAAAATGTAGATAAAAATTTCCTTTAATGGTTACATGGAAGTAATTTTAGGTTAATATGGAGATAGTATTAGGTGAAAATGATATTGTGATGTCAATAAATTGATAAAAATCAAATTAAAGGATCAAAAGTTCAATAATTTAATATTTAAGGAACTAAAATATATTATTTTAAATTGGCAAACTAAAATCATGTAATTTATATTTTAAGGGAACTAAAATTGCATTTCAATGTTATTTTTATCTCTAATTTTAGTATAATTAATATGATATAATGGAAATATTCATTAAGTAATTTTCTATACTCTTTGTGTCTCATTTTTACAATCTCATGAATTCTTATTTTTTTCAATTTTATTGGCCATGGGGGAACAACAACAACTATATTGCAATATTTATATATAAAATTTTAGAAAAGCAAGCTTCTAGCCAATAGGGATAACATTGGATAAGAGATTACAGTTAAAAGTATTTTATAAAATTTTATGAAAAATGATAAAAGTTGGAGAAGGAGTTGTAGTTAAAGTATAAAAGTATAAAAATTTTATGAAATGTAATATAAGAGATTACAAATATTCATAATGATAAAAGTATTTTAGAGGAAAATAGGCTTTTAGCCAAGAGGGATAAAATTGGAGAAGGTGTTGTAATTAAAGTATTAATGTTGTTACATTTCATTATGATTGAAGTACTTCATATGGGTGGAAGTGTGTAATTATGAAAAATGAAGAATGTTAATTATAATAATTAGACTAAAAGTTAAAGGAAAATAATATAATTACCCTTACTTTGATTCTCCTTCAATTGGTATTTTTTTAATAGATGTTTGAAACAGAGTTGAAATTTATGTTGCTTGAATAGATACAAAACCAATAATAGAAGGATTTGCAATTAAATTTATCATTTTTTCCCCTAGTAATGGAAAGGACTTACCATTATTATTTCATTGTAGAGAGAGGGGTGCAAATGAATTAAATTAAACTAAATATTTATATATTTAAATTTAAACTTACTGAAAATAAATGAATTGGAACTTAAACCGAACATCGTATAGCTTAAATAATTTGAATTCAAATTTAAACTTGACTTAAACAGTTTAAGTGAATTTGTGTGAACTTATTTAAATAACATATTGTTATATTTTAATTTTTAAATAAATTTAAAATATTTGAATTTCAAATCAAGTTTATACAATCTTATTTAAATAGTTTATTATTTTATTCATGTGCAAGCTCCAACTTCACCAAATTATCCAGTGTTTCTGAGTATGGGGCAGTTTGAAGTGGCATCTTGAACAGAGCCTTCAACAACAGGACCTTTTATGAGACCTCCAAGCAATTCGCCACGGTCATAAAAGAACTCCACCTTCACAATTTTTGTGTCCTCTAACTGTGACCAATTAACAAATATAGCTCAATATATTCACTTATTTTCTTATTAAAAAAAAAAACAAAGTAGGGGAAGCTAAAGTGTATTTGTTTGAAGTGGGGTTCGATGCTCTGAAAGATTCTTTATTTTTTATTTTTTGCCTTTTGAATTTGAACTCAATTTTTCATATATATATATATATATATATATATGAATTTACTGATTTAATCACTTATATTTGTGTTAAAAATAAATAAATAAGAAGGATGGAAATGAGTTACCGTGAAAATGCCAATCCCACAGAATTCAACTTTTTCTCCAGTTGAGGCGTGTCTTTTGAAAGGACCCTCCATGTAACCCCAGTGCCTGAATTTGTACACAATTACCGGTGGGCCAGAGTACACTTCAAGAACCTCGAGAGCAAATCCACGTGGAAACGTCGTCGTAAAAGCCTTGTGGGATGAATCTGTTGTTTCCTCATCTGGGTTGTACGCCCTCAATTTCTCCGGCAGAGAAGTTTGCAGCAAAGGGTTATAGCCACCGCCAAGTTTTCCAATTTCTTCCAAATTTATGGCCTTTCTTCCTGGGAATTTGATCAGTCAGAGCTAATCTTACTACACAACGACATAGGATCGGGAAATCTTAAAATCTTCGGGAAAAATATTTTTTATACCTTAATTAAAACATTTGTATTTGGTCTTATCTAAATAAAGATCAATGGTCTGCTTTTACAATTTCTAATATATTGAAAATTAAAAAAAATTAAAATCTTAAGACATGTAAATCTCAAAAAATTGATAAATGGGTAATAAAGTAGATAATTATCTTTTATTTATTAGATAAGATCAATGACATACTTTTTTTTTTGGTAATCAAAGGACATATTATTCACTAAAAGTTAACTATCAAGCCAAGTTTTTGAGTATTTATTTAGATAATAGGGGTAATATTTGAAAGAAAATAATAAATACAATCTTGATTTGCTAAAATAACAGATAAATAAGTTAAAGTTAGGGGTAGAAATAGGTCAAGGCAAACTAGACTTATCTTAAATACATTAGACGTATTTTACAAATTATTAAGCTGAAATTGATCTATTAGTTTATATAAGATTAAATGTAGACTCCACCTTACCTATTTGAAAAAGCATGGCTAAACCTCCTACCCTACTTACATAAATCAACTGTTAAATAATTTAATTGGTAAAGGACTTCAAGGCAAAATAATAATAATAATAAAATTAAGTCTATATTTGTAATTATATGTATTAAAATTATATTAATTTATATATATGTATATTTTATAAATGAATATATTATTTATGACATTATATTTTATATATATAATATATATATATATTAATTATTAAACAGGTTGGCTTGATAGGCCTATGAGCCAAACATGTGAAAATTAGGTATAATTTATTTGTCTAAATATGTCTATTTATTAGTCTTAACCAATCTTATTTAAATAATTAAAAAGGCTATGCTAGGTTAGCCGAAAGTAAGTTAGATCGTAAAACCTTGATAAGTGGTTTAACCTATTTCTACTCCTAATTAGAGCATTTAAGAGTTTTTCAAAGTTTAACGATCCTTGAACACTAGTGGTTTGTTTAAAAATATTACTCCCCATCCCATTTTATCTATTACTTAAAACTATTTTACATAAATTAAGAAAATTACTTTATATTATATTTATTTTTACTATGCATTCCAAAACTACTATTTAATCTGATAATCAAAGTTCATTCCATTATTAGTCCATTGTACATTTAATTCTATATAGAGAACGAAAAGATAACTATTTTATTAGAGGATGACATTTTAATTACAAAATCCTAGGCCTTTAAATTGAAGAGAAAAATATAATAGAATAAATTCATTAAGATTTTTTAAAAATGAAAGTATTTGAGTAATTATGCATTATTAATAATAAAAACGGGTAAAATTGAAAAAAATAATATTTCATTAGATTTCTCAAATGACAAATAAAAGACACAATTTGTTTCTAAGGATAATGTTAGCCAATGCCATGGTTATGGTGTAATCAATAGTCCTTAATTAATAACAACATAATTAATATTAAAATTATATTCAATATTTTATTTTTATTTTAATACTACCCAATTCCTTTTTATCTATCACATTTAACTATTTTTACAAGGATAAAAAAATAGTTTTATTTATTTATTTTTATTATACTTTCCAAAATTATCCTTTAATTCAAAGTCAAAATTTACTTAATCACTTATTTTATGCATAAAGTCCAAGATGATTAAAAATGAAGAGAGAAATATATAGAACAAAATTGTTGAAATATTCAAAGATTAATGTGTAGAATAATGAAGTATTTATTAGTAAAAAATAAGAATAAAATTAAAAAAAAGGTGTTTAATAATTAGGTGTTTGATCAGCTTTTGCCTAATTAACCAAGTCAAACTGTTATGTTCTAATTAGTTAATTAGCTCCAATTAGTCATTTTGAAAATGTTAGTATTTATTAGTAATAAAAGAAGGATAATATTAAAAAAAATAAAGGTGTTTGACCAATTTTTGCCTAATTGACCAAGTCAAACTGTTATATTATAATTAGTTGATTAGCTCCTAATTAGTTATTTTGAAAATGTTAGGAAATCTAATATTTTTTTATTAACTAATTCATAAACGGAGGATAAAAAGATAAAATTACCCCTAAAATAGTTATATATGTTTATTATTTTGTTTAAAATATGATATAAACAAATCAAACCCTAAAGTTATAGGATGTATAAGCAAGAGTTTAACTATTGTCAATTAAGGTTAATATACAAAAATTAAAAATAATAATAAATAATCTTAATTTTAGAAGAAATAAATTCATAATTTATTAATATATCATTCATTAAAATTTAACTGCTAAGTAAAGTTATTGAATATTTACTTAGATAATAGGGGTAATATTTGAAAGAAAATAATAAACACAATCTTGATTTCCTAAAATGACAAATAAATAGGTTAGAGTTAGGGTAAGAAATAAGTTAAGTCAAGCTAGACTTTATCTTAAATAGATTAGACTTACTTTGTAAATTATTGACCTGAATTTGATCTATCAACTTATATAAAGCTAAAATGTTGGCTCCACCTTATTTGTTTAAAAAGTAAGGCTAGATCTATTATCCTATTTACATAAATTAACCTTCAGATAATTTAATTGATAAAGGACTTTTAGGTTTATATATATAATTATACGTATTAAAATTATATTAGTATTATACATATGTATATTTTATAAATGAATATATTATCTATGACATTATATTATATATATATAAATATTAATTATTAAATAGGTCGGTTTGATAGGCTTATAAGCCAAACATGTGAAAAATAGGTACAGCTTATTTATCTAAATAAGTTCATTTATTATCCTTAACTTGTCCAGTTTAAATTATTAAAAAGGCTATACTAGGTTAGGTGAAAGTAGGTTAGATTGTAAAATCTTGTTAGGTAATATAACCTATTTCCACTCCTGATTAAAGCATTTAAGAATTTTTTAAAGTTTAATGATCCTTGAACACTAGTGGTTTGTTTAGTAAAATTACTCCCCCTTCTCTTTTTATCTATTGCTTAAAAATATTTTACATAAATTAAGAAAATTATTTTATTAGTACTTTATTATATTTATTTTAACTATGCATTCCAAAACTACTATTTAATCCAATAATCAAAATTTATTCCGTTATTAGTCCATTATGCATTTAATTCTATATAGAAAATGGAGAGATAATTATATTATTAGAGGATGACAATTTAATTACAAAGTCCTAGGCTTTTAAAATTGAGAGAAAAATATAAAGAAATAAATTCATTAAGATTTTTTAAAATGAATGTGTTGGGTAATTATGCATTATTACAAATAAAAAAGGGTAAATTTAAAAAAAATAATATTTCATTAGATTTCTCAAACGGCAAATAAATGACAGAATTTTTTTCTAAGGATAACGTTAATCAATGGCCCAAGGCAATGGTTAAGGTGTAATCAACAGTCCTTAATTAATAACAACATAACTAATATTAAAATTATATTCAATATTTTATTTTTATTTTAATACTACTCTAGTTCTTTATTATCTATCAAATTTAACTATTTCCATGAGATTAAAAAGGTAATTTAATTTATTTATTTTTATAATACTTTTCAAAAATACCCTTTAATTCAATGTCAAAATTTACTCAATAATTTATTTTATGCATAAAGTCTAAGATGGTTAAAAATGAAGAAAGAAATATAATAGAATAAAATTATAGAAATATTCAAAAATTAATGTGTAGAATAATAAGTTATTTATTGTAATAAACAAAAATAAAATTAAAAAAATAAAGGTGTTTAACAATTAGGTTTTTGATCGGCTTTTGGTTAATTGTCCAAGTCAAATAGCTATGTTTTGATTAGTTTATTAGCCCCTAATTAATCATTTTGAAAATGTTAGGAAATTTAATATTTTTAATTAACTGATTCATAAATGGAGGATAAAAAAATAAAATTACTCCTAAATTGTATAGTTATATATATGTTTATTATTTTGTTTAAAATGTGATACAAAAGAATCAAACCCCAATATGTATAAGCAACAACTCAACCATGAAACTATTAACCATTTTTAATTTTATGTGCATAAATTTAGTTAGTCAATGTGTGTGTATTAGAATATAATATTTCTTCATAAATAATTAGTAATCTAACTTTTCATTAATTAAATTTATATAATAAAATTAATATACATTAATAGAATAAATATTACTACATTATATAATTATATATTGAATTTAAATTATTTTCACTTTCAAGAAAAAATTAATAAAATTAATGTCTATATATGATAAATACTTATACAATCATTTTTTCAATTTTTCATTGAGTCCAACTTTTAAAATAACACTTAAACTACAAGAGATCATTTAAAATATAAAATATTATAAATAATATAACTATTTTTTATCAAGTTATATCTTTACTAAAAAATTGTGATGAAGGAGAAGATATATATATAAAATATGAAAATAATATAATTATTATTATTATTATTATTATTATTATTATTATTATATATAAATAGTATGTTAAAAACTTATTATAAAATAACATATAAATACCTAAACACATTTATTTCTTAAAAAAATTAACAAGTATAATAAATAATAGTAATTTATTTTTTGAAGAATAATTTAATAAATAATAAATTGCAATAATATATCTTTTAGAAGAAACTTTAATTTAATAAATAATATATAAAATTTATAATATGACTTTAAAGTAAAAGAATATACTCAATTAAATCATAAAATCTATTTATACTTTTAGATATCATTTTACATATAAATATCTTATAATAAATAGTTAGCTTTATTAAACATCTTTATTTAAATAGTTAATATTATTAATTAGTTAAATTAGTTAATATAATCAACTATTAACTAATTATTAGTGTAAAGTTGATTGTCAAATGAGGTTACTATTTAATACTTCATTAAATTGTTAAACTATAAATAAAAAAAAATAAAAAATTTCTTTTAAATACGACAAGTAATAAAGGACGAAGGGAGTAATGTATTATTATGAAAATTAGTATCTTTTATTTATTATATTACTAAAATTAAAAATAAAATATTAAATATAATTGTAATATTAATTATATTATCATTAATTAAAGGCCAGTAATCATACTTTAACCATAGGATGGGAAGTGGCGTTTATCATTATCCTATTTCTAACAAGAAGGGAGGGAGGGAGTACCGTTTAAGCTGAAAGTGTATTTCTTTGGGTCCAACGATCTGTACTCATTGATATCAAGCTTGTGGAAAATCTCCATTTCCCAATTCTTTACAAGATTCTGCACCTGCTCTCCAAGGGAACCAGCAGGCCATACCTTCCATTGAAAATCATAACCACCGAGATTAATATATACACACTCATCGTTCATTCTACTTACATGAATTTTGATTCATTCAAGGAGCTGATGCACTTCAAAAATTAAATCTATTACAAAAACAGCGGAAGTCAAGCAATTCAGATTTTGTTGTTCAAACAATTTATAATTTTAAAGTTAAGTGTATTCTTTTTTTTTTTTTTCCAGTTATCATATCCTAATTTATCTTTTAAAATGCACGGTGTACTTAGGAGACAGTCCAAATTATTTTTCATTAATAAAAAATTTTCTACTTGCACTCCTTCTAATAAAATTTGAGGACCTTTGAAGAACATATGTTTAAATAAATTCTTATACATCATGCTAGGCTATGAAATTAGAACTGTTAAAACAAGACCAGTCCCAGAGTGGACCTGTGAACTTCTGGTCCGTATCAAGCACAACTTATGCGACTTAATTTGCGCAGTCATCCGAAGTCTGCAAAAAATTGATTCTATTCAATTCAATCCGTCTACTTGACAACCTATCCAAAGTTATGCCCCAAATGTTTGGTGTGGGTGTGCGTCGTATGCTCTCAGCAGTACTATACTTTTCTTTGTGCATCAATGTACATTTTTGAAGATATTTAGAAGAAAAAATATGAAAAGAAAGGGAAGAAATTAGAGGATTATTGTTTTAATTACCTTAGTTCTGCCCTCTTCGAAGAGCTTGTTGACAACATCGTAGTTAGGAGGAGCACCGAATCTCCATTTGGTGTTCTTCTCTGCATCTCCGTGCAAATAGGTGCGGTACTTGTCCTCCTTACCGCTTCCTGTTGATGCCATTTTCCTGCTTGTTCAATTATATGCAGCAACTTCTTCGTTTATATAAAAAAATAAAATAAAATAAAATTCAAGTACCAATCAAGAATAGTCATAAATTAGCTTCTTGAAGGAGCGAAAGATTCCTGGTAAGATTAGTGATGTCACATCATGTCTTGTTGGACTTGGCTTTCTTTTTGATTAACAGTTTTAGCTGCAGTTCTATTGGTGGGATTGATATGTGTTGATTTTTAATTTTTGATAAAGAATGCATTTTCTTTTGGAATATTCGAAGAGATTTAGACACATCTCTTTAAAAAATATTAAGAATAAAATAAAATAGCCACTAATTCATTTCGATCGAACTAACATATTGTCCATTTGTTTTTGTCAAGTTCTCCACTGCCAAAACGAGTAAACTTTATGCTCAAAGGCTGAAGTTCAATTAACAAATAACATCCCATTTCCTGTGGACTTGGCCAAATATTGGACTAAGTCAATAAAAATTATGGAATATTGACAATTTATGGCCACGTTTAATAAGATTTATGGGTTCGGCAATGCCCACTTTGCTGCATTATTACTTATGTGTTGTGTCGCAGTCAACCAAGAAAATGTTCCGGACCACGATTATCATTTTCACTCTTCAAAAAAAAATTAAAATGGTAGGATAAAAGTCCTCCCAATCTTACTGGATAGGCACTAGTGACATATTGAGACTATTATCCAAAATCCATTCAAAAGTTACTGTAAAGCATAATTAAGTTGAAAGTTAATGACTTAACTATGTCGCTTGCTTTCTCTTTTTGCTTGGCCTTCCTCTTTCACATTTCTAGCATGCACTACCATCATTGGCCTTCTTCTTTGGGGTGCCTTTGCCATAGTTGTCGAGCGCTACTCCTCACCATGAATGGAGCCATTGGTCATAGTTGGAAAATAGCCACCATGCGAGGCCCTTAGCCCTCTTTGTTCTTGCTAGATTTCTAGTGCCTTTTTACTATCATTGAGCTTCGGTCGGCCACTTTAAACATAAGTGAGTTGATCTATGATATCAAACTCTAATATTTTGTTGCTTTAAGCTTGATTTAAAAGAACCCCTTTTGAGCATATTTTTTAAATATTTGATGATAGCTTTAAAAATATACAAATTTTATCATATAAGATGTTAAAATGATATGATTAAAGTATTTCTAGAGTATTCATTTTAACATCTTGGATGATTTGAACTCAATTCATAAAACCCCAAATATGTCAAATGTAGTTTGTTGATTTTATTGAAATAAAATAAAAAATATTAGAAACCAAATGTATTATTTTATAAAATGACATAATTAGAGTATTCTTAGAGAATAAGGTTTTAACATTTTGATTGTTTTATGTTTGATTTGGAGATTATGAAAACATTTGGTTTCTTTATAAAAATTATAAAAATATAAGAAAGTATGATCTAAGATGATAAAATGAAATGAATAGAGTCTTTTAAGAGTCACATTTTAATATTTTTACTTATATAAGTTTGATACAAGAATCACCATGTAATAGTATATCTTCAATTTCATGAGTTAAGATTAGAAAATATAAAAAGTGGATGATCTAGAGTGTTAGAAGATTATAATTTGAATTTAGAATTGTAATATTTGGAAAGAAAAATAAGTAATACCAACATATTTATAATTTATTATTATAAATTATGAGGTAGAAAGAAAAAAGGGAAAGATGAAGATGGAATACCTAAGGATTCTTGTATGAATGAGCATTATCATGAGTATATATATATATATATATATATATATATATATATATATATCTTATTATAAAATTAATATTTTACTTATAATTATTTAAATGTTATATTTTACATTCTCTCTATTGATTATATTGATTGTAAATACATTCATATATGTAATCCTAATGTACTTATTATTAGAGAGCTTTAATTTCGATAGCTATAGTTATTTACCTTGCTGAAGTAAAATAATTGGTACATTGATATACATATATTTAGATGTTTGCCTTGTAAGATGCTATTGTTCATAGTTGTGAAGCCTTGCATTAAGGGTAAGGTTTTGTTGATATTGAGTACAACTTTGTTTTGATTATATTTGATAAGTGTTGGAAAATATAATATGAATTGTATTATGATATGAATGGATATTTATGGCCATGCAAAGAAGACAAGGTAATGTTGTTATATGTATTGTTATGTATTTTGATTTTTCTTTGTAATGATGAACTAGTTATTTCATGTTAAAATTGGATTATAATTGTATTATGTAGAGTTTGTGCTTTAGTGTATGAAATTGCATTGTGAATTATATCATGAGTGGCATTTGAGATAAGAAATGTGATAGGAGTGATGTTATGAATATTGTATAGAAAATTCCTAATAATTTGTTTATGAAGGGTACAAGGCAGACTTTTGAAAGACAAGGATAGAAAATTTGTGAAAAGTATAAGATTGACTAAAGAGTTAAAAGATTGATATATGTATTTATTATAAATTGTTATGTATTGTATTATGAAATTGAAATCTAATTGTATTTGAATATTTGTGATTGGTGTAATTGCAATGATTTAATTGTGATTGAACCTTTATTGGTTACTTGAAAATTTGATAATCACCCAAAATGAGTTATGTGTGAAATTGTAATAGCATTGTATAAATTGAGCAAATGAGGTTGTTATAAAATGTATATGAAATAAGAAATTTGAGCTATGTATGGTTCAATATGTCAACCATAGATTTGATAACATATGCTATAAAAATTTAGAAATTTAGTTTGCAATTATTTTTTTCTTTTTTTTAATTCTAGTATATAACTTGCATTTAATCATTTTTCCTTACTTGATCCTAAGCGTGGATTAGTAGATATATGTCCTTTGGGATCTTGTAACTTATTTCTTTTTATTTTTAATGTTTACAAGTTAAGTTAATTCATTAGAAGTTCTTTGCTTTTATGGAGATCAAAGATGCCTTGTTAAAAGATTTTGATAGTTAGATTATGAGTTAATTATACTAGCATCTAGGGGTACAAACGGGTTGAGCTATTCGTGAGCAGCTCAGGATCGATTCATAAAAAGTTCAATTCGAACTTGAATTTTAACAAGCCGAGCCTGAACAAGCTGAGCTTGAACTTTTTATCACTCGGCTTGAGCGGCTCGCGAGGTTAAACAAGCTTAGTATAAAATATTTTTTTATTTTTTATATTTCATATAATATAAATATGTTAAACTGTTACAGGCTCATTTAAGTTCGTTTAAGCTCATTTAAGCTTGAATATCACTTAAGGTCGAGTTCAAATTTGAATATTTAGGCTCGATTAGAAATTTGAAATAAGGAATGTAAAGCTTGTTTAAGCTCGTTTAAGCTCGATTAGGCTCGTATTTGAATCGAACTCGAGCTCGAGCTTGACTTTTTTAGGCTCGATGAGCTCGAGATTGTTTAATGTAACTGAGTTCGAGCTCGAACATGCAAATGTTCAGCTCAGCTCGGTTCAGCTCATTTACACCCCTACTAGCATTTGTATAATCTATGCATAGAAATTGTTTAATTTTATATGTATTTTTCTATTGTTGAATCTGTAAAATTTATAGATTTTATAATTTAGGATGTATGACCCTTTAAAAGTACCCTAAAATAAGGGAAACTTGCTTATTTTCTTGTAAAACTTGAAATAATTTGATTCACCACAAAAATCAAGAAATTTTTATTGGGTAAAAATTAACGTAGTTAATGTTAAGGTTAGTGAAAATTAAGTAGCAAGATCCATATTGGTCATGATCAGATTTGGGTCATAACATGTTTAAAGAAAGGATTTTTTTTCTAATAACTAGTATTGGATTGGGGTTAAGACCTATAAGAAAGTAATAGCATGATGCCTACTTTATAATTTTATAATTTTATAATTTTATTTTATAAAGGGAATAATTGAATAATTTTGAATGGTAACAAATAAAATGAAATTCTTACATGAAATGGATAAATTATGATAAGAAAATATGAATAAATGAATGGGGTATTAGGTAACATAAACTTTAATGATTGAGTGAGATTTGGATGAGAATCATGTATGAAATAGATGAGGAAAGATACATAAAATGAAACGTTTAAGGGTTATAAGTGTTTTGTGGTAAGTATGTGAGTATAGAAGAGTTTTAGGGCATTTTAACAAAATACCCCTAGCCATTAACTTAGTTTATTCCTTTAACTTCAATCTTTTTCCCCTAATTTTTTGAATAACGCACTTCCTCACCTTCATTAACTTCTCCTTTTCTTCTTTAACTTTTCCTTGAAATCAAGCTAAGGAGATCTAGCATTTATCAATCCTTCAACTTTGACATCTTTTGCATAATTTTTGTCCAACATTTGACATTTTCCAATAGGGTTGAGCATAACATATGAAGAAAATAATAATGAAATTTATAAACAAAACAAATATAAGAAAAACAATATACAATGGTAAAGACCATTCATTAATTTTTCATTTACAAATAGTATCTAACAAAGCATTTATATATGCAAAGCAATGCTAAAACAAATATCTATAAAGATTAGTTTATTTTCTATCATCATCACTAAAATAGCCAATATGTTTTAAATATATTAATAAATATAAAAAAAGACATAAAATAGATCATGCAAGATCATCAAATTCACTATCATTAATATTTTTCTTGTCATTATTGACATCATTGTCAATATTATCACTTTCTTCTTCATTTTCATGCCCATCAAAATCCTTAGGTTAATTTAGATAATATACATCTACAATTATATCATTAACATCATATCTTCTATCATCTAGTGGATCTTGAATCCCATTAGCATCTACAATAGATAAAAGTTCATTATGTGAAGACATCAAATGACTTTGTTGAAATGCAATCTCATCTTCTTAGAAATCTTTATTTTTTGTAATGCTATAGTGATTTAGTGGTTATGTCTTAACAATAACAAGCCAATTTGGATTAGATCCATCTTTCACATAGAATACTTGTTGAGCTTGAAACATTCAAACAAATGCTAATTAGTACATAATTTGGATCTATAATTAACATTAACAAAAACATATTTGTCCATTTTTACAACTCTACCAAGTTTATGAGCATCCCTCCAATCACAAAGAAACCAAATCATATGTTTTCCTTCCAAATAATGTAGTGAAATTATGTCAATAAGGATCGCAAGGTAGTTGACATCATTAGACTCGATAATTCTTTTAACCTTAACTCCACTATTTTGATATTTCCTTTTCCTTTCAAGATTATTTATATGAAATCTAAACCTATTAGCCACATATTCCTAAAAAACTTGGACACCTTAGAGAGGGCCAAAAGCCAATGCCCTTAAATCATTTAACATATGCTCATTACCTTTTTTCGATAAATTTGTAACCTAGTTAGAATAAAAAGATTTCAACATTTTAGGACGTTCATGTTAATAAAAAGAATGAAGTGACTAATGATATTATTAACATACCTAATCCCAAAACCATTATTGAAAATCTTTATTACTCATGTCTTGATTATATTCACTATAAAGAAAAATTTTCTATCATAAATATATTATTATTTATAAGTGTTATAAATCAAAATGGAAAGTGGCATAATATAAAGTTCAAGTTCATCATAATTTCTATACACATAATCTTGAGCTTGTATCCATTCTTCATTTGTAAGATATCCATTTTTTAATTTAGTCCACATTTAATTGTGTCACTAAATTTAGTCTCTCATAGATTTAATTTGATTTATTGCCATCCCTTATAGATTTAAAGTTATCCTCTCATCGAATTCTATTAACTCAATTAATGATGTTTCGAGTTATTTTATTAGTATAACAATATGTAGTCCATCATGGAACTTTTTATTTTATTAATTACATAATGGAATTAAAATAAAAAAATCAAGTTTTAACTTTTCTTCATTGCCATTTATGCATCAACCTATGGGAGGCTGGAAGCCTTTATAATTTAAGGAAAATTTCTCCATTGAAGTCACCTTTTAGCATGGAATAAGGTAAGTTAATTTTTGAAATAATCATAACAGTCATCTTTGCACTTTGAGTATATAAGAGATAAGTAGCATCACTAATTGGCCATAATATCTAGTTTCTCTAACTGAAATAGTCATACAAAATTGTTAAGGACTAAAACATCATAAAAATGGCATTGTTTTCTTTCCCCTAACCTATTCCATTAACACACTTCTTGTCAAGTGTTAATTAGAGGGGAATTTGTAATGCCATGTCCTTAATCAAGTTAGGCAATCACTATATATAATATAATATAAAGTATATATCATAAGATATAAATGATGTGGGATATAATGCTTTTTATCTATTAACACTTCTCCTTAAGCTGGGCTATAAACATCAATTATGCCTAACTTGATACAAATTTCATTAACCCATTTCCCTAGAAAAGCTTTAGTAAATAGATCAGCTAGTTGTTCCTTAGTTCTAATATGTCTAAAACTGATAATCTCTTTTTGTAACTTTTGCCTAACAAAATGATAATTAACTTCTACATGCTTAGTTCATTCATGAAAAATCGAGTTTGAAGCAATATAAGCAGTAACTCAATTGTCACATTATAATTGTATAATCCTATGAGTCTTAATGCCAAGTTGCTAAAGAATAAATTCTAAATCAAACTACCTATAAAATGTTAATTGTCACTCCTTGTAATCATAATGTCATCAACATACATAGTTAAAAGAATACATCCTAAATCAAACTACCTATAAAATGCAGAGTGATCATGATCACTTTTTTTCATTACGAATTCTATTACCACGTCATTGGATCTTCCAAACTAAGCTCGAGGAGATTATTTCAACCTATATAATGATTTCTTTAAATATAATACCTTCCCACACTCCTTTTAAGTAATAAACCCAGGTGGTTACTTCGTATACACTTCTTCATGCAAATCTCTATATAAAAAAGTATTTTTAACATCCAACTAGTGAAAAGACCAATTATTAGTGGCAACAAGAGAGACAAGCAATCGAATGGAAGTAATTTTGGCCATAGGGGAAAAAGTTTCTAAATAATCAACACCATAAGTATGAGCATGCCCTTTAGTTACTAAATGTGCTTTCAAACAAGCAACAAAACCATCCAAATTCATTTTCAAAATAAATACCTATTTGCAATCAATGGATTGTTTACCATTAAGTAAAGGCATAAGATCCCATGTCTGATTTTGCTTTAAGAGTTATTATTTCTTCCTCCATAGTAGCACACCACCCATCATGAGAAAGAGCTTCAAAATATGACTTAAGAATAGTAATAATATCTAAGAAAGTAATAAATGATTGAGAAAAAGCACATAAAGAAGAATAGGACACATAGTTAGAAATGGAATAAGGGTGGCTATAGTTACCTTTCTGAGTACAAGCACAGATACATTTTCAATGAGCAACAGGTAAATCCAAATCATAAGACACAGGAAGAGGATTTGATGATGAAGGAGCTAGTAGAAGAGAAGAAGCTGATGGATTATTTGGAATAGAGTTTGGATTGAATGTTTGTGGCTTATCTAGTGGAGGAACTGTTGGTGGTACATACACTTTATGAGAATAAACATATTTAATAGGAGGTTGAACCTAATTCTCTTACAGAGGAACTTATAAATCTTGTGAAAGAGAAGGTACAATGAAGTATTCATTAACATGTTTAAAATCTGGTAAAGTGGAGGAAGATGGAGAAGGCCTAAAAATTAGGGTAAATTTAAAAAAATATAACATTAGAAGATATAATGTAACAATTTAAGTTAGAAGAAAAACACCTATACCTTTTTTGAGTACGAGAATATTTAAGAAAAATACACTTTAAAGATTGAGGATTCAATTTGGATACTTGAGGATAATTATCACGAATGAAATATATGCACTCAAAAACACCTATACCTTTTTTGAGTACGAGAATATTTAAGAAAAATATATGCACTTTAGAAACCTTCATTTGTAATAAAAAAACATGAGAAACTTTCATTAAATGTCGATTCTTCTATTCAGCTACTCCATTTTGTTTTAAAGTAATAGCACAGGAAGACTGATGAATTATACCACATTGTGGGACCAATGAATTATACCACACTGTGATAAATAAGTTGAAAATTATACAAAGAAATACTCCTTAGCATTATCACTCTAAAAATTATGCATAATTGTGTGAAATTGATTTATAACTTCAATATGAAAAGTATAAAAAATATTAAGTAACTCTAAATAATTTTTCATTAAATAGAGAAAATTTATTCTTAAAAAATCATCCATAAAAGACATAAAATAACAAAAACTAGATTTTGAAATAATTAGGTAAGTGTTAGGATTTGAATCAACATACGCAGCAGAATTTTAAAATTTTAATCCAAAATCTTTCTAGGATCCATGCAAAAGTCATAAACCAGTATTAGGGTTTTACCTTATTTGTACTCGTATTCTTTCTAAATGAATTCTTGAGAGACCGAGATGAATCAAACGCTGGCTGGAAGGTACAACGTCTCAACGGTATCCACACGGAGTGAACAACGACTTCTCCCCTCCACGAAGCTGTTAGGATTCATTTTTCTCACTTGGATTGGGTTTGGACATTTTATAGAGTGATTTAGGGTTTGATTGAAGGTAATGTGTGTTGTGTAATATGCTGCCTTCAAGTCCTTTTATAGAACTAAAGCATATCACAATCTTAGTCCCATTAGGATAATGCTTCAAAAATTCTAATCACACTAAATAACTATCACCTTATCCTTATCCTAGAGAGAGTGAGGAGAGATATGACTTATCTATTAATTATTTAATATTAGATAATATTAATATTATCTTATAATATAATGATCTAATATCTAATAACGTAATTATCTAATATTACTTTAATATTAAATAATATCACATAATATATAATATATATTACCGAAATAAATATATATTATCTTAATAATATATATATACATAAAAATAAGTCTAATTAATTGAATTTTAGTCTAACTAAAACTCAATTAATTATTATTTGATTCCTACTCCTTTTGTGTGACCCTATAAGTTCTTATTATGTTGATAATGACTCATTTTGGGCCATAGACAGTGAGCAGTATCTAACAATACATTACTACCACTTAAGTAGTAAGAATGTCTATGATTTGACATCTACCTAATATATGATCAATATTTTACATCATAATCCCTTTTGTAACAATATCCAAATTGAACAGGAGACATGGAGTGTGTTATCCTCGTCAATGTTCAATTTATATTTCTTGATACTGAGTAGACTTAAAATAAATTATCAATATCATATATTGATCCAATTGAGCATGGTCATGCATTTCTAAATCTCACTCAATCAAGGGGTCCAATGATATTTCTCTTTTATACAAGAGTAACAAAATCTCATCTACATCACTTACTTCCCTCTGTATAATTTGTAACACACCCAATCAACGTCCTACTCGTTATCTCGATTAAAGGTGATATAGGACAACATCAAAGTGATTAACTCCTCATGTGAGGAATCCTAGTAACTTCAAGTCAAAGGATTATGCACATTTATGATCATATGAGAATAAGTAATGACATGTTTATCCATGCAGTATTTTTACAGTGGATCAGTCCAGTATATTGTTCACTAATAATATACTCATATATTGACTTGATATCACATATCTATGATTCATAATCATCAGTCACTATACATGCTAGTTTCGATGTATTGTTACTATCCTTTTTATAATAATACTTGACTAGGGATATTTTAGGAATAACAAAGCTATTCCAAGGATAATTATTATATTTAAGTTATAATTTGAATAAAATAAAATAAAATATAATATAATAATTATATTTCTAAAATGAAATGTAATACATTGTGTAATATTACAATCATCTCTATGATTGGTTCCTAAGATATACACTAACAGTAAGGCCCCTAAATATCCAAATGTACTAACTCAAATAGGGATAAAACTCGCTTATTAATTTTAAGGGCATAGGACTGACGATGTTGTTTAGTAAATTGACAAGACTCATAATCTAAACGAAAAATATATTCTAAGTTAGGACATAACTATCATAAGGATATCAATGAGGAGTAACTAAAATGATAATGCAATTGATGTGGAGTAAGGGTAGCAGCAGCAACAATTAGTTAAGTAACTTTGTTATTTGGCATGTATAATTCTTAAATTCATATCCTTTACTAAAAATCTTCTTTGTCAATAGATTCTAAAACACATAATAATCAGGAAAGATGAAAATATCATAATTATAAGTACATATAATTTAGTTAATTGAAACTAAATTAAATAAGAAGTTTGGGAGACGCAAAACATTGAATAGAGAAATATAAAAAATGACATTAACCATACTACTTATAATAATAGAAGTAGTAGACCTATTAGCTAAAGTAACATAAGAAGGATAAGAGATATTAAAAGAAGACATAATACCTATTTGACCCATCACATGATCAATGACCCCAGAATTAATAACCCATCTGGAATTGGAATTGGAGAGACATGTAATGGGATTACCTATGTGAACTATTGTGGTAGTGGGTTAAGTAGGTGACAACTATAAAGAGGCTTTCGATTGCAAATAATCAGTATATTCGCTATCAGATGGTAATTTACCATTATTTTCTAATTTTTCTAAAGTATTAGGAACCTCAAACTTGCTTGTCAAGCCAGAACTAGCATCCATGATGAATAAACTTATCCAACTATTAAATTAAAAATTAAAAAATTACCTAGAAAATAGAAAACACTGCTTTGAGTCATAAACTCACAAAACTAACCTCAAAAGATAACTTAAAATCCTCTGAAACAATGCCTCGCTAGAGCTTATTATCGGCTCGACCTCCATATGCCTCCACACACTACCAATCTCCTCTGTATATAGGTTTCACACACCACGGTAGACATATGCATGTGATATCATATGCCACCTTTTCTGGACCACCTTGTTGTGATCTGTCATCCGATGTACCTAGAGATTCCTCTTGATGATTAGATTTGCTCCTACGGTGCCAAACAACATTGCTACTCTCCTCTACCATAATACACTACCACTAACTAGTGCCTTTAAGGATCAAGCTTCCACAATATATGGCTTAGATTGTCGCTGGCCTTACTATGACCTTAGTCATATATAAAAAAATAAAAAAAGAAAAGGAAAAGAAGAGAAAGAGTTGGGTTATTTTTATCTTTTTATTGATTAGGATAGGAGAAAGATACCTAGAAGGCTCTAGATACTATGTTAATTAAAGGGGAATTTGTAATGCTATGATTTCAATTAAGTTAGACAGTCACTATATATAATACAATACAGAGTATATATCATAAGATATAAGTGATATGGGATATAATACTACTTATCTACTAACATCAAGAAAAGAGAAACATATTGTTAGGTCTAATAGAGAAAGAATGATATAAAATCTGAATTTGAATATGGTGGAGAGATAACTTTAAATTTATAAATTTATAAAGGATAATATTAAACCAATTAAATCTATGTGAGACTAAATTAAGTGAAACAATTAAATACGGACTAAATTGATACTAAATTCATCTTTGAAGGATCAAAATGATTATTCAATCTAATAAATATTGTAAATTGAAGTATCTTACTAAAAAAATGCCAATTGAGCCTTAAACTCTAACGATTAGCACAAAATCATAATGATTATCTTTAAAAAGAAACATTGTAGAATAGCGAGATAAGTTCGAAATTACAAATTTTACCTTTGGAAATATAATGAAGGAAGAGGTCGGATATGGAATCAAAACAAACTTTAGTGCATTACCACAAAATCATAATGATTATCTTTAAAAAGAAACATTGTAGAATCGCAAGATGAGTTCAAATTTATAAATTTTTACCCTTGAAAATATAATAAAGGAATAGGTAAAATGTGGAATTAAAATAAACTTTAGCTTAATGTTGAATTGAAAACTATATTTGAATCAAAAGCAAAGAATTATAAAAACTTCATAATAAAGTAAAACTGATGTAAGCAAAAACATAGACTTACAGTGACATCGATGTGGCTATACAACCATATGAGATAAATTTCCTCTCTATAGTTCATGATAATATGAAAGCTTCGTTCCTAGGTTTGCAATGTTAAATTCATTTCAAAATATCTAACAAATTTTGGATTTATAAAGTAGTGACTTAAAGAAACTTTTAATTACCATTGTTTTTTTTTTTTTGCCATGGGTCCATTTTTTTTATCTTGAACATACTTAGAAACAAAAGCAGAAAGCAACAACAACAAAAGACATAAATAAAGAAATAAACAATAAAAGAAACTAAGGAAAGATAGCCTTTAGGTCATGAGCTAATAGTAACCTTAAGGAGGAAAGGGGATTAACCACCTAATCCAAAGGACACTTTCCCTTTAAAACATTCTTGGCTAGCTAATTGGCAACCTTGTTAACACTTTAGGGATGAAACTAAAAGTGATAAGGGCTCCTTTAGGAGCAAGATGTAGAATATTAGTAACTATATGCTGAAAATCCCATCAAGAGTAAAAGTTAGAGAAATAAATGAATTATGACAGCTAAAGCATTGGATTCCACCACTACTAGACCATTAAAGATGGAATTAGCCATCATGACCTTAAAAAGAATAGCTTGAGCCTTAGTAACCATTAATAAGAGGGAAAACCCCACATTAACCTATTTGAATAGCAGCATTCCAAAAGAGTCTCTTCCAATTGTTTCCATAGCAGACTTCCTTGAGTTTGGAAGACAAGCTGTATCCATGTTAACCTTTAAAGAGCCATCAATTGGAAGGCACCAATGTTGAGGGAACTCTAGGCAACAAGAGAACTAAAGGGACTTCAATCATTACGACTCACCCGTTCATTATAGGTAGCTAAAGAATTTTTTGAAATGAACCTTGCATTAATCTCTTTCTTTCCTTAAAAATAAACTCATTACATGCCTTCCATATAAACCAAATTGTATAGACTATTAAGGACATGTTCTCCATCTTGTCTTTACGATTACTAGAAAAGTCATTCAAAAGAAAATTCAACCAATCACCAAAAGAAAGATCAACCTAGTTGGGTCTTAAATATAAAGGAGACCAAACTAAACCCTTGTTGTTTATATCCTTTCTTTCTTAAGACCAAATGGAGCAAAGAGGGGATATGGTGCTAACTCTTCTATGAATATTAACTTCTACTTCTTTATTTCTTTTATAAAATTGCAAACATAATTACACAAATGAAATATTATTTATATAACATTGATTGAATAATGGGAATATGATTTATATAAAATGCAAAATTAAAATATAGAATGTGATTTATGTAATTCATATGATTTGCATAAGTTTCTACTATAAATTTTATTCATTGAAGTAATTTTAGAGGAAATTAAAAAATCGTTAGATATAAAAATGCTTAGTATTAAAAGAAAAATTTTGTCTGTATCTATTATCAATACTACTGCATAAAGGAGATTACCACTCCTAGTGCCCACTTCTTACTTTTTAGGAAAACCAAATAAAATTCTTATCTATTTCAAAAACAATAGGATCAAACAGTAATTTTCAACTACCTTAGTTGAAAAATAACTCTCAATTAACTAAATACAAATAAAAATAGAGAAATTGAAAAAGAATTAATTAAAAAGATTCATTTATTGAAAAATAAATACCTAATAAGTAAATGCAAATAAAACTAAAGAAATAAAAATAATTAATTAAAAAACTTCATTCATAACTGATGTAATTATAAAATAATTTTTAACATTGAATATTGTTTCTACCATAAAATGAGGTTTAGAAGCTTTCATTCACACATCAAATTGTATAAAATACCTATCATTGTTAATTATATAGAAAAATGATATTTGAGGATGTATAATAAATTAATAAATTATATTTATAATTAACTGGTGATACTTTTAAAAATCATCTTTATTAATGACTTTGACAAAAAATTAATAAATAAATGCAAATAAATTAATAGCAATTTATTAATTAATGAACTAATTTATTATCATATTTTTTATAAATTATATTTATTATATTTTATACATATTTATTAGTCATAAAAATGTTATTACTAATGTGAGTAATATTTATAATTAACACCAACAATAATGGTTAAAATTTTAATTTCTTTAAATAAAAAGAAAAGCTTTCGAGTAAGCGCTACTACACGTGCGAAGATGCTAGTTTCTTTTAGTTCTGTGTTTGATATGTCAATTTCTGAGTGAATTAATAGTCTTTTAATTGCTGCAAGTATCTTAATAGAGCAGTGGTGGCACCTGGTATTATTCTAAGATTTTTATTCCTCATCATTTTTGGAATTCAAACTTGGGATTATGTATATTTGCATTAAGTGAATTATTATTCATATCATCAAAAAATAATTTTTTTTTAATTTTTATCAATATATTTTTAATATTTTTGACATCCACTAAAGGTATAAGATGCTATAATTAATATTAAATAATATAAATACATAATAATATTTTTAATTAATAAATAAACTCAAGGGAAAAATAAATATCACACAGTAGGTCAAGCACACTTTATTTTTTGTCTTGTCATTTTGTAAAACTAAATTGAAAAATATAAAAAAAAAATGGACTCGAACATGAAATATATGGAAGCATAATATAAAAATTACAAAAAAAAAAGGTTAAGGATGTGGCTAATTGTGCAAAAAAAGGGAAGAAATCGGAGCTTGTGTAGTGGCACGAGCTCTAAATTAAGGTTTGTTTAAGCAACAAGAAAGGACTGGAAAAAGGTGAAGGTGTTGGGATATTATCATATCCTTCAGCATAAAATCCACGAAATGGACTATAAATTTATCCCTTTAGATTTTGCATGAGAAACTCATTTAAAATGACGATTTCTTTTCTTTTCTTTTCTTTTTTTCGTGTATTTGCCACTGGCAGGGTATATCTTGCCACAAGTTTATTCATAGATTTAATTTATGATGCAAATACTATTTTGTCAAGTGAAAAGTTTTCCAACTAAAAATTATAAAACAACTCTTACTTTGTCATGAGTAAAATGTTTATTAACTTAATTCATGACATAAGTGATATTTTATCACAAGTAAAATATTTGTAATTTAATTTGTTGCCATGTATAAAGTTCTCCAATGGCATAAATTTTTAACCTTATTTGTATATTTATTGGAATTCTTTTATTCCCATGGCAAGGGAAAAATTTTGTCTTGATATTTAAATTTTTGTGGTATAAGTGACAGCTTTCTATAATGTAAGTAGCTAAATTTGAATTCCTCAATATATTTTTCTAAAATTTTTCCTCACATCAAATTCTTAAGGTAAAATGTAAAAAATTTATAATATATTTACTTAAAACACAAACATTATAAATAATTTGATTCCCACAATATTTTATGTGGCTGAAACACTTTTTCATAAATAATTGGGCAAATATCATAGATATTGAAAACTTTGATATCTTAAGGGAATATTATAACAAAATTGTGCTTTCACAAAAATATTCAAAAATTGGATAACTTAATTTAAAATATTTGGGAGACATTTATTCACAAAAATGTAAGTGAGCAAAATTATTTAAGCAATAGGCATAACATTAATACAAAAATATAATTGTTACAAAATTCCCCAAATTGTACATATAACGACTCAATTAATTTAATATGCAAATAGTATCCAATTGTACTAGAAAAATTATACGAAACAGTACGTTATGTAAGAAATGCACCGTAAAATCCAAAAGCCAAATATAACATGAAATTAATATTGAAAGTGAAATACCTCAAATAATTTAATAAGATAAAATCTTACTTTAAATTATATAATCATTATCTATAACTTATGGGTATAGTAACTTTTTTTTAATACCTATAATGGATTCATTTAATACCCAAATTAGAGGATTTAATGCATAAATACTTAATGCTAAAAACTTGGTATGCACGAACAAAAGGCATTTATTACATGCTATCACTTATTAGTCAATATAATAACTTTTGAATGTTGACAACTCATACATTCAAAATTAATTTCAATATTTAAAGTAATAATAAAAACATTATATAATGGCTAAATTATATAATCACTCATATTTTACTATCAATAATAATAAAAAATTCAATTATCAAAATCAATACATAAGTTAAAATGCTAACTATGAAATATAGCCATAATAGTTCTCCATACAACCTCAATTACTAAATTAGTATTAATCATCCATTTAAGGCATTCAATTGCAACCAATCTTTCGTAAACATATAGATGACTATCAGTCATTGTCTCCACTAAATTGAATATTCAACTTGGATTTTAGACCCAATTCAAAATCACTAGATTCTTTTAAAAGTTTTTCAATGTAATTTAAATCTAAGGCAAATCTATGTGAGAATTTGAAGAAAAATTATGGAAAAATAATTCAATGAGTAGGAAATTTTTCTAGAAACAAAATTTTAATCTTTTCTTCAAGCTTTTAGTTTCAAATTATTCTACAATCCAAAAATAATAAATCAATGCATGAGCTACCCTGAATTTCATTTTAAGATTAAACCCCAAACTAGCTTGATGAAATGCATCATCAATTTGATCCAATTTTGCAAATTCCTTTTAGAAAATCATGAAACTTGTAATTTTCAAGTTTCAGTCCAAAAATAAAAAATTCATATACAAATCAACCGAATAACTTCTACAAATTATAGAGAAAACTCATAGAAATTGCTTATATAATAGTTTTCATTAATATATCACTATAAGATTAAAAATTGCTATAGATTCTCACAACTTTTTGCATTTCAAAAGGCAAAAAAAAATCCAAATTTTTCAATGAATTTCACACAAATATAGACATGTAATATGATAAAATTGGCTTTGACACCATTATTGGAAAAATAAAATATAATTTAAAAAGCCAACTAGATTTGCATTCATCATATTACATAGTATATGGGTTTATGCAAAATAGTAGATAGGAAATAATTATAGTGAAAAAAATACTTGAATGTTAATATGATGTCACCAATAATGCATCTAATACAATCTTTAATCACAAAATGTCTTTGTATTTCAGATTCATTTGTCTACAAATTCATATTTATTCTATTTTCTTGAATAAAAAAGATAAGGAATAGGTCATAAAGAATTAAAAGGGAGTTGCTAACTCTTATCCCTTATATACATTACAAACCCTGTATTTCAATAGGGTAACCACAAGTATATATATAGTGAAACTTGGGACCTCTCCCTAATATGTCAAATTGAGTCAACTTACCCATTACAAAAAAACCCAAGAATAAAAGCTCACAAAATAAAATATTTATATTGGCCTAAGTGTCCAAATGAAGCCTAATCATAATATGATCACTAATTTGGGTCTAACTAAATGCTTACATTATTGTGCATTCATCACTATTATAGAATTGTGATACAATGTTGTCATATTAACATCAAATAATGGCATGGTGATATTTTTGCAAATATGAGCAACTTATCATGTTAGCTTTAATTAAAAACTGACATGAGAAGTTGGCGTGGTACTTACCACATCAACTAATATAAAAGATCGACTTTCAAAGTCAAATATACATAAGTTAGGACATTGGTTTTCTATAATTTTATCCAAAAGGCATTCAAATCATCTAGCCATGAGATATAAAATGTTTATGCATCATTTTTATTTAATAATTAATGTTTATAATTTTTTGTAAATTTCTCTAACACTTTTTTTTTATTTAGGTGGTATAAGAGGATAATACATTCATTTTTATTACATATTTAAAAATACTTTGAATCTTATGATTTTGAATATCCTATTAAACTATGATTTTCTTCTATTGGGATAGAATGCTCATGATCATAAGATATTCATGGCCTAATGGCAACTTATGATCATAAGATTTAAAGTAATTCCTAACTATGTAGTATCAATGGTATATGTTGTCCTTATATTCGATCTAATATTGCAAGGAATTGATGACTAATATTTGTAAAATCTAGTGAAGCATTTCAACATAAGGAAAATGATATACAATATTTTATCTATATTATTTCCTCTTATTTTATGCCTCTTAATGTATTACATATGCTTAATTTTATAAAATTATCCTTGTTATGTGATTTGAGGTTAGTTTTCCAATGTTTTCAAACTATTTAGTTAATGTTTAATTCTTTATACTATTTCAAATTTTTGGCTATAACTTGAGTTCTAGATATTATATTAAGGTGATTTTTTAGATTGTTGGAAATGTTAAAAAAAGCTCTACAACTTTTATGTTTTAATTAAAGCCTAGGTCAAACATCTAGATGATCAAATTTAGTCAAGATGTTGATACTCTATATATATATATATATATATATATATATATATATATATATATATATATATATATATATATATATATATATATATATATGTATGTATGTATCTAAGTTGAGCTAGTTTCAATATTTAGGCCATATCTAGATCTATAGAGGCCTAATTAAGGTGAAACTAATGCCTAAAGTTTTCTAAGACCCGACCCTACAACTTTCATGTTTAGAGTTTAGTGGGACTACATGGTTTTAATGGTTTTACATTAGCTAGAATTCAAATCTATAAGATTTTACTATAGTAACTCTCCTTGTGTTTAATTTTATAAACAGAGATCTGGACTTCTAAAATTAGCAAGACCTATTCTATATAACCCTAAGAGACACATGATCTTGGTTTATTAGATTTTAGATGATAGAAAATCAAATATAAGGTTTATGCCTCCAAAGGAAAGATAACACTTCTACATAACTTTAGATAGTAACTTTTCTCCTCTCTAAGTTTCTTCTTCTTCAGCCATGGAAGGTTAAATTTTTTATTGATTCAATGAATTTGAGGCTTATCTTTATTTAGATTATGAGACCCAAAGCTGTAATGTTGACTTTTTCTAATAGATTTTCCTCTTTTCCTCATTTTGTGTGATGATTGCTTAAAATTGTATAAGTTAAATGCTATTTTAGTATAATTTTTGTTCAACCTTGTGGTTGTTAATATTTATCTATTTTTATGTTGAATTGTAGTTAATTAATCACATTTTTCATGTAGGAATAGAAGGTTGAAAGATTAAATTAGAGGTTTTTAGTTTAATTTTTTAATTCAGCTAAATTCTATTTTCAAATCAATTTTGATTTAGCTTTGTAGATTATAATAGTTACTTAATTTTGCTAATTTCGATTGATTAAATCCAAGATGGCTGTCTAGCATAAAATTCATGAGTCATTGCAAGGGTTTGGGATGATTCTAGGTTGAAAAATTAATTAAAATTGTCAATTTATTTATGATCTATGATTAATCCACCAAAAGCTCTCAAATCCATGATTGATTATATTTCTACATTAGTTTTCTTTCTATATTACTACTATATTTTGTTTGATTTCAATTCAAGCCCTCTAATTAGTTTTGTTTAAATTCTCACATATTATTTGTATCTTATCTTGGATGCATTCTATTTTGTTTTATTTTACATTTTTTCTACATTTTTTTATAATCATAGTTAGTAAAAATTATAGTGATAGGATGTGTTAAGTGGATCACTAAAGATTGACTTAGTTTGTCACCCTCTAATACAAGTTTTTTTTATAGCATCAATATTCTAATTTTAATTGTGCTGCAACATACATATTAGAAAACATATCAAATCTCTTTAATACAAGAAAATTTACAATAGGGATTTTAATCTCTTCAACATGTGGAATAGGTAACTATATTGTAGATTGTATTATTGATTTACAATCATTTTTGTGTAGGTTGTTATTTTATGAAAATCATACAGTGTATAATGATTTATAAATTTTATAAAATGATTAATTGTAATTTTATTATTAGACCTGTCAAAATGGACTAACCCAACCATACTAAGTTAACCTAAAAGACAAAAATTGTACATTAGCCTAATCTTAAGTTGGGCTACTTTTTCACCAATTTAAGTTACATCAAGTTATTACAGTATCAGTTCCAGTCTCAATTCCAAGTCGATATTTATTAAGCAGGTTTTATAATCTATTATATATTTTTTATTATTATTATTTACTATTAATTTTACATCATTAATTAATTAAAATATATTATTATCACTAAATATAATTATATTTCATTATTATTGTCATTTAAAATTTTATTAAAAAAATAAAATTAGAATAAATTTATTGAAACAATTGAAATAAAAATTATATATTTTTTAAATCTTAAAAAGAGTAAAATGAATTCTTTCAGAAAAGAAAGTAAGAAATTTTTTAAATATTAATGTAGTTTTATTCCTAATTTCTTATAATATATTAGTAACTTTTCAATATATTAAAGTTCTAAATTAAAATTTTATCATCTTTAATACATGAATAATAAAAGAAAATATTGACTAAAAATAATTTAACCACTTGTAAAAAATTATTTATAAAAAATACATTTAATTAAAATAAGTTAAGTCTAAATATAAGGCATAATAAGACTTGTAACTAAAACTATGTATTGAAAATTTTAGATGATTATTTAGCGATGAGAAACTTTAAATTTTAGATTAAATTTCCTTTCTATGATTATTATTATATATTATTATTGTTATATTTACTCTTATTATTATAAAATATAATTATATTTTATTATTATCACTTAAAAATTAGTATTATTATTGTTATTGTTATTATTATTGTTGTTTAATAGAATTAAAAATAATAAAGACATAAAAAATTTTAATGTAGAGAGTCCCTATTAAGAAAGGTAAAAACCACGATACCTAGTCCAAAAAAATTTCACTATTAAATAAAATGAATATAAATATTTTGTTAACTAAAGTTATAATATATGGATATCTCACTATTTTTAATTATTTTCATCACCTGATGATGATCCATCTTTTTACAAATTATTTTATTGTTTATCTTCTACATCAAACTAATCCTTTAAATAAATAGTCATTTCTAAGTTTTGATCATTCATAAATAAATGCTTATCATCAAAAAATTCACTCACCAAGAGAAAATGAACTTTCTGATGCTATTGAGGATATTGGATGGGTTAGTATATCATGTGTCATAAGAAAAAGTATAGGATATTATATTTTTTGTGCTTTTCACCATTTTAAAATGAAAAAATTTTCCATATTAATTACAATAGGTGTATATAAGTGAGAACTTAATTATTTTTTATTGAGAGAGTATCATTAATTAAATCTAAGAAATCATCATATTTTTCATAAAATAGGATACTTATTTTTGAAGATGAAGAACTTATACATGAATACAAAGAACTAAATTTATTATTATATACTTAAAATATTTTTAATAGTAAATTATTTATATAAGACTAAATTTACTATTATATTTTTACTAGTAAATTATTTATATCATTCCTATAAGGCTTAGCCAAATTCATATTGCATATTTTTATGGTACCTTTTTAGCAATTTTTTACTCTTTCTTATTTAACTCTAGGATCCATGATTGCAACTATAATATATAAATAAGGAATATTTCTAAAGTATTTATTTCATTTTACTAAACATTCATTAATAATAATTCCAAATCCATTAATACTTTCAAATTTTAAAAAGGTAAAATTACAATTAAGCAAAACACCAAGTATTGAGTGAGATGTCAAATAATAAGAATAAGATAAAAGATTAGTTACTTTATAAAATATTTATAAAAATTGTAAGAAAATTTGTGCCCTTTTCCATTCAACATCTTCAAAGTGATGATTAACTTAAATTTTTATTGAATAAAAAGTATTTATGACATCTTTATACTTTAAGCAAAATTTTAACATTTTAAAAGCAGAATTATATTGTGTACAAGCATCTTATGGAGGTGTCTTCAATTTCTTAGAGATCTGGACACATAATTATCTCTAACCATACTTTCTACTTGGTGATGATTTGATATATAAAATTATACTTCTAAGATTTTGTATAAGTATAAAAATAACTTCTAATGCATCTCGAATAACTAAATTTAAAATATAGCATGCATATCTAAGATTAAAAAATTAAGTTTCAAGAATAGGATTTAAAGTTAGAATTAAATTCTAATAGCACTAATATTAATAGATACCTTATTAAAAGTAATTAAAAATATTTTATTCGATATCATTACTCACTATATGTATTTATTATATTAAATAATTCTTTTATATAAAATGAAATTATTATTAATATAATGGGCAGTTACATAAATATAGCCTATTTGAGGTCGTGACATCTAAATATCAGATGTAAGTGTAATGTTATTTTTTAATTTAAAAAAAAGCTAGCTAAAATAATTTTTTCCTCTTCAAAAATTTTATTCAATTTATTTACACTAGTATTCCTTCTTATAATGTACCATTGGGAATTAAAGTGTTGAAGAAAGGCATTTAATTTTAAAAAACTAGCTATAATAAAAGATATTTTAGCATAACAAATTCATTTACACAATTCATACTTACAACTATCTTAACTAGGCATTTTAAATTTTTTACTTAGAATATTTATAATATCCACATGTTTAGAATAATGGCATCTCATTTTACTAGTACCACTATAACTATCATAATTAATATTTTTTGGATAAAATTTTTAAAATATTTTAACTAAACTATCTACATTTTTTAGATTAAAATGATTTTATATTTCAAAATTTTTTAATTTTTTTACTAAATTGTATGAGGATGTAGGAGCATTTATATTCTTATAACTACAAGCATATTGTCAAGAAGATGGATGTTGAGAGAGAAGAGGAGAGGATGTAAATTCTAGTGTGCTTGAAGGAGTATTTGTAAAATTATTATTTGAAAAATTAATAACTATATTTTTTTAAAAAAATTAATTATTAAAATAATTTTGCATATTATTAGGATCATTCAAATTCATAATTAAAATTTATTAATAATATAAAAATGATATTACTAATATTAAATTTAACAAGAATAAAAATTATTAAATTAACTAAAATGCTATAAAAAATTGAGATATATAAAACTTAATAAAAATATAAAAATATAATTAGAAATTAAAAAGAGTTCAAAAGTGTTACCAATATTTTCCTTTAAAATGAAAATTTTAATGCTTTAAAACTTCATGCACCACCTCCACCTCTAATCTTTAGCACTTATAGAGAAATAAAAATATATCATAATTGTAAAACTTATAAGAATGAGATTGAAGAGAAAAAGAATGAATCTTTATTGTGTAAATCGACTTTGATTGAGATGCATATTTATAGTGGTCTAAAACATATAAAATATTAGTAAAAAAATTTAAATTATCCATTAAGCAATGGCTAAAGAGCCCTTACTCAATGGCTCTTTAATCTTTAGTTGTTTGACATCAATGTATCTATCTATATATTAATCAATACTAGGTTTGTACTATTTTTAATTTTATAATGACATTTGCCATATGGCCTATTCATGGCTACTTTATTCTTATTTTTAATTCATTTATCTTTTTTGTTTTAATTTAAATCTTATTATTGATGAGAAAGGGTAAGGTTGAGCAGAAAAGGTATAAGGGGGTTTTTTTAGGCTTCCACTTTTTTTCAACCCATTACATTATATATTTTTATTTTAATTGTTTATATTTTAAACTCAATAATTTATATATCTTTATTTTAATCAATTTATTATTACGTATTTATGTAAATACTAATTCCTAATTACACAGTGTGCCATGTCTAATTACTGCTTCACTTTTTTCCTTTTATATTTTTTAAGTTTTTTTACTTCCTCTTATCACACATCTTCACTTCTTTTTATATAAAAATAAATAATATATTAATAAATATAATTATAATAATTTATATATGATAATGAAAAATAAATAATAATGTACTATATTATATATATGTATATAATATATTTAAAATTAATATCAAAATTATTTATTTAAAATTTTTAAATAATTTAAAATTTTAATATAGAAGTACTAATTTAAATTCCAATGTAATTATTTATTTTTATAAACTTATATAATATATATTGATAATATTAAATATATAAATTTATTAATTTTAATATAAAAATTATTTAATATTTCTTATATATAATTTTAATATTATATATATTAAAGTATAATTTTAATATACTAAAATTATTATTTTAATATATATAATAAATTAATTATTTATTACTTACTACTATTACCTAACTAACCTAATAATTCGATGACTTAATACTTACCAGTCCCAATTTTTTACTAAGTTAAGCTAACATATCCTAATTCCTTACTAGGTTGGACTACTGTTATTATTTTTCATACCAATCCTAATCCCAAGCCAAGTAAAATTATATTAATTCCAAGCTAACATATTAAATCCTGTTAGGTTTCAGATCATCATACGCAATGAAAAATTAAAATTTTCATCTAAATTCTATCTAAGATCCATGTAAAAGGGTATAAATCAATGTTAGGATTTTACCCTTTTGTGTGCTCATGTTCTTTCTAAACGGAACCTTGAAAGAGCGAGATGAATCACAAATCAAATGCCAGCTAGACGATATAACATCTCTACGGTATCCATACGGAGTGAATGATAACTTCTCACCCTCCACGAATCTGCTAAGATATGTTTCTCTCTCATTAGGATTAGGTTTAATGCATTTTGGAGTAATTTAGGATTTAATGGAAGCTAATGTATTTCTAAAGTGTTGCCTTCAAGTTCTTTTTATAGAACTAAGATATACAACATTCTTAATCCTATTAGGATAATACTTCCAGAATCTTAAAATTACTTAATAACTATCACTTTATCCTTATCATGGAGTGAGTGAGGAGAGATAGGACTTATCTATTAATTATCTAATACTAGATAATAATATTATCTCATAATATAAATATCTAATATTAAAAATGTATATAGTTATTAAACATAAAAAATAATATTATCATATAATATAATTATCTAATATCCAATAACATAATTATCTGATATTATTTTAATATCAAATAATATCACATAATATACTATATATATTATGTGAAAATAAATTATTATTTTAATAATAATTATGTGCATGAAAAGAAGCCTAATTAATTATATTTTAATCTAATTAAAGCCCAATTAATTATTATCTCATTCCTATTCCTTTTTGTGTAACCTTATAGGTTTTTACTATATTAGTAATGGCCCACTTGTAGACCATAGATAGTGAGCAGTATCTAGTAATACATCACTACCACCTAAGTAGTAAAAATGTATGTAACTCAATATTCACTTAAAGTATGAACAATCTTTGCAGCATAGTCCCTTTTGTAATGATATCCAAATCCAACTAGATGTATGGAATACGTCATCCCTGTTGATGTTCAATTTATGTTTCTTGATACCGAGTAGACTAACTTAAATAAATTATCAATATCTCATATTGATTCATTTGAGCATGGTCATACATTTCTTAATCTCACTCAATTAAAGGGCTCATGGATAGCACTCTTACTATGTAATAGGAACAAAATTCTCATCTACATCACTTATGTCCCTCTCCATAATTCATGACACATCTAATTAACGTCTTACAATACATCCCGGTTAAAGGTGATACAAGATGATATCAAAGTGTATGACTCCTCATGTAGGAAACCGTAGTAACTTCAGGTCAAAGAATTACATTCATTGTAGTCTTATGAGAATAACTAATGACATATGACAATCCATGTAGTTTTCTCATTGCAGATCAATCCAGTACATCTGTTCACTAACAATGTACTCATGTATTGACTTGATATCACATATCCATAATTCATAATTATCAAACACTATACATGCTAATCTCGATGTATTATTACTATCTCTTTTGTAATAATACTTGATTAGGAGCATTTTAGGAATAGTAAAATTATTCAAGGACAATTATTATATTAAGTTATAAATTGTGCAGATATATATATATATATATAAATAAAATATAATAATTACAGTGCCTAAAATAAAATACAATATATTGTGCATTATAATCATCTTTATAATTAGCTCCTAGGATACACACCAACAAATCCAACCTATTTTGGCACCTCTATTTATTATACAATGTTTATTAGTTAATGTTAATAATGTTAATAGAAAAATGATTTGTAAATTATATATATTATTAGAAAAATGACAAGATACAAAAAATTAATAATATTATTTGAATGCCAAAAATGTTAAGAAACAGAAGTTATGTTAAAAAAGGATAAAATACATTAGTTATTTATTAAAAAAATCAATATGATTTAGAAAAATTAGGAAGGAAAGGTAAAAAGTTGAATAGCAGCAAGCATCTACCAAATATGGGATTAATGAGGTATTGGGAAATGACTAAAACTTATTTTTAAAGGTAAATAGTAAACATTTATCAAGGATGGCAATAGCATTCACTAAGGATTATATTTAAAAGGTATGAGGAAACTATTGGTGTGTGTTCTAGGAACCAATCATAAGATGTTTGCAATATTACATAATGTATTATGTTTTCATTTGGTAATACAATTATTATATTTTGCTTTGTTTTATTTTGCGTAAATTATAACTTAAATATAATAATTATTCTTAGAATAGTTTTTCTATTCATAAAATGCTCCTAGTCAAGTATTATTGCAAAAAGAATAGTAACAATACATCGAGACTAGCATGTATAGTGACTGATATTACGAATTATGGATATCTGATATCAAGTTAATACATGAGTACATTATTAGTGAATAATGTACTGGACTGACCCATTGTAAGAATACTACATGGATAGACGTATCATTAGTTATTCTCATATGATCACAAATGCACATAGTCCTTTAACCTAAAGTCACTACAGTTCGCTACATGAGGAGTTACTTACTTTGATATCGTCCTATGTCACCTTTAATCGAGATGATGAGTAGGGCGTTGATTGGGTGTATCACAAATCATGCAAAGGAAAATGAGTGATGTAGATGGAATTTTGTTACTCTTGTATAAAAGAGAAATATCCTTAGGCCCCTTGATTGAGTGAGATTTAAAAATGCATGGTCATGCTCAATTGGATCAATATA
Source organism: Sindora glabra (assembly GCA_020226215.1). Taxonomy (NCBI): domain Eukaryota; kingdom Viridiplantae; phylum Streptophyta; class Magnoliopsida; order Fabales; family Fabaceae; genus Sindora; species Sindora glabra. The sequence goes on along the minus strand of CM035227.1, from coordinate 52,561,666 downwards.
TAATATTAATTATTTATTTCAAGTCTACTCAGTATCGAGAAATATAAATTAAACATTAACGAGGATGACACACTCCATGCCTCCAGTTCGATTTGGATATTGTTACAAAAAGGATTATGATGCAAAACGTTAATTACATATTAGGTAAATGTCGAATTACAGACATTCTTACTACTTGAGTGGCAGTGATGTATTGCTAGATACCGCTTACTATCTTTGGCCCAAAGATGAGTCATTGTCAACATAATAAGAACCTACAAAATCACATAAAAGGAGTAGGAATGAGATAATAATTAATTAGATTTTAGTTAAAACTTAATTAATTGGACTTATTTTCATGTATACATATATCATTAAGATAATAATATATTTATTCACGTAATATATATGTAATATATATTATGTGATATTATTAGATATTAGATAATTATATTATGAGATAATATTATTTTCTAATATATAAGATAACTATATGCCAATTCTTAATATTAGATAATTATATTATGAGATAATATTATTAACTAATATTAGATAATTAATAAATAAGTCCTATCTCTCCTCACTCTCTCTATGATAAGGATAATAAGGTAATAGTTATTTAGTATGATAATAATTTTTTTAAGCATTATCCTAATAGGACTAGGACTATGATATGCCTTAGTTCTATAAAAGGATTTGAAAGGCAGCACATTATGAATGCATATAAGTTTCAAGAAAACCCTAAATCACTCAGAAAATGCCTAATCCTAATCCTAATGAGAGAGACGAATCCTAGCAGTTTCGTGGAGGAGAGAAGTCATTGTTCACTCCGTGTGGATACCATAGAGATGATGTACCTTCCGGTTGGCGTTTGATTCATCTCGATATCTTAAAGATTTATTCAGAAAGAACACGAGCACTATTAAGGTAAAACTCTAATATTGATTTATGCTGTTTTACATGGATCCTAGGTAGGAATTGGACCGAAAATTTTAAAATTTCGTTGTGTAGATTGATCCAAAACCTAACAAAAACCACCAAAACTTAAAACTTCTAAAAGTATGTTAATAGTCAACCTATGAAATAAAACACATGTAAGACATCAATTTTTATTAATCATTGGCATCTAATGTTTTATTGGTACATCAATAGTTCACAATTGCAATGTGTCAAGAAATTGCCAAAATGTACTAAAATTAACTCCATTCATCTTAATGGTGTTATAAATATCCAAAAAGTTGGAAAGGTGCGCATTTAAGTCTTCTTTAGCTCCTCTAACAAACTATTTTTATTATACTCTTTAAGCAAGAATCAATCCATACAGACTTTGATCCAAACAGATTGATCTATATAAACCTATGAAAAAATGTACTAAATTTTTATGCCAATTGAGATGATAGATTGTTTATTAAGTAAACTTTCTTTAATTAATTGACCACTAAGGCCACAAACTTACTAATTTAATAGTCACATTAATAAAATTCTCTATTAATCATCAATCGTATCCACTTATGGGGTATGAAGTTATGCTGTGAGTTACATTATACCATTATGGTTTCACAATGGTTATTTTTCTTCTAATCATAAGGACAAATTGTATAATGCTATTATCACGTAGCTTTATTTTTGTTTGGAGTGTCTTTGACCAAAAGAATGCATTGTCAAAGATTATATTGTTAAGTAGTGATCAAGTTGTATAGTGACTATTTATCAAATACGAATGTTATATCAATAACTATTTATGAAATAAAGTTTATGTAAGATGCTGGTATTGATTAACAATTGACATCTAATGTTCTATCTATTTGCTTATAAATTTTACTCTCACCTTCCATTTGAAACATATAAGCTAGGTTTAATATCTATTATCAAGATAGATCATCTTTCATAAAAAAGAGAGCTTTTGAGTTTAAGGGTGTAGATCATTGTATTGATTAATATTACTAAGGCTATTAAAAGGTTATAAAATCGACTAAAGCTCCTTTCAAAAACTTACATCCACACTTCAACCATAACCAAAGGAATTCCATAAAGCATTTAGAAGAACTTTAGATAAGAATCATTCCAAATGCTTTGTAGAACTCTTGTATTCATTGCTAAAGTATGAGTATAAGTTCTTGAAAGGAGCTTTGATAAATTTCAGTACTTTCTGGATAACCTTAGTAATATTGAATACCATGATCTGTATCCTTCATCTAAGTAGCTTTTTGTATTAATGGTTTCTAAAAACTATCAATCTACATCTTCTATCTTAACTTGAAAAGTCATCTCTAGTGGGTTCAATATGAAAAAAGCTTATATCAATCTTAATAAGCATATTTGGAGATATTGAGAAAATAGAAAGTAATAAAATTGATAATAAATTATAATGAGAAAAAGTTATATGTTTATTCTTACATTAATAGATTTGTAAATGTAGCTTTTTTTCTCACCATAATTTATTATCACTTTGCAACTATCTACATCCTCAACTCATAAACCTTTGGGTAATATAAAGGAATAATAAGAAGAGGATACCCACTTTTCTTTTCATTTAAATTTTGTTATTCATTGTAAATTATAATTTTTCATTATATATGTCAATGTACTAATGCAGGAATATATAAAATTAAAGAATATTGTTTTTATAATAGATCATAAATTTCTTATTTGTTTTATTTACATTCAACTTATTACTGTTTTGTATCATTTAATTATATAAGAAAAACAACATAATGCAAAAAAAAAAATTTAATTCTACTAATTTCACTTAAAGTAAGCTAAATTAAAAATAAAATTCATCAGTTTATAGAAAATGCTAGTATTTTTACAAAATTTATGCTAAATTATAAAATTATTGGTTGAAAGTTTATAAAAAAAAACTTAGTCAAATAAAAGATTTTGATTTAACAAAATTAAAGTGTTACAACATTGGTTTTTGCTTAATAACCAACATGTAAAATTTTATAATAGAATGATGTTATTTCATTATACATTTAGTTTTTTCTTTTTTTTTTTTAGTAACTAACATGAAAACATAAAATAGTGCAACAAGCAAGGTGCAAGTCGAAAATAATAAAATTGAAATTATGATGTCATTTGCAAATTTTATTATAAAACTTTTTCAACTTTAAAATTATTTCCTTTCTACTAAGGTATGCTTACCTTCTAACCTTAAGATAATTCTCTTTAATTTTATATTTTTGCTTATTAATTATTTTACAGGACTAAAGTTTTGTAAGGTTATAGTTAAATCCATGCAATTTAACACTCATTAAAAAAGTACATAATATAAATATGAGGATTTATTTTAGTTTTTGTATTTATTCTTACAATTTAATTTCTAGTTTCATAATCAATAATAAGTTTATTGTATATCATTTTGATGCAATATTTATAGGTTTATACAAGTAAGAAACTTAATTTTATTCATCTTCTTTATCATTTAGTAGTATTATCAATTATTTATTATTTATATAAAATATGTAATATCTTACACTAAATTTTTATGAATATTCATTACATTTTCAAGTATTATATTCAAGAGTATTTTTCTAAGGAGTATAAACCTCACATATTGTACGATGGTATCAGAATGGATTTAGTAAAGCATCTATCTCTAATTAGGATATTGTTTATAACCTTTCGCCATTTTTCAGATTTTATTATTCAATTTATTCTTTACAATTATTAAAATTAGAATTTTGTAAAGTTATAGGAGATATTGATTTTTGTTTCTAGCTAGGGTGTTCATGTAAGCTTGAATACTGGAGAAATAAGTAAGGCAAAAGAGTAAGGAAGGAATTGGGCTAAAGTTCAGGATAGTAGATGAGTGATAAAGAATATAGGGATAAGGTTTAGGGAAGGGTTAGGACATACCATGTTAGTTGTTAAATTAAACCAATATGATATTATGAAAATTACATGTCAATTGTTTGAAAGAAAATAACATTTAATGTTATTTCCCATTTTGCTAGAAAAATAAATGATGTTGGTTTTAATTGATATAAGAATTGGCATTATTGTTATCGTTTAAGACAATTATGAAACTAACATTAAAAATGAATATGCAATGATGTTAGAGTAGACATTGGTTGAATATTGATATGTAATCATCTGAACACCCGACATAAATTAGGTATCATGTAGAAGTGCATTAATCAAAGTTTATAAGTTATCACTGATTATGCTAGTTTATAAAATAATTCTAGCATGAAATTGCAAAGTACAACTCTACATAATTCATAAAAATAAGAAATAACATGATTCGAGATCTAGACATATATGTTACATAAGTTAACTACTTATAGAAAATATAAAATTCTATATCTACTTTATTCACAATACATATATATAAAAGATTTTCAACTATAATTTTTATGTTTGTTGTAATATTATCTATTTATACATTATTTTAAAATCATTCTGAGAAGCTAATAAATGTCAAAGGATTTTACTTGTAATGTAATACAATAATTTTTTAAAAGATAAAAGGATAACAAAATATATGACATAAGTTAATTTAAGTAATTAACAATTACTATCGATTTAAAAAAAGAAGCTTGATCTAAATTTTTATTTCATAAGCCAATATCAAATTTTAAGAAGCATTAAATATGTAACATACTTACATACATACATAGAGATGGCATGAAAAATTCCTATGACTTTGGAGTCAAGTGTCAATAAACCTAAATTATAAGGTACATTTACCCCTACCTAATCACTATTCTATTTATTAGAAATGGCATACTAATAAAAAATTTAATGGTGTAATGGCACAATTTTTTTTAGTATATGTATATTAAATGATTTATCACTCTATAATAAAAAAATATATAACTATGTCATTAATTTCATATTTGATTTGCTTGATTTGCATGAAAATAAAAACGTAGGAGTACTATAATTAGAAATTTATTTCACCAATCTTGGGCGAAACCTTCTAATTTGTATTTAGGAGCTTAAATTTTGAAAAAAGTTTAAATATTCTACATTAATTTTTTGTAAAAGAATTAGTTAGCTTAACCCTTTTAAAAAATAAAATAAATATATTAATAATGTGTTAATTTAGTGAAAAACATGTTGCTTCTTAATGAAGTTCACTTGTCAATGAAAGGAGATTCGAAGGGAAAAAACTTATTAACAATTTGATCCTCCTTGAAGTGGTTATCCCACTTGATGATTCCTCAAATAAATAAATAAAGCGTGAAAAATAATACGAAGAGTAAGTATTACCATATTTTCTTCTTTTGTGGAAAAGGAAAAAAAACCATAAAGATTAGGTGAAAAATACATATAAGAGAGATAATATGAAAATAAAATTTATTATTATAAAAAATAATCATTAAAGCTCATATAATAATCAAGTTTAAACTTCAATTTTATAGGTACAACCTCCCTTTTTACATTCAAGTCTGAATTGGAATAATTAAAGGATTCAATTCATTTACTACCCAAACTCCAAGTGTACTTAATTTTTTTAGTAATCTTTTTAATCTCTTGAAAAATGCCATGCCCCTTGCCTTGTCATCAATCTTGACCACTTCTAGAAAACATGAAGAGAGAAAATGTATAATTTCACCCTTGAAATTTTACGGCACTAGCAATTTCATCCTTGAATTATATAAAGTTACAATTTCATCCTTGAATAATGATCCATACAAAAATTTCATCCTTCCGTATAGTAATTCAAGGATGAAATTATTTGTATAGATCTATACGAAGGGATGAAGTTGTCTATATAGATCATTATTCAAGGATGAAATTACAACTTTATATAATTTAAGGATGAGATTGCTAGTGCTTCATAATTTTAAGGATGAAATTGTACATTTTCTCCTTTTTTCTTCATTTTCATCACTTTCTATTTTAATTTTTGGCCATGTCCCATGTGTTCACTTTTAATGATCTAAGCATTTTTTTCTCACTTAGCAAAACTAGTTCTAGACAAAATGTTTGGGTTAAGGTTAAATCAATTCAATTACTCTGAATCAAATTATATATATAATATGTGGGCATGATGTATGAATGGAAAAAATATTATAATTTTGAAAAAAATAGTTATGAATACTTTTAAATCATCAAATCCTATTTTCAATTTTAGTGAATTTTATTATTTTTTACTAGAGTTTATTAAATTAAGAGAGGTTACCCTTAAAAAGTAAACAAAATGACAAATTATAAAATTGAATGATCATGATTTAACGGGTTAAATTGATTGAATAGGTGATTGAATTAAATGATATTAATATAAGAATAATAAAATATATGACATTTTTATTATTAAAAATCTATAACAAAATAAAATACACAACATATCAGAAGATAAATGTTAAGTGAAAATATTAGCTAATATTATGTATTTTGTTAGAAGTGGACATAAAATAAATATTAGTGTAATATATACTTTGTTAAAGGATATTTTAATAGTATATATAAAAGAATGTATTCCTAATAGCAATTATTGGGTGTGATCATGAAAGGGCAAAGCCATCTTTCTTTAAAATATATCATTATAAGAAGTATAAATATATGTAAAATTATAAAATATCTTCTTTAACTTATGATAAAACTTAAACAATTTTGTCATGATCCATTTATGAACTATTGTGACCAATGTAAAGACATCAATCGGATATCTTTACAAATCTTTCCAACCATAAAAATTTTTCAAATTTTGTTTTTTTCTAACATATGCAATATGCAAGAAGTACAAGTTTGGAAATTTTCACTAAAACTTTTTCCTTGTTTCTTTATACACATATATACTTTTTTTTTGTTCCAAACCTTTGTCAAAAATAATTCTTCTCAATCAAGTGATATTTATTTTTTAAAAAATAATTAATAATTATAACAAACAAACCTCATTAATGTCATTAAGTTTAAACATATAGATATTAAAAAAATAAAATAAAATAAAATCCTTTGATAAGAAGTAACTAAAGAGATTTATATCACCTTTGAGAAAAATAAAAGTATTGAAGATCATTTTTTTTCCTTTCTTTCTAAAGGATAATTTGAAATTGAATACATAATAGACTTCCTTTGATCTTGAGAATCATAATATAATTTCTAATCCACAAAACTATAAGAATATATTTTTCTTGAAATTCCTTAAGAAACTAGAAAGAAATTTTAGAAAGAAAATCATTGAAGAACTTTTCCAACTCTTTAAAAAGAATTAGGTTTTCTTCTTAAAATAAAAAGCTCAAATCATGAAATAAAAACAATAAAATAAGACCAGGTTAGAAAAACTTAGAAGACTAGAAGATCCTAATTTGTTATTAAATACTTTGGATATAACATATTCTTGAAACTCAAAAAATTTGATTTCTTACTTTTGAAATCAAGTCAAAGACATATTTCAAAGTATGTCTTGAAAACTATTTAACAAGTCCTTTAGAGTTACTTGGTAACTAGCGTTAACTAAATGCTAGTCCAAAAATGTTTAGACAAGTTAAACTCCTACGGCCTAACAACCTACCTCTATGCCTACTAATGCACACTTCTATCCTCATGAATCACAAGTGTGAAATCAAACTCCTACATGAAAAGACCATACCTTATCTCATAAATATGCCACCATATGTTTGTAATCTTAAGTTGGGCATAAGGAGGAGTATCTACAAAACATATCTACAAGTAGAGTAAGTAATAAATTACTTAGTGAAACAACCATCATTTAAATTTTCTAATAGGTTTTAACGAATAAAATTAAATATATACAAGACATATATTAAATCAATTTCTTACCATAAGTATTTCACATTTATTAATTTTGTAAACTACACAATATGATTTGATCATATAGTATAAGCATAATATAATCATTTAATAATTAAAATGGAAAGAAAGCATGAAAGGTTCCTCCTTATTACTCTGAACTAACCAAAACCATATGTATCCTAATCTTGTGCCTCCCCATCACCTTATGTTATTTTGTGTGACTCAAAATACAAGGCATCAAGCTAATCCCACATCCTCTCCACAAAAATCACATAATTACACTATGTCACATCATCACATATGGTGCTCAAGCCAATAATCACATATAGCATTCAAGCTAATAATTAGATAGTTATTTAAGCTTTTTCATATAGAGCTCACTCCAGCTTATAAGACACTCTCCAACCCATTTTTCATATAGAACACTCACCAATCCATTTTTCATATATAATAAAGTGAGATCAAAATGTCATCCTTTAGCCATAATCATAATATAATATAAGATAGAATATAATCTAGCAAAAGAGAATTCGCAATTACCTCATAATATTACTAATGACCATACTAAGCATTTAAGCCTCCATTTCCATATGCTAGATTACCACCTCATATTTTCATGCAAGAATTCATTATCATTCATAAATATCTTTACATGTAAACTTATTTATGCATGTATAACTCATAAACAAGTCGTGCACTGATTCATCATTTTAAGCTTTCAATTTCATCATAGAAACCTATAACATACTGTTTAATTTTTCATAACATTTCCATAAACGTTCAAGCATACTTTAGAGTCATAAACTTCATACAATTGTATGTTATATTAAGGAAGATTTCATTTCAAAAACAATCATATACTTCATGGTTTTTTAGCAAAATAATGAAAGGCACAACTTAATTTTTCCAAGTTCTATAACTTCCAAAGCATTACTTACTTAATCCGGTCCTAAGAGATTTGCCTCCCTATGTTTGAATCATTCTATTTGTGATTGACACTTTCAATCGTAAAGCACTTTATATGGTGCTATTTAAATGCTAAATTGATAGTTGTTATTATAAATGAACTCTATTAATGGTAGATACTTTTCCTAAATTCCTTCAAATTTCAATGCATAAGCTACAAGTATATTCTTTAATATTTGAATGGTTATTTTAGATTATCTATCAATTTATGGATGAAAGGCAATGTTAAACCATAGTTGAGTTCCTAACACCTACTATAACGATTGCCAAAATTAAGATATGAATTGAGTACCATAATTTGACATGATAGTAACTAGAACTCCATATAATGGCATAATCTTGTTAAGGTACACCTAAGCATACTAAGTTGTGATAAAGATAGTCCTAATTGGAAGAAAATTGCTTACTTTGTCAATCTTTCAATGATAACCCAAATGGAATCATATTCTTTTTGTATTTAAGGCAACCCAATTAAAAAGTTTATTATAAGACTCTCTCATTGTCATTTTGGTATTGGGAGTGATTGGTGCATTCTGACTAAACATTAATATTTCACCTTCACTTGTTGTCAAGTGAGACATTTCATTATATAGTCTAATACATCCTTTTTCATTCCTTTCCACTAGAAGATTTCTTTTAAGTTATGGCACATTTTTATTGCACTTAGGTGTATAGTGTAAGATGAATCATGAGCTTGGTACATCAATTTATTCTACTCGTTTATTAGAACCTAAATTCTCATTTGTTAATGAACTACTTCCTCTTCATCAATACATACATCAAATTCTGATTCTTTAATTGCCTCTTTCACCAAGGTTGATTTTTTTAAGCATCCTTGATCCTTTCAATAAGAAAATGTTAGCCTCAGCAACCCACACCCAAGAGAGGTGAATTGGGTATTTTTAAAATTTTTCTTATTTTTGCAATTCTTTTTTAAAACCCTTTGATTTTGGGAAGCTATAAGAATGATTTTGATTTAAACACTTTCAAGAAAGCTTTATGAATATGTTTGCACTCAAGATATAACAATTCAATACACCTGTGCAAAGAAACTCATTCAACTATGGATGAAGAATTAATAAGTCAATGCATAGATATACACCCTTTTTACACATTTAGTCATCTATACATCATGATAAGCATTGGATTACAATTCAACATTAAAGCACAATATATCTAACAAACATCAACAACAAACTAAAGCATGTAACAAAAAATAGTAACAGCAACAAAACAGAGTATACAACACAATATATTAGCAAACAATAATAACAAAATAAAGTAAGTAATCATTAACTATACATAGATAAATAATCAAGAAATCAATACATAAATGAATTTATCTTTTAATCATTCAATTATCCAAACAACAACATAAGCATTGCAACTCAATATATCAACAAATGACAATAGCAAATCAAAGTATATACAGTAAGAAAAATAGAGTATAATCCAAAAAAATAAAGAGTAAGGGTAGAGAGATCAAACATAAAGATTTATAATAGTTTTTCCCTTAGATATCCTCATCAAGGTGTACATCCACTCTCCAAGCCCTCCAAGCTTGTGTTTCAATCCACTATCCCTTCAAGTTTCAATTAACACTTGAAGAAGCCTTACAAGTCCTTGCTCTTCCTTAAGCAAAAATTCTCTTTAAAAGGAATACTTTAGCTTTTACAAGTTTTTCCAAGGGATACCTCACCTTTTATAATTTGAAAATAAAAAAGAAGAATATTAATTCATAAAAACTCTCTTAAAGAGTGGATAGAACAAATGAAGGTATTCATTAAAGATCATTGGAGGTTTTACAAAAGATGATTAAGTTAGATATACTTATAATCCTCCTAAAATAAGGATAAGTTAATCTAATTAACTCATAAGAAATCAGTTTAAATATTTTCTCTATCCAATTTTGTATGACAAAATAAGATAAAAAAACATACAATATACAAGATTTTATTCTACCACAGTATCATTAAGGAGCCTCTATAGAATTTAGCTTTGAGGAAGTGTATATGGAGGCTTAACCTAGAAATCTGTAAAAACAAATCATTAAGGAGTGAGTTTAAGGTTTAGTAAGTAAATAATTTATAAGAACAATAATAGTTCATAATAGTTTACCTATTGAATTATCCTCCTTTGATAATTCATATCACATTTAAGTATATTAGCAACTAAGAGCCAAAAAATATTGAGATAAAAACAATACTCATGAATAATTAAACTCAAATTCATATCTCATTTAGAATAATAAGCAATAGATATAATACATTCATCCATCTTTTAACTTTTGGGCCAACCTTATACACTACCCACCTATTTGCACCCTTCTTCCTCCCAAGTTAACTTTATACTCTACATTATAATCAAGAATTTCCTATTATATATTCATATTATTGCCCCCGTCATATTTCATAATTCTAATTTCATTCTTAGTATAATTCAGAGTATAATATACACACCAAAGTTCAAGCTTCACATATCATATTTACAATGCAATTCCAATATAAAATAGCTAGTTAATCATTAGGAAGCAATATTAAAGTGCACAATAATACACACACCCACACACACACCCACACATACATATATATTAACACCACTATGCTCTTTTGCATGGCCACCATATTCATTTAGCACACATACATTTATAACTTAAGATTAATATAATAAGTTCATTACAACACACATTATAACATGTAACATCTAATCTCTCATTTCATGGTTATCCAGCCATTTCTATATTTTATGATTATCATAAACAACTCTACTTTTAATGTTTGGAGGCCAGCAATCCATGTTGGACCATTATAAATCAGGAAAATATAACATAGGTTGGGTATGTATACTATATCGTAACTTTCATATATAATTCAAAATTTGTAAATATATTGTTTATAAAGCTTATTTTATATGAAAGCAAACTCAACTAGCTTTCCATAATTTGGTAATTTGCCTAAATTAACTAAGATTTGAATGTGTTATACCTTTTAGAAAATAGATACAAAATATTCATTTTTTAAATTTAAATTTTTTATCTCTACCCATTATTTTAGTAATATCTCAAGATATATATAACATTAATTTGAACCTAATTTCATTTGAAAGTGAACTCAATTATGTTTTCAGGGATAGGTGATTTGCTTAAAACAAGCGTAGGATAAAAAGATTATGCCCTTTAAAAGTTAGCATAAAATTTTAGGAATGATGAATCAATTGTGCAATCAATTCATTTACCCTTGAGTTACATTTGCATATGGAGAATCAATTTACACTTGATTCTGATGCCCAAATTTGCCTTTAGAATATGAGAATCAATTCTACACTCAATCTACACATGAAAATGATAGTTTTCTACAATAATTTCACTATTCATCCAATCATAAGTTCCATTTAAACATATATTAGGCATCAAACCTTGATATAATCATCAATACACTTATTTAATATCTTATATCACTCATTTTTATCATTTATTATTCCTATCACATCAAATCAAACATATTTCAAGTAAAATCATCAAACAACTAATATTTCATCAATACCATCATATAATCGCTAAATGCATAAATTTAACTAAATTATCCAATCATTTTTATGGAAAAGAATGCTAGAAGCTAGTTTAAAGATTTTTCAATCCTAATTACATCAAAATTCATAGATTCTAGAGTTAAGGTTTAGGATACCCAATAAAACTAAATAAATCTCAAATTTCTTCTTCAATCAAGAAAAAATAAGAAAGGTTTTTTATGAAAGCAATGTTCTTACTTCGATTGGATGGAGAAATCAAAAATTAAGGTTCTCCTTACTTGACTGGTAGAGCGATGGAAAGATAGTGTAAAGAAAGTTAGGTGAATTTGGGAAATGGAAAGAAATAAGAGAGATTAGGCTTTAGAGGTTGAAAATGAGGAAAATGTTACCTTAGGGGCATTTTCAAAAAATTACTCTCAAACCTTATCCATTCTCACACTCATTCTTTCTCACATATTCACTTATATCAATATAAAACTTTATAATTCATAATTCCAACAAGTTTTCCCATTAAATTTTCACCAAATTTATATCCTCATATTTTCAATTTAATTAACTTTATATTATTCTATATTTCACACATAAAATTCTTAACTCAACAAATTTACTAGTTGTTTCAGTTGTTCTTTCTTATAAAATAATTTCTAACTTACTAATAATTAAAGAGGGTGTAATAGGAAGGACATTCAATAACTAGACCTTCACTCTTTGATGGCAAAAATTATGACTATTGAAAGTTTAAAATGATGATTTTATTAAATCCATCAACATCAATGTATGGAAAACCACAAAAATGGATCTAAAGCACCTATTAAGTTTAAAGAAACAAGGCTAGTTCTCAAACTGAAAAGTGATTAGACAAAAGATGATTTCAAAAGGAAAACATTCCATGCAAAAGTAATGAATACAATCATAAGTACCATGAATCAAGTGAATTTAAGATCTCCAAATGCACCATTGCTAAAGTAATGTAGGATAAATTAGAATTCACTTATCAAGGCATAAATTAAGTGAAGAAATTTAGAATAAATATGCTTTTACATAAATATGAAATATTTAAGATGGAAGAAAATGAAAATATTGAAAACTTCCTAAAGTCACCGTTAATGATCTTTATACTTTAGGGAGAATTACTGTTGATAAAGAACTAGTTATGAAAATATTGAAAAGTTGACCAAAAATGTGGCAATCTAAAATAGATGTTATATAAGAAAGGAACAATCTCTCTACTCTTACTTATGATGAACTAATAGGAAAACTCTTAGCATATGGAAAAAAAACAGATGAGAAATAAGTATGAAAAAAAGAAGAAAATAATACTTTTTAAAACATCTTCAAAAGATGATGATGATAAAGAAAATTATTATCTTGATCAAGAAATAAAAGAGCAAAAAATAAGCTAGCTTTGATGGTAAATAGATTTTTTAGAATACATAGATGAAAAGGTAGTTTTAAATCAAGACCACTTCAAAGAAGAGAGCAAAATAAAGGTGAAGCAAGCAATCAATCCTTAGTTTTCTTTGAATGCAAAAAAACTAGGACATAAGAAAAGTGATTTTCCTTAGTTAAATAAAAAAATCCAAAAAAAATCAACCAAAGAAAAAATTTGTGGTAGCCATTTGGGATAATAAAAATGCATTATTTGAAAAGGAAGAAGAAAATGACATCTCGAACTATTGTTTCATAACTAAAAGTTAAGATAATGATAAGGTAATAGATGATGAACTTCAATCTCCTTTTATTTTATAATGAATTGATAGAAGACTTTCACAAATTTTTAATTAAATATTTACAATACAAAGTTTTTACAAAAGAATTAGATTTTCTCAAAAAAGGAAAAACAAGTTTTGAATTTTTTTGAAAAAGAAAATCAAATTTTGACGAAAGATTTAAAGGCTTTAAAAGATGAAAATCAAGTTCTCAAAACTTTGAAGGGAGAAAAATCAAATTTTAGAAAATAACTTTAATTTTTTTTAAATAAATTAGTCAAAAAATAGAAAACAAACTTTGTTGAAAGAAAATGAGTCTTCAAAAGGGAAAACAAGGCTATCAAAAATAGTATTAAATCTTTGGAAATATAAAGGTATAAGAAAAGATCCAAATAAGCGCATTAATTTTCCAATCTCAAAATGAAAAATCTTTTTTTTAAAAGGAAAATGAATATTCTAACAAATGATCTTATAAAATTTATTAAAGGAAAGAATAATTTGAATACCCCTATAGGTATGTACAAATATTCTTTAGGAAAAAAAGGATTAGGATATCTTCATTCATATTATGATAAACACTAGATAAATTTCCTTATGAAAGCTTCACATCCATTAAGTCTTTATATTAATTATAATTATTGTGAAGATAAAATACATTTTGCCTCCTTATGTTATACATGAAAAAGAACAGTAATAAAAAAATGCTGAATGGATGCCCAAAGAAGAAAATAATAAAAAAATGGCATTAATTAGCCTCTAAGGACCTAAAAAGATTTAAGTAACTAAGAAGATCCAATCTTTTGTTATAGGAGTATTTTAAAATCATAATAAAAAAAAAGATTATTGCTTTTTACATAGTGGTTGTTAAAGACATATAATTGGAAATTAAAGTAAATTGTCTTTTCTCAAACTCATCAACAATGGCTTTGCCACCGTTAAAAATAACATTCAATGTAAAATTATAAGTATAGATAAAATAAGTACAAGATTTACTTCAATTGATAATACTAGCTTGGTTGATAATTTCAAGCATAATTTTCTTGGCATTAGCTAACTTTGTAATCAAGGATATAGATTGATTTTTGAATCCTCCCGTTGCTTTATCCAAGATAAAAGGGAAAATAAAAGGTGTTTTATTGGAAAAAGAATTAATATTGTCAATGTTTCAAATATACAAAAATATTTCTTTAAACTCTTTAAAATATCTTGCATCAACTAATGATAAAAGTTGGCTATGGCATAAAAGTCTTGGTCATTGTTGATATGCATCCTATTTTAAAACCTTGTTTGGTAATTAGCTAATAACTGTAATGGTTAACTGATTTAATTAACTATTAATTAATGGTTAATTATGTTAGCTAATGATTAATTGTGTTAGTTAATTTAACCAACTGATTGCATTAGCTGTTTAGATAAGAATGTTTGACAAAATTAATCATTTATGATTAATTATTTGTATGTAAAATAACATATAAGAGTATAAATATATTTTATGAATTATTTGATTATTTTAATATTTTAATATTTTATATTTTATATGTTATTTGTTAGCCTTGGAACCCATACCCAAGAAGGGGTGAATTAAGTATTTTTAAAATCTTTCTTATTTTTGCAATTCTTTTACAAAGCTTTTTAATTTTGGGAAGTTATAAGAATGATTTTGATTTAAATACTTTCAAGAAGGTTTTAGGAATATGTTTGCACTTAAGATATAACAATTCAATTCACTTGTGTAAAGTAACTCATTCAATTATAGATGAATAATCAATAAGTCAATGCATAGATATATACCCATTTTGCATATTTAGTCATCTATACATCATCATAAGCATTGGATCACAACATATAACATCAACAAAAATAGAGCAAGTGATCATCAACCATGTATAGATAGATAATCAAGAAGCTAATGCATAGATGAGTTTCTTCTTCAACCATTCAATTATCCAAGCAATAAAATAAACATTGCAACACAATATATCAATAAAACAAAGTATATGCAGTAAGGAAAACAGAGCAATGTTACAAAAAAATAAAAAGATAGGGCAAAGAGATTAAACATAAGAATTTATAGTGGTTCCTCCCTTAGATATCCTCATCAAGGTATACATCCACTCTCCAAGCTTTTCAAGCTTATGTTAATCCACTATCCCTTCAAGTTTCAATTAGCACTTGAAGAAGCCTTACAATCCTTACTCTTCCTTGAGCAAAAACCCTCTTTACAAGGGATTCCTCACCCTCTCAATGATTTTCTAAAGGATACCTCACCCTTTTCAATTCTAAAATGATACAAGATGGATATAAAATCTAATATACTCTCTTAAAGAGTGGATGAAACAATTAAAGCACTAAGAATAGCAGAATTTCACAAATTTAAGCTCAATTCATGATTTGATAAAAGAAAGAGTAGAATGATGTTAAAAGATGTAGTTCAAGCTCTCTCTTAGTTGTATTTTATGTTTCTTAGCTTATATAGGATGCCTATGGAGTAATATAGTCATTTGGGATTGTTAGAGATGAAAAATAGCTGTTACTAACCGTTATTCACGCACTAGAATAGCTAGAATTAATTCAGGATGTCCAGGGTGCTCTCTGGATGTCTAGAATCAATTGGTGAATCGATTCACCTAGACAGAAATCCAAACTCAACTTTAAAAGGTCATAACTTCTTCATTTTAAGTATGTTTTAAGCAAATGACCTATCGCTAGAAAGCTATTTGATTCTATTTCAAATAAGACTAGTTCCATGCTCATATCTAATTTCATTTTTGAGATATGTTTAAAATAATGAGCAAATGTTAGAAACAGTAAATCTATGAAAATCTAATTTTAAGACTCAATTTGTATAAATCATAACTCTTTCATATCTTAGTCATTTTAAGCAAATGACCTATCCATGGAAAGCTCTTTGAGTGCATTCCTATATAAAAATAATTTCATGTTATAATTTGTAATTTTCATATATGATCAAAATAATGAGCACACATTAGAAAAGGCTAGAATGCAGAAAACATACTTTTAGACTCAACTTGAAGAGTTCATAACTCTTTCATATATTAATCATTTTAAGCAAATAATATGTCCATGGAAAGCCCATTAATTATATTTTCATATGAAAAGGGCATGGCAATCAAATCACAAGTATTTTATGAGATATGATTAAAACCATGACCAAAGGTCAAAATTGAAAACATTAAAATCTCATATCTCATTAGTTTTTGAAATGTCCCTATAGGCTATCTTTTAAAATATTTTGATCAAGCTAAGATTATAAAAACATATTTAAGCTCTATATCATGAGATACTCTATTTTACAAGAAAGTCTAAGCCTTAAAATGTAAAACTATACCAATCAAGTTCCTTGACTTTTTTTTATGCTTCCAAGCTTTCAAACACTTTAATTTTCTCAACCTTTAATACTTGGATCACATTTCCTTTCTTGTCTTTCTTTCTTGTTCTAGATTTGAGCACAATATGATATTCCATTTTCTTGTTTTAATGCTCACTCTTCTTTATCTTGCACTTTCCTATATATAAGATATAAACTTTACAAACCATATAGTTAGTCCAATCTAATGTATCTAAATATTGATGCATAATTCTCGTATAAAATAAATTAGCATAAGAACATGCATAATCATTTTATTATTTAACTTGATTAATCATATGCCTAATAATGCTTATCTATAATATAGCTCTTTTAGCACATAATCAAGCATTGCTATTTCAACCATAGTATAACATGTTTATTGAAGATCTTATAGCATTTTAGTACAAAGACATGCAATGCTATTATAACATTCATTTATCATCATGCATATACAAGAATAAGTATAGTCATCATATCATATATATGCATTAATTACAACATAGTATGTCTATTAATATATATCACTTTAGTATAAGACATACAATTCTATTGTAATATTTATTTGTCATCATCAAAACTCATCACATGAAGCCTTAAGGCTAACATTATTTAGTAGACCAAATTCTCTTATAAATAATATATCATTATAATTTATTATATATTAAATATTTCTTTAAAATAAATTTAAGATAATTTTTATAGTAAATAAATTTACCAATAAAAAATTAATAACTATAAAAATGAAAATTGGCTAAAAGTTGGCATAATTGAATTCTTACAAAGATACTCCAAGATGTTTGGTCTTATTGCCGTGTAGAGATTCCAAGTTTCTATTCTTTTAGGGAGATATGCAACTACCCCCAAAAGGAATATGCAAAAGCACTATAAGGGTACTTTAGTCATTTATAAATTTATATACACTAGCTGAAGCCAAAATGCTGCAACATGTAATGTTTTAAAAAATAGTTAGTTCAGAGACAAAAGCTATTCTAAACAGTTACTTACCAAACAATTGATTCAACCGGTTTAATAAGTCAATTAGCCAAATTTGCTTTAACTAGTTAAAAGCTAACTAGAACGTTGTTTACTAAACATCACCTAAATCTTAAAAAAAAAAGATCTTGTGATAGGTCTTTTAAAAATAAATTTAAAAAAATATCATATATGTGATATATGTCAATAAGGAAAATAAATATAGTTTCAGCATTAAGACCTTTGGAACTCCTACACATAAATTTATTTGGTCCAACCAAAAATTAAGCCTTGTCAGTAAAAGGTATGGCTTGATAATTATTGATAATTTCTCTAAATATACATAGGTTTATTTTCTTACACATAAAAATGATACATTTAACATATTTGAGAAAATTTGCAAGAAATACAAAATGAAATAGGTGTTTTCATTATCAATATTAGAAGTGACCAAATGGAGGACTTAAAAAATGAATTATTTGAAATCTTTTCTAAAAATAACAACATTAGTCATAACTTTTCATGTTCTAGAACCACATAACAAAATGGGGTTATGGAAAGAAAGAATGAGATATTATAAAATATGGCTAGAACCATAATTTATGAAAATAATTTTTCAAAATATATTAGGTTAAAGTAGCAAATACATCATATTTTATTTCAAATAGATGATTCGTAAAACCCATCTTAAAGAAAACTCCATATAAACTTAAGATAAGAAGGAAGCCAAACATTAGTTACTTTTATGCTTTTAGATGTAAATACTTTATTTTAAATAATGAAAAATACAATCTTATAAAATTTGATGCAAAAAGTGATGAAAGGATTTTTTTTTTAGATACTCTATTATAAGTAAAATTTATAAAGTATACAATAAAAAAACCTTTATAGTATAGAATAATCCATGCATGTAATATTTAAAGGATCTAATGGTTCTTCGTTAAGAAAACAAGTAGATAAAGATGAACAATTGATCTCAAATAAGTAAGGAATGATAGAGTAAGCTAAGTTAAATAAAGGAGTCTAACTTCAGACACTTTCAATGAATAAGCAAGGAAGCTGCTTTTTTGAAATAAATGAAGAAATTGAGCCATTTTCCCTAAATCAAGTTGAAGAATCTCAAGAATCACTACAAAGGAGTCATAAGAATTTGCCTAGAGAATGCAGATATCATTCAAGCTATCCAAACAGCTTCATCATTAGTGATCCACCTCAACTTATAAGAACTAGTTCCTCTATTAAAAATATAACTAACTTAACTTTACTATCACATATAGAACCCAAAAGCATATAAGACAGTTTTAATGATGAAATTTGCATCAAAACTATGAAAGGAAAAATGAATAAAAAAAATGAAGTTTAGAACTATGTGACTTTACCATCTAATCATTCAATAATGAAACCAAGTGGGTTTTTTTGTAATAAATTAGAAAAATCTAGCAAAGTGTTAAAAAAATAAAGTAAGGTTATAACTCTAGGGTAAAATTAACAAAAAAGTATTAAGGTTATGCATCCATTAATAGGCTTAAATCTATTAGAATGCTACTTTCATTTAAATGTATCAAAAATTTCAAACTTTACCAGATAGATATTAAAAATGCTTTTCTAAATGACTTTTTAAATAAGGAAGTTTATGTAGAACAACATCCTAATTTTTAAAATCAAGAAAAGCGAAATCATGTTTTTAAACTTACTAAAGTCTTATATGGTTTGACACAAACTCCAAAAGCTTAGTATAAAGGGCTAAGTAAGTTTCTTATTGAAAATAATTTTATTAGAGAAAAAATTGATGACTCCTTTCATAAAAATCATTAAGCATGGGATTTTATTGTACAAATATATGTTGCTAATATTATCTTTCAATCCACTAATGAACTTTTATTTAAGGAATTTTCAAATCTAATGAAAAGAGAATTTTAAATGAGTATGATCAGAAAACTTACATATTTTTAGGACTTCAAGTCATATAACTGAAGAAGGAATCTTTATAAATAAAAAAAACATACCGATAAGCTTTTTAAGAAATTTGAAATGAATAATGCAAAAGCTATTAGGACTCCAATTGTTAGGTTTTAGATCAATATATGTAGCAGAATTTTAAAATTTTGATCTAAATCCTACCTAGGATCCATACAAAAAGGCATAAATCAGTATTAGGGTTTTACCTTATTTATACTCGTGTTCTTTCTGAACAAATCCTTGAGAGATTAAGACGAATCGAACGCTAGTCGGAAGGTACAGCATCTTTACAGTATCTACACGAAGTGAACAACGACTTCTTCCCTCCACGAAACTGCTAGGATTTGTCTCTCTCACTAAGATTAGGATTGGGCGTTTTCTGAGTGATTTAAGGTTTTATTGAAGCTAATGTGTGTTTTTTCAAAATGCTATCTTCAAATCCTTTTATAGAACTAAGGCATATTAGAATTCTAATCCCATTAGGATAATGCTTCAAAAGAATCCTAATCACATTTAACAAATATCACCTTATCCTTATCATAAAGAGAGTGAGGAGGAATATGACTTATCTACTAATTATCTAATATTAGATAATAGCATTATTTCATAATATAATTATCTAATATTAAATTAGCATATAATTATCTTATATTAGATAATAATATTATCTTATAATATAATTATATAATATTTAATAATGTAATTACTTAATATTACTTTAATATTAAATAATATCACATAATATTATATATATTACGTGAAAAATATATTATTATCTTAATAATAATATATATGCACAAAAATAAGCCTAATTAATTGAATTTTAGTCCAACTAAAATTCAATTAATTATTATCTCATTCCAACTCCTTTTGTGTGATTTTGTAAGTTTTTACTACGTTGACAATGACTCGTCATTGGGCCATAGACAGTGAGCGGTATCTAGCAATACATCACTACCACTCAAGTAATAAGAATGTCTGTGATTCAACATCTACCTAATATGTGATCAACACTTTACATCATAATCCCTTTTATAACAATATTCAAATCGAACTGGAGGCATAGAGTGGGTCATCCTCGTCAATGTTCAATTTATATTTTTTTATACTGAGTAGACATAAAATAAATGATTAATATCACATATTGATCTAATTGAGCATGACCATACATTTCTAAGTCTTACTCAATTAAGGGATTCAATGATATCTCTCTTTTATACAAGAGCAACAAATTCCATCTACATCACTCACTTTCCTGTATATGATTCGTGACATACCTAATAAATGTCTTACTTATCATCCTGATTAAAAGTAACATAGGACGACATCAAAGTAAGTATCTTCTCATGTAGCAAACCATAGTGACTTTAAGTTAAAAGATTATGTGCATTTGTGGTCATATGAGAATAACTAATGACACATTTATCTATGCAATATTCTCATAGTAGGTCAGTCTAGTACATTGTTCACTAACAATATACTCATGTATTGACTTGATATCACATAACCATGATTCATAATCATCAGTCACTATACATGTTAGTCTTGATGTATTATTACTATCCTTTTCATAATAATACTTGACTAAGGGCATTTTAGGAATAGTGAAGCTATTCCAAGGATAATTATTACATTAAGTTATAAATTGCACAGAGTAATATGAAACAAAATATAATAATTTGAATTGCCTAAAATAAGACATAATACATTATACATTTATTACAATCATCTCTATGATTGATTTCTAGGACACACATCAACACCAATGAATCCGTCCATAAAATTAGATGAAGATAAAAATGATAAGTTAGTTAATAAAAAGCAATATCATGATATGATTGACTCACTTCTTTGTTTAATTGTAAGTAGATTTAACATTATGATTAATATATGCATGTGTTAAATATCAATCAAATTCCAAAAACTCTTATTTATATGTTATAAAAAGAATATCTAGATATCTATTAAGGATAAAAACTATGATCTTTAGTATCTTAAGGATAGTTTTTTTTTAACCTAGTTGGATATTTAGATGCTAACTTTATAAGATACAAGTTAGATAGAAAAAAGTACAAGTGGGGTATGTTAATTATTAGGACAATGACTTGTATTTTGGCATAGCAAGAAGCTAGCTTCAATTGCACTTTCAAAAATCAAAACAGACTATATGGTAGTTGGAAGTTACTACACTTAAATTCTATGGATGAAAAGGCAACTTAAAGATTATAGTTTGAAATTCAATCCTATTCTTATTTTTTAATGATAAAATAAGCATTATTAATTTAATAAAAAATCCTATCCAGCACTCAATACTTAACACATTGAAATAAAGTATTATTTTATGAGAAATCATGTGTAAAAGGAGATATTTCTCTTAAATTTATAAATACAAAAAATTAATTAGTAGATATTTTTATAAAACCTCTTTATGAATATATGTTTTATTTTATTATAAAAGAATTAGGGATGACTTATTTTAATTGAATTATTTCTATCCTAAATGCTTATGATGTGTTATTATGTGAATATGTCACATTGCTTGCATCATTGTTTAGGAATTATATTAGAAACACTAGGATAGAATGTTAAGGCTATAAAATAGTAAGGTCCTTGCTACTTTGACTCTTTAGAAGGAAGAAGAACCATTCAGGTACTAAACAACATATAAAGAACCATTCAAATAAACATGTCATTTCACACCAACCTGAATACATATTTTAATATTCTTTAAATTATCAAATCCTTGTAGTTCTCTATTTCAACCCATTTCCTTTATTGCTTTTCAAAATAAAGGTCAACAATTTTAAACATAATTAAATTGGTCATTAATGAATTCAATTCCTGTTGATGGCATGCAAAACTCATCTCAACTTCTAGGTAAAATTTGATCTAATATTGAGATCATGTTTTTCGAGAAAAATTATTCCACTTACATCTATTCGTTGCAATTGTTTTTTTTTTCTTCCATAGAAATCATACTTGATTAATGGATAACATTATTATCCTTTACAAACCTTAACCTCTCCTCCATAAACCCTTAAAAACTTTACCTCTTCAATTTTCATTACTTTAACTTTGAAACCTAAAAACTTACTTACTTAGAAATTACTCATTTTTTATATATCTTGATCTTTTTCTATTTTTTTCCAAAGATTTTTGCCTATCATTGTTAAAAATCCTTGAGCTTGATTCTTATTTCAAATCATCATTTAACACCTATTCTTTGAAAAACCTAGAAATTCTTTCTTTTCTCTTTGATTTCTTCAAATGACTCAAACCCCTATTTTCACTTAAAAGAACTACAAAGATGATTTAGATATAAGGCATTATGACATTGATTTTTGCAAATGAGCTTGCATTCCACCAAGATAAATTGATGAATGCTCACTTGAATCTAAAAGTGTTGCCTATTTCAAATGGATTACAAAGATGGATTGGGAAAATTTTCTGAGGTTGGATGTCTATGCAAAACACATAAAGTTATTCTTCGCACATCTAGATGCTTAAAGAAGAGACACAAATTTGGCGGTTTACAAAAATGAATTTGAGTAAACCATTGATATAACTTTGATGAACTAGATCTTAGGCACTTCAAATGCTAGAGCCATTATGAACCTAAACAAAATCATAAATAAAGATCAAGGTTACAATGCATAAAAATGGTTCAAGAATTTGTTAACAAATTATGTGGCCAAAATATCTTTAACTGAGAGCATTTAGCTCAAATGGCATCTGATGTCATTTGAAGACTTTGTACCTTTCGCTATATCCAGGATTCAATCCTTAGTTCTCACGTGTGTGAGTCCAATGGTTCAACCACTCCTATTATAATTAAAAAAATACATCATATTATTACTTCTATAAAGTACTATGTCCTTATGGTGTTTCCATGAGTAATATAAGTAATTTTGAGGATTTCTTACTCTGGGCCATAAAAACCATATTTAAAATTAATTTTGATCGTATGTTAATCCAATATCTCATCTTTATGAAAAATAGAATGGAAAGTAATTTGGGCTATGGTATGTTAGTTACTCATAAACCATTTCAATATGGATTTTTCAAGAAAAATAAGGAAAGGAGTAAGTGGAAGAAACATTATAAATGCATATTGGTTGAAGAACTTTTCATTCAATAAGATGCCAAACTACCTGTTAGAATGAGTAAGAAGATCGTTAAGTTGAAAAATTACACCAAAAAGATTTATCAGATGATCGAAAAAAGAAAGATGAAGGTGTTTTTGGAAAAGCTCAAGAAAGAAGAACAGAGAAGAATAAAGAAGGAATAAAAGATAACAGAAGAAATAGAAGTTGAAGAAATGAAATGAAAGATCAAAATGATAAAGAAGGATTGATGCTTGTTGTAATTCCATTCTCTGGTGGTATGAAAATTAAAGGAAATTCTCAAATGAAAAAGATACAAATGAAGAGGCAAGAAAAATGAACAAAGAAGAAAGGTAAAGGCAAATGGAAAAAATCAACTTGAGAGAAGGAAGCAAGGAAATGAAAACAATAGTTAAAACTTAAAAAAAAAATAAAGCTATGAAGAAGCAACAAAGCCAATACCAAGAAGGTGAAAGGGTTGCATGTTAAAAGATTGAACAGAGTTAGAGCTTTTGAAATTTCTCCAAGTTACTATGAAACAAAGAAGAAAAAGGCAAACTAAAAAAGGATTATTGATTTTGATGAAAGGAATAGTCTTAATAGCAAGAAAAATAATGAAAAAATTGATAAAGAATAAGAAGTTAGCTAGGAAAGAATAAAATCTAGAAGAATCATTAAATAAGAATAAGAAAGAGAAAGAAGGAAAAGAATGGAAGAATCAGAAAAGAAGCAAGATGGTCAACAAATAAAAGAAAAGGAATCTCTTCCTATAGAAAAGCCATCTAAGTATAAAAGCAAAAAAAGAAAAATAGAAATTCAAATTGATGAAACAAAAGAAAGAAAGAAGAAAAGGAATAATAAGAGGAAAGAAAGAAGAAAGAAAAAGAGAAAAATAAATTAGAAAATTCTTAATCATAACACTATTCTTTAGGTGGAAATGAATTTGAAAAGGAGAGTCAAGGAGAAAGGATCAATCTTGAGAGATAAAAAGGTGTAGGGATTGATCTGGAGGAGTTTCAAGCTAAGAAACTTGATAAGCAAATGGAAAACCCAATACTAAAATCTGAGGGAAGTTCTAATCCTTAACCAAGTTAACCAAATTTGTTACTAATCTATTATTGCTATAACTATCGACTTTCTAGAATCCCTTATTTTCTAGATAATTTAAGTTTTCAAAATAATTTGCTTAAGATGTACTTTAGAGAAGTGACGAGACCATAAATGCCCATCAACTACACCTTTTACCTTAATATAACTAAATTTTACAATATAAAGGATGATGAAACTAACAACTGGAGCATTTGGGTTGAAAATTTATCATTTGATCCCACCTATCCCGCCCTACACCTATCCCGCCCTATGATTGCAATAGACTTATCAGCATGATTTTCAACCATTTCAGCAAGAAAACTTTGAATTCTATGATTTCATTCCTTTTGAACCACCTTAATTTCAATCTCTATGATCTTATCTTATAAACATAAAAGCAAAGATTTAGACACCTCCTACTAC
Source organism: Sindora glabra (assembly GCA_020226215.1). Classification (NCBI taxonomy): domain Eukaryota; kingdom Viridiplantae; phylum Streptophyta; class Magnoliopsida; order Fabales; family Fabaceae; genus Sindora; species Sindora glabra. Next base: position 52,535,861 of record CM035227.1, on the reverse strand, counting down.
TACTATCTTTGAAAACTAATGATTAACGCTAAACCATCCGATACATAACTTACTAATAACAATAGAATTAAAAAGTTAGAAAAAGATATAGAAGGATTATTAACTCAAGTGGATGTAGCTTTCAAGAAATAAAAGACCATATGGAAGCAATAATCAAGTCTCTCATAGGAAGAATTTAGCCACATTCACCTTCAAGACCTTAAGGGTTTGTAACATACTATTTTGAAGCACTTAGCATCATGCATATGCATATTTTTACTATTTTAATTATTTATAAGGCATATACAATTAGCAAATGCACAAGTTGCTAAAATTGTGGTCTCACTATCAACTTTCACTAGTATTTATGATGCTTAAACTATTTGCTACAAAAATATGTTACTTTTAAGTAATTGATAATGTCTTAATATGGAGCACCTATTATTTAATGTTGCTTACCTTATTATCCTTTTTTTTTTAGTTATACTACAAATTTTTCGCTTTGTTATAACTTTTATTTGCTATCCTTTTAGTTAGTTAATCCCATTTTAACTACATTATTGCTTTTTTGTCAAATTTTAATGTCATTTTCTAATTAATTGTTGTATATTCTTAAATGCATATACTTGGTTATGTTTTGCCAGTTAAAATTGTTCTTTCACTACTATACTTAATATTACTGGCTTTCATGATGATCTTAACTATTTACAGATATTTATTTCTAGTTTAAACATTGTATTCATCTTAACTACTACTATCATATTTCTATTTCTGTATACCAAATGCATATTTATGTGTTTCTTTTCACATGCTAAATTGTTTTTCACACTAAAACTATCTTTACTAATATATTTCTTAAAGTCTTTCTACTTTTTCATTCTTCATTTTTGCTACATAGTTTTTTGCATGAAAATCTGTTAGCTCACATGGCATTATTACTATTTCTACATATTCTCCCTATTTCACAATTTTTTAGATAAGAATTACATGCTTTTCAGCTTTTTGTCTCTTTTTTTATTTTCCTAATTTTCATCTCCATTGGTTGGAAATCTTAATCCCTTTGCTTTATTCTCTAAAATATTCCTTACCTTTCTACTTTTTTATTTTTTTGCTTATGACAAAAAAGAAAAGAAAGGACATACAAAATTTCATAAAGAATCTTTCTATTTTTATCTATCTTAGCATAAGCAAAAAGAGAGTCTTGAAAAAGAAAAAGCATGTTAACTGGGGAATCTTTTGAAAAAGGACTTTAAAAAAATTTTACATCTTTAGGAAGAGCTCTTTATTTACATGTCATTTTCTGTAACACCTTAGTTACATGTACTAATTACATATTACATGTTTTGACACCTTAGCATGTACTTGTATTTTGGCTCTAACACTTTGACTGTTTTTAAAGCTTTGCAAGGTTTTGTCATTTATCAAAAAAGGGGAGAATAAGGAACTGAATGGGAAAATTAATTTTATTTAATTTTTGGGCCTTGTTTTTATTAAATGACTTCATATTTACTTTGGCCACAAAATAGAAATTGAATTTATTCCTTATACTTTTTGGACACAAGAATTATGTTTTGATTAGAAGCCCATCAAGTGTTTCATAATATTTTTAGGTCACCACTCTTTCATTAATTAAACTCAAAATGGCCTCATAAATTAAAATTTTCCATGTGTTAAATGATTTCATATCTTCCCTCCATTTTGATGTTTATGAAATATGATAAAAACTTGCAAACAATGGATACTTGAGAGCATCCTATTTTTACTTCATCAAAAAGCTACTTTTAGCCCAAAATCAATAGTTATTAGTTTCTATAATCTTTATTAACCATTGAAAGTTTATAAACTCAAAGCAAAAAAAGAATAAACATTCTTTAGATACATGTACTTAGTTATAATATTATTTAATAATATTTGTTGCTTACAAGTGTAGACAAAGTTAGAAGAAATTACAAGTGTAGACAAAGTTAGAAGAAATCCTAGTTGAGAAGCACAATCAAGGACAAAGTTCAAAAGGCCATGTGTTTTAACCAAAGAAAGCAAGGTGGTTAATAACCATCAAAATATTATGCTTGCAAGGATGAGTTGGACTTCTAATGATATAAGTAATATGACATCATTAAAGTAAAGCTTGTAGGAAAAGCTAAAGTAACTTGGAGAATAAGTAAACTTGAAAAACAAGTAGTTACTTACCTATAAATATACTTCAACTCTTTGGAAGGCAACACACTTCCCTTGCATATCATCTTAGCTTTATTTTTCGCCGAATTCTCTCTTCAAAACATCATTTGGAAATCTACACTATTGAGTGTCTACATAAAAATTGTAAAATATCTAATGAGATGTGAGATACCTTTCTTGTATGTGTGAAATTGTAAAATAAGGTGATTAATTGACATCCTAGTTTAAATTAGGTAAATCCTACAAAATTAAATGATTGTTTGAAATTTCTAATGAAGATTGGGAGAATGAGAAGAACAAGTGTGATTTATATAAATGGGTGAGATGCTATGATAATGAATATTGTAAATTAATCACAATTAGTAAATATTTTAAATGATACATGATAGTTAATAATTTGTGATAATTTGAGAAAAGAGAAATAAATCCAAAAAGATATTCCTTTCATACCATCAAATATAAGTAAACGTTGTTGCCAAGTTTTTAAAAATCTGAGTCACCCCTTTTTAACCAACAAGCTGTATCAAGAATTGCGTTTGAGTTGCATTGTTATACCTTGTTTCGCATTTTGTGCTTCACTCTCCTTGTTCACGACGTATTGCTTCTATATCTACTTCTAGAAGAATCCACTCAGAATCAACCCTTAGCATTTTTGACCTGAAACAGTACGATTTAAAAACTTTATGATCAGTTAATTTTTTTTTCCTCAATTTCATGGATTCCGTGCTTCACAGTGGTCATCGTGTCCCCGTCTTTCACTAATGATGCAAAAATTATAGCTTCTAGATCCGGATCCCATACGGATGTAATAATAATAATAATAATAATAATAATAATATTGATAATAAGAAAGGAACCATCGGCATCCAAATTTGATTCCCATGAGCTACAGTAGCTGTACGGTCCGCATCATGGCTAGGGTTACAACCGCACTCCTTTCCTTGTTAAAGTTTCTCTCAAATCACCGCGTTCGCAAAGAAAATAAAAATTCTAAAATTTATGAACAAATGGTAAATTTGTAGAATATTCAATAGTTGAAAAGAAATAAGAAACGATGATAAGAGACATGGTTCAGAAGGATTATGGGTATGAGAAATTGATCAGCACAGATTTATCAGAGTGGTGCATGACTTTCTCAGATACCCATCACTGCCTGATTCCTATGTAACATAAACAAATTAAATAAACAGATTTAGAATAGAAAGATAGAAAGCAAGGCGATGAAGCTGATAATTTCAGAAATTGGTTTTGTTATGGCCGATGATTTCTTGGTTACGCCTCTTATATAATGGAGGGCAGTTACACGGACACGGCAAAAACCTGAAAAACCCTAGGCACTATTGCCTAATGCCTAGCTTATCCACGTTACCATTTCTTCTTTCATTTTATTAAGTTTTATTCAACGCATATATAAATTAATTTTTTTGTAAATTATATGTCATTAAATTAAATATTTTTTAGTTGAAAAATATAAAATTTAAGATAAATTATTAAATATTCAATTTATAAAAAAAAATTAATGCAGAAAAATTCATATTCGAGAATAAGTAATGACAAATTCCCTCTATCCGAGCATATTTTAGATAATTGAGAAACAGTATCTAAAAAGTACAAAAATAAATTCTTGTCAATGTAAATTAATATACATCCTTCCTATCATGGCCATTAGTACGGTATCCATATGAGATTGGAATTTACAGTGAGCTGATTAAATAAAAGTTATTATTTGAGAATACAAACAAATGACTAGGATCGTATATGTAGCTATCCAACAGTTTTTATTTGACTAATTCCAAATTTACCATAGAAGGCCACCGCCTAACGTTAAAAATTCATTAAAACTTTTTTATCACTGCTAAAATCTCTGGATTAAATTTGTTTGACATCCTTCAGTACGGTAATTGCCTAAAAAGTTTGAATTTATAATTAATCTACCATAAACGAGTTTTATTCCACCACTCACTAATGAAAAATCATTAAATCTTTTTAATTACTGTTAAAATTTTAAAAAATTATCAATTATTATTAATCATTTTTAATAATATATTATCTTCTCATTCACTAATTTATCAATGACAATTGAGCAAATTTAAGCCCAAAAAAATTTATATTAACATTGTATCAAATTTAAACTTTATAAAAATTTTCCTATTTTGCTAGCGTTCTTGCTAATACAATAACACTTGTTAGTGACATAATAACACTTCCTATTGTCTTCGGAGGTTCTCTTTTAGGGGTTGAAAAAAATTCTTCCATTTTGATATTTCTCAAACACCATTGATATTTCAATTTCAGATGGATTTAATTCTAAAACTAAGAATTTTGGACAAAATAGAGTAATAAAACTAGTACTTTTCTATATGCCTCCTGTAATAATCCCTTAATGATATCAAACTCAGAAAAATTAATCGACTCGCTGAAAAACTTATCCCCAGCCTAATCTCTTAATACTCGAAAGTGTTATGTGAAATCTTCAGTTTGCCAATTAAGTATCCTATCTTCATACAATTCACATCCATTTTGGTTCATTTAACCCCCCCCCCCTCCAAATTCAAAATTTGTCCTCTTCACTCTTTTGTCAAGTCAACTACAAAATAAAAATAGCATTTGTTGAGAATAATTTTTTCGAGCTATGAAATCCAGAAGGAAGATTAGTATCACGCCCGTTCTTACATTGTATTTCATCAATCTCAAACATTTAAGTAGTTATAAGTAATATACAAAAGATCACACCCAGACTTACACTCTGATCTATTAATCTCAAAGTTAATACTGGCATAGGAAACCTTTCTCAGCCTTCCATAACTTCGAATCCATATGATAGCTAGCCTGAAATTTACCTATTTAAAAAAATTCCACCTAAATATGCTGACGCAGCTCTAAAAGTCACGTCCAGATCATCTAATCTTGTGTGCACAACTATCTACGTTGAAAACACTTATCTTATTTTTCCAGAGCTTGATGCTCTGGCTTGGAAATGCCGTCTCTTTCCACAGAACAAACCACTGTCACTGACACTCCCTTCTACTAAATTATCATGAACTTCGGAGAATTCTTTTCTCCATGGTTTCAAGGGTATAAGATAACTATCATCCTTGATTCTTCTCTTTCGTTCCTCTTGGCGTTTCACATTTTCTGATATCTGATGGAAGGTTCTGTTTATCTTTGCAATACCTCTTTCGACTGGTTCCATCACATGTGAAACTGTATACCTCATGTCGTCAACAATCTGCAAAAAATAATGCCAAAAAGGAGAAAAAAAGCCGTGCTAAGATTAATAAGGAGATATCCAGAGAGAGAGAGAAATGGTTTGAGGGTTAATATCTCACGATTCCACCACCTCCAAAAACCACATCACCAACACTACGGGGAAATTTTATACGCTTCTCCCACTCATAATGTGCAGCCAGCCGCACTCTGGGTGAACGTTCACAGTCTCGAAGCTCATCAGGATGAGGAGGTGTTCCTAGTGATGCGTAGTCAGCCATCACAGCTACATTACGAACACACCTCTCGCCCCTTTTGTAAGGTGCTGCAGGAAAGACATAAACGTGCACAACAGCGGCAACGGCCATCTGTCAATTTTTAAAAGGGAAAACCACATTAAGCTGTCTTCCCCAAACTTGAGAGCTGACTCATTTTATAAAGTAAATGACACTCACAAGTCTTATCTTAAAGGGTACATCAAGCCACCGAACCTACTAAGATTTACCTTTCATGTTTGATAACATGAAAGATTCGGATCTCTAAATGGGCTCCAGAAGATAGAGCAGATCCCGACATTGCACATTCCACAATGGATGATATATATTACATATAACACAAACCCTTTAAAAGGAAAATCCTTAATTCATGCTGATTCACATGCCATCCATGCATGTTCCTGGCAATTCAGAAAAGGGATAGATCTTGAAACCAAGGGAAGATGCATTGAGAAGGCAGGGGCAAGCACTAATCATCACCATCCTACCAATCTCATGGGTTGAAGTGAAAAGAAAAAGCATCATAATTGTTAAGGAAATTCTAAAGTAGAAAACAACGAAATTCATTGCAGTTTATAACTCATTCATGATTCATCCATTAAAATATGAACCACTGCCAAAGTCCCTCAGTAAGCGTCACAAAAGCATTAAAAGAGAGACTGCTCCCCTCATGCATTGAGTTAAAAACACGAGTACGTACACGTAGCATATGTTTATATTATAAAGAGAAGCAATTTTCAGCCAGGTAATCCACACTACAAGCAACAGGAAAAAGAAATACATGAAGAAATATCCCATATATCCATATAGTCACACGATACTGATTGAACTTCTAGAGAACACCACAGATGAAACTATATATTAGTATTCCTCCAGATTTAAAGGCATTGATGATCATCACACAGACGATGACAATCAAGGTTATGGAGAAAATAAATGACTCACCTCAATACAGATGATATAATCTTGTATACGTGTTTTCAGCTCCTGAGCCAATGACCCTTTAAATGCTCCCATTGAAAATAGAAAAGCAACAGCCACTCCTTGCCACCATGTCAAGAAGACAATTGACTTAAAGGTTAGAAACTTTGCCAATGGTTTGATGGGCTCCAACCTATCTTTGGTGACATAATAGAACTGTACAAGGCAGTAAAGGGCCCATGTCTGACTAAAATTGAGAACAATCGCCAAGTAGGGATACCTGCAAGCAAATAAGAATCATTAAGCACTTCCATCTCCAACAGAAAAGTAAATTCAGTTCTTCCCGGGGTACTCCCAGGCTCCCAGCAATGCATGAAGTTCAGCATTTCAGCCCTTTATGTGTATGCATCATTAGGTGTGTTTTCTCGAATCGTAGAAAGTGGAAGGAGAAATTTGTCTTGTATAAAACGGTCTCGTAAGTACATACGATGTCGATATAATTATAATTAGAAAGGAAAAGGATGTGAGAAAGACGTGAAAGAATGAAGAGAATAATAAAACAAATAATAGAAAAAAAAATTTTGAATGCGACAAAAGAATTAAAAGTTGATGAATTGAAAATGTTGAGTTGCTTGAAAGATGTGTTTGCATTCAAACATGGAAGAAAATTTAGTCTCAGGATTTACTCAAAACCAGCATCACGTGAGATGTAGAGCCATGAGGGTTATAAAATGTGCTGTTAATTGAAGAGCAGGGATGATAGCACCTAGAAAAGTAAGTGTCAAATAAGAATAATGCGAGCAAGGGAAAATAGTGAGAAATATTGAGGCATAGGAGCATTACTTTTTCTGGGTTTTTAGTGCAACTTGGACATGGGATAGTGAGAAGGAAACAGTGTAGTTTGATCTCTTGTCTAGTAGATATTTCGGTTATAATCCAGCCAAGTTTGCCAGCCACAAATTATATAGTGTGTTCCACTAAGTAATCATTTTATTTTACCGTGTACAATTTTTTAGCATGGAAGTTATTCACGATACACAAATAAGCAAGACAAAGGGCAGTATCATATGTTACCCGTATTTCCAATCAAACTGCCCTTCTCCATAAATGCCAAAAAACTCAAGAATGATAGCCAGGAGTGCACAAATTGTCTTCAATATCATCTGGAAAGCAGGTTTTAGTAAGCAACAAGAGTTTTCCTTATCTTTTCTGTTGGAAGTGGGTGACATATTTTCACAACTGAAATCAGACATACATATTGTACAATGCCAATTTTCACAGCATAATAGAAGTCAGGACCAAGATACCAATCTCTTAAGATGCGGTTTAATGGGTATGGGTGCTCTACAATTCCATAGGCATATGCTTCATTCAAAAGAGGAGTACTATAACTGTAGTCCATTAGGCTCAGACTTTCCATGAATTGAATTGATTTCTCCTCACCACCTATCACCATAAACGATATTGTATGAGAATGTAATAATCCTAATACATTTCAACCCCTAAAACTGAAATTGCAGCAAATGCATAGCACCTTCATCTAGTTCTTTGTGATAGTTAAGTTGATGTGTTCTGTATTTCTTTCCTATTCTAATAAAGTCTATTCTTATTAGAGAGAAAGAAAAAAAAAAAAAAAGCCCTCTCGAATACAGTAAATTTTGAAAAGTTTGAGGCATGTGAGATAAAGAGGAGGAAGATCAAAACTCTTCAATATCACAGTAGTTTTCTCACGAAATAAATATTTGAACAACAGCTACACAATCCCTTTTGACATACCTAAACAAGCTATTAAGTATCTCTCAAAGCAGTATAATGCAAAAGCCTCATAGCAGTCCCGAATAATATCACAGCTGAATGCTTCACTGGAATCCAATAATGACACAAACTGCCTCATAAAAACATCAGAAGAAGGCAATGTATTACTTTCTATCTAAAAAGAAACAGCAAAGAAAAACAAAATGAAGAAAATAAATCATAAGGCATGGATTTCTCCCAAGGTACAGAAAGCAGCACCATTGTTATTTTTGTTTGTCAAAACCATTATAGATTATAGATTGAACTTGCCAGAAAATCAACGTAATTTGTGTTATCAACAAAAAGCAAGATCTACTGGCATTGTTATCATACCTAAAGATTCATGAGAAGAGGTTTAAGATGTAGATTTTTAGCTAAATCATGCAAGAAACTGATGTAGAAAGTTTGAATAGATCATAATGTATAATTAGATTTAGTTCGTTAAGCAAAGTGACAGTAACACACATTGCAGAAGCTGGATTCCAAGTCGCAAAACATGTTCTTAAAGCATAAGTTCCTATACTCAAATCAACAAAATGGTTGTAAGTTGACAAATAATTAAATTGCATCAATGATCAAACTAACAGCAAACAGACATTCATTCAAAAATCAGTTGAACATTAAACTAACCACAATGAACCCAAGTAACAGAAATTTTTCAAAATAAAAGAGAAAGAAATGAATATAATGGTGCTAAGTGTCTCACTGATTCCACTGCATAAACAGGAACCATTAAAATAAGACCAATCAAAAACTTCTGCTCCTGTAAATAAACAGTAAAAAAACATTAGCTTTAAACAATTAAAGGAATGGACAAGAAAATATCAAGGTAAAATATACAAGTGAGTGAAAAGGGCACAGTTGTAGTAAGAAACACCAAATGCTATGTTTGGATGAGGGAGAATGAAGGAAAAAGTGAGGGAAGGATGAAGGTTTATAACTAATCCTCTAAAATTCTCCAAAACCCTCTATTATTCACTACTTTATGTTCCTCCAATTTGGAAGATTTTAGAGGATTTTCTAAATATCCGAACAAGAAGAAGGAAGTCCTCCCCTAACCATCCATCCTCCTCCCTTTCCTTGCTTTCTATTCCCTCTCATGGTCTTTCCTTTCTTTCTCCTCCTAACTCTCACAAGAGGAGGAGGAGAACAAAAAGAAAACTCCTGGGGATTACACCAAACAATATCTCTACTAGGGAAGGAAGAAAAATGCAAAAGTAAAAGAAAAATCACCTCTGGTTGATTATAGGCGGTTAAATGCTCAAAAATTAGAAACGTGGAGAGCACAAGAGAGACAAGCACAAATATGCTAGAACTGAATATTGTCCAACTGAAGGTTCCGGCAGACTCAGCACCCAGAATTGAAGGCCACACATTCCCCAATCTGCCCGTGGACTCAACGAGTGTAAAAAGAAATATAGAAGAACATAGAATACTCATCAAACCCATTGGCCGTATAATTTATTGTAAGTACAAATAGCCTTCCCTTGATAAGCTTTATGAAGTAATATATTTGCAGATTATTTAAACTGTCTGCACAAGTGTTAAAATGCTTATAATGTAATGTCTAATATTTTTCTTTTCCTTCTGTCTTGACTGGATGAAAACTGTCCCACCATATAAAATTTAGTACTCAACAGAGGAAAGCCACACTTCTTTACAGCAATTCATCAAATGTAACAAGCACCATGCAGAAGCAACATATACCATCTACAGTAGCCAGTAAGCAAGGATGTTTACTTTTGAAACAAATGGAAGAGCCATCAAGAGATATAATCCTGCATTGATTATCAAATTGATTAATTAGCATAAAAGAAACAGACAAAAGCAGAAGAACCTGAGATGCTATCCTTCAAAACAAGTACTGAGAGTTCAACGAGTATGTAAGCACATACTCATTAGCAGAAAACAATGAGAAAACCCTGAGATACAAAATACATAAAGCACTATAACTTCCGTAGGTGCCTCTACATGTGCATATATCTAGTCACCAATGACCAAAAGAACCCCAAACCAGTAGATACAGAGTACCAAAGTGTCATGCATATAAAATTTCAACCATCAATTGTGTTATACCAATATATATACAATTAAACTGTCTCAGGTTAATCCAAAATATCTGAAGCATACCAACCATTAACAAATGAACCATAAAATCCACTAACCTCTACAATGCAGTATTTAAAAAAAAAATAAAAAAATTGAACCTACGGATTCAAGAACCGCATAACAGCATAATGCAAACATCTGTCGTTCATCTCTATTCTCGCTCCCTACTTTTTCCACCAGAAGCAAACTAAGAGTATGCTACTACTTGCCTAATTCCTCTTTGAAACCTATACCAAAATAATAATAACCAAACCCTTCCGCAGTCCCTTGGTACTAGTAAAGAGTTTCAAAAACTTCAACAATACTTCATTTCTGAGACCTTCATTTCATACTTCATATCATACAGAAATCATAAAAGCAAGGAATCACCCATGATTTCAATCAAATGCATTCATCATCGCACGCCGCAATTCCAATAACGTTGATTCAATGGAAAAAGACAAGTTAAATAAAGACTTCAAGTGCAATAAACAGGGGAAAGAAATATGACTAACCGCCCTAAACAAAAGCAGAAAGCATGATAACAATGCATTGCAAAAACCAACCGAAAAGAGAACGTTCAAATCTCTGATTCACCTTTTTTTCCCCCAAGAAAAATAGAGAAGTATTTTCCCGGAAAAAAAAAAGGAACTGAAGTGTGGAGGAAGGGAATCGCATAACTGAATCAGGTTCGGCGGTTGAAAAATCTGACAATAGGTGGAGCCCACTGTCCGATCGCTACCTTCACAGCTCCAATTCCATCCGTGGTCTTACAATGAAAAATATATTTTAATTTAAAATTTAATTACTCTAGTTTTATATCCGTGCTTTGCGAGGAAATAAATTAAACATCTTTCTTTACCTTTTTTTTATACAGCGCAAAATTTACTTTAAGGAAAAAATGTAAATTAAACTTTGATATAGTTAAATACTACCCCTCCAAATTTAGAAACTTGAAAATCATTCCACTCAAATTTATAAAATTTAAGATCAATATTCATTATTAATTAATTATTTTATCAAATTATATAATTTATTTTACACAATAACAAAATATTATAATATATTATTTTTTATTTATTTTCATATATAATTTTTATATTATATAATTAATAAAAATTAAATTATATACAAAAAATTTTAATTAACTATTTATATATAAAGTATGAAATTATTATTAAAAAAAGTAATTTAATATTTTATTACATTTTAATTCTTATTTCAATTTTTCATTAAAAAATTATATAATATAATAAAATGGTTAATTAAATGAAATATAAGTGTTATTTTCAAGATTTGTAAAGTTTAAGGAATAATTTTCAAATTCTTTCAAATTGAAGGGATAAAATTTAACCATTTTTAAAATTTGATAGGATAATTTATATTTCTCCCTCAAATTTAATTCTGCAAAAGCTTAAGCCCAAATAAGAATTCATTTCATTTTCAAATGAATTCTATTAAAAAATTATGTTTGGATTTAATTTTTAATAAATTTCATTTCATTTTAAAATTTTATTTTATTTACATCCTTGCCATTTTAAAATCCTATCAAATTAACTTGGATTTTGTAAGATTTCATTTCATTTCATTTCATTTGAAATGCAGAATTTTTACCGGACAACTTTACTCTTAACCGTCTAACCCTATCTTTTGCCTTCTGCTTAATCTCAAGCTGTCTTTGCTGTCTTCATCTTTTGCTTCTGCCATCATCGTTCGGCCGTCAAAGAGATTGTTCAATATTCGTCCTTCTTGTCTTTCGGCCATCAAAGTGAAAGGCGAAATCATGTGGATTTATTTTTCTAGGCAATCTATTGTTTGATAGCCATTGTTCTTCTGATCTTTCCTTTTTCCTTGACTGATTCGTTTTACCTATCGTTACTATTGCTGTTAAAGAGAAAGGCAAGATCAATTTATTTCTGGGTTTGTTTTTGGGGGTCATTGTATTGATACCCATTATTTTGTTTTTATGCTTTCCTTAGGTTTGGGTTTGTTTTCGTAAATCTTTTGTTTGATGTTCTAGTTTTCGTAGGTATTCTTATTGATTATGAAATGAATCACCAGAGTCTGATATTGTTTTTGTTGTTTTTGTTGATTATACTACAGTTTTGTTTTGTTGTCAGGCTGATCTCCTCTGTTTTTTCCTTCTATTTTGCTGATTGTTTTTGTTGTTTTTCTCTGGCTTTTTCTTCACATGCAAACAGTATTTGGTTCCTCTTCTTCACGGCCCTTTTGTTTCTTCGGTGTAGAGAAGTTTTCCCAGAGATCTCCTTAGTGAAATTAATGGCTTCTAGTTGGCAAACTACGCAACACCCATTATTCCTTCCTTGCTTTTCTGCTCTAAAGTTCAAAACTTGGCTCACTTTGCTCATTTGTGGTGATCTCCGTTTAATTTCATTGATAGGGCCTCAAACTGAAGCAGCATCGCGAAGCCTATAAAAAACTGGAAATTTCATTGTGTGAATCAGTTTCTAGCGCGAGTTACTTGCTCTCCTCTCTGCCTCTTTGTTATTGGTCGATCCCGCACTTGCTTTCAAGGTATTCAATTTAATCACATATGCAAGCAGTTCTACACGGGATTCTGATTTTCTGAACTAGTTTGTTTTCGCTCTTGCAGAACCAGAAAAATTGTGTTTTTGGGTTTGAAGTTGCTTTGTTAATTTGACTCATTCACATATTCTCATCTCATTTACTTGTTGGAGTAATCATTGTTTTCACAGAGGAATTGGCGTTTGTTGAGCCCTTTTTTTTTAATGGGTATGGCAAGCCAATTTTAAAGGTGTAAAGTTGTTGGGGGCTAGCTTCTTTGTGCTGATTTAACAGGTATGATTGAAAAACAAACGATAATATAAATGCAGCCTACCAGTTTCTTACTATCAGAACAAAACATGGGAAAAATTTCATTAATTTAGTGTTTCTATGTTGGATATGAAATATAAGGAAAAGATTATGTCAAGTACCCACTCTTCAAAGTTGGATATGAATTCTAATGGTGAGCCATTATATTGAACTTGTGGATGTTCTCTTGATATTGGATGTTCTTCGTCAAATGTTCAGGCAAAATTTAAGTTATGGTGTGGATGATTGTTTCAAAAATTAACCAGTCTTGGCTTTTCTTCATCATCTGTCTCTCTGCATCCCAAGTTTTTTCAGGCCAATTTTGTAAGTCGTATCTTAGTTGCACCACCCAGGGGACAATTTTGTCAATTACAACTCTTGCCCTATATTTAGCACAAGTGCTTGAAATTATATTTTGCTTAAAATATAAACACTAAATGCTAGCTGTCTTGGTCTGAATGAATGAATGAGAGAGAGAGAAGCAAATTATACAAAATAAATAAAATATTATATCAAGGGTAATATAGTAAAGATAAATATTTCAAATGAATTCTACATGTTTTAATTAAAGTTCGAAATAGGAAATTTTATTTTAAAATAAATTGAAATCATATTTTATATAATTTGTTTCAAATAAAAGAATTCATTTAAAAATGATATGAAATCATTTTTTTGAAATAAAATCTTGATTTTGAGTGTGCCAAACAAAAGCTGAGTGTGCAAGAATTATGAGTATACAAGAGATAAATTATAACCAAAATTAAGTACTAAGATCATAAATTTTGTCCTTTTTTTCTTTCTGTGAGAATATTCTTTCAAAACATATTTTCAATTAAATTTTCTCAGTAATTGATATAAATTATCCTTCCACTTTATTTGACTGTTTGTCACTTCATTTTATATCTTCTTATTCTAAATAAATTCTATTGAAAAGCACATCGTATTTGTAAAAAAATTTATTTTCAGCATAAATACTTTTTTATAATAGTTGCGCTCAAAGAAATTGTTTCTGGATGGGAAAAAAAAATTATAATCGTAGGGCTGACATATCCTTTTATTTTTTTAATTTTTTTAATAAATAGAAAACTACTCTTGAACTATCCAACTACAACGTTAAAGTAATGGATTTGTCAAAATTAAATAGAAAATAGTACTTATACTTCAATATTTTGATAGAGTTAGACATTTTTTCTGTGAATGGATATATATTTTTTTGTCAACGGCCATCTACATGTGTTTACGTGTCCGCTTGTGGTTGGACACTGCCCTTGGGACAAATAACCGCTCGTAGTACTAAGTCATTTTTCTTTATAACAACTATAAGGGTCGTTAAACTATTAAAGATATTCATAAGTAAATAATATTTGATAAATTCAAGATGCAGAGAAAGATAAAGAGAATATTTGATAACAAATTTCTTCATTAAATTGAGATTGTTTCAATTAATTAGTTTTGATCAATTAACTATTTTAAACATTTAATAAATAGTTGAATTAATTAATTTATTGATTAATATGAAAAAATTGAAAATCTTAATATTTTTAAATAATTAATTCATTGAATGTCTATAAAAAAGTAAAAAATGTTTCAAATTATATACTAATTATTATTTTCAATCATTATTTTATTAAAGGTGCTAGCGCGACGAGTTAAACCTTTGTTCATTAATACATAATGTGTTGTATTTAAGTATTTAACCACTGTATCATCAAATACACCTAATTATATATATAATAATCTAATATAGAATAAAATAGTTTTTTAAATAATAAATAATTATTTAATTTTTTATAATTTAAATTTATATAATAAAATTAATATTTTAATAAAACAATTATTGTAATTTGTTAAAACTCTATTATATAATTATTTAATAAATTTAAATTTTTTACATTAAAATAAAAATTAATAAAATTAATTTATATATATAATATATATATATATTCAAATAAATCATAAAATATATTCATTCTCTTATATATTATTTTACATATAAATAATAAACAATAAGTAATTAATTTTATCAAATATTTTTATCCAAATAACTAATATTATTAATTAATTAAATCAATTAATCACTCATATAATTAACTAATTGTCAAGTAGAATTAAAATATTTAAATAATATTATATATCATTTACCTTAAGATTCTATTTCACACAATAGATAAAATAATTTATAACTTATTAAATTAGTTAATAAGATATAAACTATCCTTTATATATTTTTATCCAAACAACTAATAAATAATTAATTTTATCAAATATTTTTATCCAAACAACTAATATTATTAACCAATTAAATCAATTAATCACTCGTATAATTAACTAATTATCAAATAGAATTAAAATATTTAAATAATATCATATATCATTTAACTTAAGATTTCATTTTACACAATAAATAAAATAACTTATAACTTATTAAATTGGTTAATAAAATATAAACTATCCTTTAGAAGTATCATGTTCTAATTTATTAAAGAAATAAGTTCTAATTTAATAAAATATCTTTTGTAACTTATAGTTTATAAGTTATTATTTTTAAAATTTTTTAAATTTATTCTTATTCTTTTTATTAATTTATAACTCATACTTTTTATAATATAAATTTAAATAAATTTTTTAATAATGTAATTTAATTTACACTAAACCCTCGACAAAAAGATAAATATGTAAATAAATAAATATAAAATATTATAAAATATATTCAATTTAATTTTAATATAATTATATCTTAATTTTAAATTATATATAAATAAATAATTTTATAAAATATAATTAATTATATTTTATGTCATTAC
This sequence comes from Sindora glabra, assembly GCA_020226215.1. Classification (NCBI taxonomy): domain Eukaryota; kingdom Viridiplantae; phylum Streptophyta; class Magnoliopsida; order Fabales; family Fabaceae; genus Sindora; species Sindora glabra. Next base: position 52,519,780 of record CM035227.1, on the reverse strand, counting down.
AATTTTATTATATATAATAATAAAATAAAAATTATATAAGGTCATAAAATATAATAATAAAGATTAGATATTATATATTTAGTTTAAATATTTTAATTATATTAATATGATTTCATTTTAATATAATATGAATTATTTTAATTTTTATATATTTCTATTAATATAATCTTTTATATCATTTTATGATTGAAATTAATTTAATAATTAATTTTAAAAAAATATAATTAATTAACTTATCATATATAAATTATAAATTATTAATTATTAATTAATTTATTAATTACTACGAAATAGAACCAAAATGTACTTGTCCTTGCATCAATAAGTTAAGATGATATATAAAAGAGAATCGTTGGGCTCTCCACGTCAGAGTGTGTTTTTGTGGCTGAAGGAGTGATGGGGAACGATCTTTGGGGTTTCCACGTCGTATTGTAGGGACAGAAGAGCTGGAATTCTTATCAACGCACCAAACGGTCAGAATGGGGTTGGACTGTTTGGTAAGCGGCTACTGGAGTGAAAGCTGCCAGAATTTCTTATAATTTTATTTTAAGATTAAGATTGCTGAAATTAGGTGCCATTTGGATCAACATATTTATGAAAGTATCAAAATGAATTAATACATTTAATATGTTTAATAATTTTAATTAATAAAATTTATATTATAAATTATTTATTAAATTTAATTATTTTTTATAAAAATATTTTTAATGACTAATAAAATATTATTTTAAACTTTTATTATTATTTTATTAAAATAAAAATTTATCATTTTATTATATATATTTATCTATAATTTAATTATTAATTATTTTTTAAATAATATTTTTAAAAATTTAGTATAAAATTTTAAATAAATTAATATATCAATCCAAATTGGTATAAGAATTTTATATTTGTATCCAGTTATCATATGGCATAAATAATTTCCACCCCCCCCCCCCGGCAATGGCGCAATTTCAAGAATAATTTCAATTCTAACCATTGCATAATCATAACAGAGTAATTCTGTCTCTTTTTTCTTTTTGGTAAACTGTCTGGTTTTGTTATTGATATATGTTATACAATGCTATAAGTTGAGTATACTTTTGATAATTGATTGGCTTAGTAAAAATAAATCAAGAGACGTTTCAAATCCTATCATAATTTTTGATTTGAAAGATATTTTTATTTAGGAAGATTTATCGTAAATTACTCTCATCCAAACAAAAATGGATCTCATATCATCAACTACTTCTTTTCAAAAGTATTTTCACACGTTTTATTATTATGCGAAAATTACCTTTGTGATTTAGTTAGAAGTAAAGTATAAAATACTTGCAACTTATTTATGGGAACAATTATATATATTTTTCGTTCTTCTTGGTCCAAATATTAGTGTTTAAAATTGCTTTTAAACAACATTTTAAATTAAAAAAAAATACATTGACAAGATGATATTATATAAATCTTCTTTATACTTTTATAACCTGTAAAGATTTATCTTAAAACATAAAAAAACTTTAATCCAAAATTTAATTTTTTTTTTCTAGTAACATGTTAGGTGCTTGAATTTAACTGAAATTTACCTTTAAACACACGATACTTACAGTATTCCTTATTGTTTTATTTTAATCCCATAATCATCCTTTTTTTCACCCGTTTACTCATGAAAATCTTAAATTTAAACCTAAATATAATAATTTTTTAAGCTTTTGGAAAAAATATAATTTTTAAACTAAATGAAAGTTCAGTGTAATGTTTACCTCACAAAGAGATCAAAATGTTCTTTTGTTATATTCATCCACTCTTACTTTCCATCTTTGAATATTCTCACTTGTTTTTCGTATCCATTTCACATAAACATCTTAATCTTATAGTGTAAACAGTTAGTCATATGTTTATAAAGATGATAATTATTTTATGCCTTAAATTTTTATAAATAATATTATTAATTTTTTATTTTTAATTTTACTATAATTTTTTGCTGTTCTATTCACTTATAACATTATAGTAAATTATTAAATTTCATCTTGACGATATTAAATATGTATTTATTTTTTATTATATTTTCATTATTTATTTAAGTGTTACAAGTAAAGAGATGAACGAGGAATTATAACAAAAATAAAAATAAAAAATTAATAATATTAATTATAAAATTAAAGAAATAAATTAATCATCATTTTTATAAATAAAAAATTAATTATTATATTTACTGGATTATAAGAAGTAACTCTCAGCTTATATACACCTTAAGGGTAGAATCATTCTTCCACAATTTTTTTTCCTGAAAGTTGATTTTTCTACTTTGATATACGGTAACAAAATCTTAATCTTTTTTGTACTATATTATTGGAATTTCCAATTCGGAACACCAATAGCCTGTGAGCGGGCTAAGTTGTCTTCCATTTTTAAGCGAATTTCATATGTACTTTCGCATAAAAAATTAATTCATCTAGAGGTTTATCTTCTTCTTGAGAGATGACCTAGGGTAATGTTTTAAAAGTCGGCCCAAAAAATAGTATTATAGGATTATTTTTTAATATTAGTTGTTTAATATATTTGACATCAATTATTATTTGATATATATACCAATGTCATTATAAATTCGACATATTCAACGTTAGCTTTTAAACAAACATGGAATATATGTAACTATGTTACTTTTTTTAACATGAAGATTCATGTGTTTAATTTCTAAATATTGTTGAATCATTAACATCAAACATTAGTCTACAATTGATGTTAAAAACAATAATAGTTGACATAGAAAATAGACAACAATGTAAATTTTCAAATCCCCATTGAAAATTAACGTTCTTTTATATCTTAAATTTTACATAATATATTAATTTATATTAAATAACCAATGTGTAATGTCAATATAAAATCACAATTTTTTAGAATAGCTGACATAATTTACTAATTTTTTTAAACCAACAAAAATCATCTAAACCCTATTACACCTAGAGTAATATTTAAACCTTATTATAAAATTCAACAACCATATTATCATACAAATAGTATTATTATAAACAATAGTATTCAAGTCATATCTCAATGTCTTCATGGTAAAAAAAAATAATATGTCAAACACAATAAACACCTAAGGGCAATAGTTTCATATATTTAATTAAGTCCAAATAATTGAAGATACATAATATGTACATATTACAATAATTAAAAATAATACCTCTAAATGTCAAAGAAAAAAGTTACATTATCTTCCGATGATATTACTATTGACAAAAATCTTTGTAAAACCTATTATGGCAAAAGAAGGGTACAAGCACTTTAGAATTGATGTTATAGTCAATATTAATATTATATGATTTTATTGAAAAGAAATTTATTATATGCTTTCTACCATTAAATTTTGATGGTATCATGTGTTATTTGTTAAGTCATGAAGCAACATTATTAGCACTGGATGCTGAAACAATTATGGTTGTATGTAAAACCTATATCATATTAAAAGATTATAATATATAAATAAGTATTAGAAACTAATAATTCAAAAATGCTACATATTACACATATAATATAGGCATGAGAAATAGGAATCCAATTATCTTCAATCTTTCCTAGCATGTCTAAGAAAGATCTTCAATCCATATCCCTTCAATATGATCATCTCATACATAAAACTCCTTTACATCACCTTTATTATCCAGTGGAGGTACTCCTATAGAAAAAGGTAGAGTCTCCCTAATATCATGCCCTATGTCTTTTTCATTCTTATCACTGATAATATATCTCTTTCCTTGTACAATAACATAACACTTATGATTGAATGAGTTTGTGTCATAAAAAACTTGTTTTTCCTAAAATATCATTATAAACAACTCCCCTTTGTGACCATCCTTATTAAGCTTTACTAACGTGAATCCTAATTCATCAACATGGATGTTATTCTTATTCTCAACCCAATTACATCAAAATATAGGCACCCTGAACATAAAATAATCAATCTCCCAAATGCCTTCAATTACCCCTTAATATGACATATTAGCATATACGGGGTTCCTATCTTTGGAACTCCTCACATGCATTGCTTGATCCATCAATATAACCTTATTATTTTGCATAGTGTTCATGTTATCTTAGCCTTTTGTATAGAAAAAAATACCTATTGATGACATATCCACGATAAAAGATAACTCCATGCATAAACTTTATGCTAGCCTTCTGATGGTCTCAGAAACAATACTATTCCCTATGCCATCTGAAAATAAACTCAGCTATAAAACCAATTGAGGAATGATCGATTATGTTTAGCTTAGATTAATTGATCATTCTTTCCATAGTTTTATCCCCTTATAAAAGTTATATGCTTATTTATACAAGGTTAAACTTCATCACTATTATATAGGATGTAAAGGTAGGTCTTTATACATATTTCACGACTTATACTCACCATATAAGTACCCAATATGCAGTTACTTGCAATTATTCCCTCATGATGAAACTTTAGATGTTCAATTGCTTCCTTATTCAATAGGTAGTCATTATAAAACTCAGCTACCTTCTCAATGATATAGCCTTCAACAATGCATCCTTTTGGCCAATGTCGATTCCTCACATACCTTTTTAGAATTTTCATATGTCACTCAAAAGGTTACTTTTAACACATGTAAAAGGGCTTGCATAGTTTTATCTCTCTCATAAATAGACAACTAAATATAACATGATGTCAGAGAATAGAGGTGGGTAATATATCTCAAGCTGACATAGTATAACCATAATTTCTCTTTGCAAGTCTTCTAACTTCTTAGGTTTAATAACCTTGCTATATTCCATGCTAAAGAAAAAATAAATTCTAGTAATAATGTGTTTAACATGTTTTGGCAACATTGATTGAATAGCCATTAGTAACAATTGCTACATTAGAGCATGATAATTATAAGATTTCAAACTAACTAACTTTAAGTCTTTCATTAAAATGAAGCTTTTGATGTTTAAAGAATATCCTTGTGGCACCTAAACACTAAATAAACACTTATAAAAATTTGTTTTCTCCTTCCGAGGTAAGGTATGGCAAATTAGTAAAAGATATATACATTAGCCTCTTTTTTTAGTACTAATTCTCTTCAAATGGACATTTTAACCAAGTCTAACTCGACTTTGACTCCATCATTGCTCTTCCCTAATTTGTCCAATAGTGTTCCAATAAAATTACCACAAATATTTTTCTCCAATATATGACATTAATGTTATATCTCATAGGAAAATTTTTTCTAGTCTGGAATAAGCATATTCATCTACAAGGTTTCACGACTTGCAAGCTTGCAATATTTTCCAAAAATAACATTGATATTTTTAACCTACTCATAAACTTGATCTCTAGTTAAAGGAGTTAGAGCCGATGCTTTTTTCAACGACTTATTAAGAGCCTTCATTAGCCTATAATATCGATAGCCACAAGGAAAAAATCTCTAACAATTAAGATAAACTCTTTTTTCATGCTTTAATTAAGAAGAATAAGCACTATTTTCACAAATATGACATGCTTTATGCCTTTTTGATACTATAGCTGGATAAGTTATCATATGCTAGGGAGTCATTGATTATACAAAAGCTGGCATGTAAAAAGAAAGACTCTTGATAATATACATCAAAATTAAGATACCTTCTTCTCATAACATCTTTAGGTCTTTAATATGTTATACCAAGAAGACATATATGTTATTTCTTAGTTATTTAGGCTCGAAATCAATAAAGATAATATGATGTACTTATATTTTATGCACAACTAAGGAGGTAAGTAAATTGTAGATCACTAATATAATAGGCCATGTGTTATGTTTAATACTCATATTACTATGAGAGTTCATTCCATCTATATAAATTATAAGCCTAAGTTTTATTAGCTTACGACCAAACATAAGGAATAATGTATTAATTATCCACAATTGAGAAAAATCAATTAGATGTCAAAACTTACCATCAAGTGAAGTTTGATCCACATGCCATATTAAGTTTATAGCATCTTTTGTATTGGTAAATATTCGTTTAAACCTTGGTATTACTAGAAAATACCATAACATCTTTGCTAAAGTCCTATTTACTACAAATATCATCATTTTCCTTACTTTGTAATGTGGTGCCCTATGTTTTGGACACTCTTCTAAAGTTCTATTTTTTAATATAATATGAAATCATTAGTGTAAGCATATATTTTCTTGTATTCCATACTAATTAGATACATGAATTGTTTTGGCCTTATAAGCACAATATAAGAGTTCATTCCCTTTAGGAAACATTTCTTTCAACAATTGCAACAAAAATGTGAAATTTTTATCATTCCAACTATTCCTTACTTTAAGTTGAACAATCTTAACACAATAGATAATTGTGTAAATTTAGTGCAACCTAAATACAAAGGCTTCTTCGCATCATTTAATAAGTTATAAAGGATATGCAAGTACTAAGTGAAATATCTTCAATATAATGCACTATGTCCTTTAACCAATCACTTGCACTCATATCTATATCATCATTTTTATGCACTCTCTTACCTTGTCTCTATAAGTATAAGATGAACTAGATAATTCACCTTCCTTATGCCATATTCATCGCATAGATACTATCTTATTTTTGCTAGATTGAGAATCTTAACATAAACATAATTCTTATAAGGACACCTAATAAGCTTATTACCAATTTCATTCTCTTTGCTTACAACAAATCTAATAAATTTATCAAACCTCTTGGTATATTTAGGGCTTATATGATGAGCAAACATTCATTCATGGTCCATGACTAACCTAATATGAATAAAAAATGCAATAAATACATAAAAAAATATTTGCATATAAAAAAAAAACTCTAACATGTGAACAATATTAAGGTTTTAATTAAGTTGCTACACATTTATCAACACATATTCCAACCAAAACCCTAGGAAAAAATCAAATAGATAGAATCTAAACAAATATAAAGGTATACAATCACAACATTAAAATATTCTTTCTTAAGTTTAAAGGAAAATAAGGCATTTAAATGCACCTTAATGTAGAGAAGAAGACTTTAAAGAGGTAAAAGATGAATGAGATGTCGAATGCAAGCTTTGTTAAACTTTAGTGGGAATGTCTCTTTGGGGTACAACAAATCTTATGAAGAAGATTAAAAAATTATGCACTTTACACCTTAGTGTCAAGTTAAAGATTACCACCTATTTCAACTCTGACCCACATTTTCATGAATTATTTGATGGGCAAAGTGACGTCATTCAATTTTCCATATTGGTTGTATACTAAAACTAACATATAATATCTAACATATTATGTTCAAAGTGTTAGCAATCAAACATAATATGTTGTATACCTAAAAATTACCATCATAATTACTTTCTACATCAATTATAGTGAAAAAATAATATATTATATCAAAAAATATAATTTTAACATTAATTTATTGGAAAAAAACATGATTTCATTTTTTTTATTACAAAACAATTTGTGTCTAAATATAAGAAATTTTGGTTAATATGTGAATTATTATAATAAGCAAACACTATAACATGAAAATGTTAATGTTAAGGGGAAAAAAATAACGCGGTTGCTTTGTTTTCTTTTTATTATAGAACATCAATATCTTTTGAAATTTCAAATGATTGGTGATAACTAGAAAAGAGTTATATTTAAATATTTTAAATAAAGATAGAATTAATTTTGTCTCACTTTTTAATTGCCCTATATGTTTTGTTCTTGACAAAAGAAAGTTATTGATACATAAAAATTAGACATAAATTTTAGAGAAAGTAAATTAAGAAGTATATGAGAAAAAAAGACAATAAAAAATAATACAATTTCATTTTTTTACATATATGTCATTACATGATTATATCAACAAATAGAATAAATAATTAGTTTTTCATTATGTATTCCACATGCTATTACATTAAATATGTTGACATATACAATGTTCCATCCTCCCTATCAAATTTCTATGTTGACTAGATTTGCATCTTCTTTATATTGCTTGAAGTCGCTTTTGAGTTAGAGGATCCTGCTTCAATCCTTAAAAAAAAAAAGACTCAACATCCTTAATACACATAAACATTAGAGAGCTCAATTCTTTAATCGTTTCTCCTATTGTAACAACAAGAAAAAGTGAAAAGCTAACTTATATTTTTTGTGCCTAATCACACTATGAAAGAAGATTTTCTCCTCATGAATTGAGTTAAGGTGTAAGAAAGGTTTAGACAATACATTTGTTTCCATTACTAATTCGAAAATGTGGATTAAATATAAGGATAATTCTCCTTCTATCTTAAAAAAGCACATTTAGAGATGACTGGATTCATGTCAAAGATGTTGCCTTCTCTGATATCACAAGCTTCTCAAAGTGATTACTATAGTTAGCCAACCTGAAAAGCCAAAGATATCATATGAGAGAAGTCCTTCAAAAAGATTTAAAACATTTATAAATTTGCTTCTAAAGATAGAATGAAAGCAATCTTTAAATTCAACTTGAAAACTTGAATAATGGAGATAAATACATTATCAAATCTATTTAAAATGGAGAGTATGAGTAAAATTTATAAAACATTAAATATCAATTATTAAATCATAACAAATGTCTAAAGGTTTAATGCTTTAAAATATGGTACATAAAATTCTTTTAAATGTTAGTTTTTGGAACAATTGACATTATAAATATTCACAATCTCCCATAACCTCATGAATATTGAAACGCATCTTAAATGAGTTGACCACTAACATAACTCTATATGTCATTTTTTAACATAAATTGATGTGATAATTCATTTATGATTTTTAATAACATTATAAACACAAATATTAATTGCCTATAGACTTTTACATATCGTTTCATATATAAAATTTATGTTTAAAATATAAATATTCTTTATAGTTTTTAATAATATCATAAACCCAAATATTATTTGATATTAGATATCTTTTATATATCAGTTTATATATACAATCAACATCTAAAATACAAATATTTTTACATTTTACAATAAAATTATAAATATAAAATTAATTTGCTATAATATAGGGCAAAATACACATAACCCCTCTAAAATATGATATTCTATTAAGTAATCTGCTGAACTTTCGAATATTACAAATTGCCTCCCCTAAATTTTTTTCAAAATATGAAAAGGTTACATTTTGAGTTAAATAGCTAAAGTAACCACTGCTATCATGTTTTCCTTACTGAATTTGAAAACCATTGCCATATTTATTAAATTTTAAAATTTTTTTACTTACCAACAATTTTAAACCACTACTAAGTTAATGAACTTGATGGTGGCGATTTAGAATCATCACTAAATGATTATAGAATTATTGCTAAATTTATATTAATATTAGTGACTATTTTTTGTAGTTTTTTTCTCAAATTTGGTAATATGGTGTTAGTAAGTATTTTTATTTTTATTAGTTAATATTATTTTTTTATTTATATTAATATATTCTGAAAGCATCATTAAAAATAAACTATTAATTAACAACATTATTATCTATTAAATTCGGTAATACGGTTTTAGTTACTATATTTTGAAATCTTCAAGGTAATAACGTTATTAATTAGTCTTTTAATATTCAAACCCCTTATGTGAATCATTTTTCGTTTTAAAATTTAGGATGCATATCATCTATTTTAATGTTGTTCGATGACTTTATTTTATGATAGCCGAATGGATAACTTATTTTATCCAATTCTATTTATGTACTATCATATAATGAAGATTACCAATTTTTACTGTTTATTTTTATTTTTTTAAAAAATATAAATATAACTCTCATTTATTTTAAATGCAATGAATCTAAATAATAATTTTTAACCATTTCAAATGTAAAGTAACTACTAATTAAATGAAAATATTTTTTCTCTTCTTAAATAACTTATTTTATATATACGAATTAAGTGATTAAGAAAAGGACCACCGAGCACATGGGAGAGTACGTGCAAGGAGGCTAATAACATACAAGTGTTATGTGTGACTAATTATATTATATCATAAGATGAAATGTGTGTGCGCGCGTGTGTATTGCTTAAGAACATGGACATTATTTGTTAAAAGCACGTAAACAATAAATGTTGGTTCTTGGCCAAATGTTAAGGAAATTATGTCTCCCCGTGGGAGCCTGCAGTGCAATTTTCTGTGATGTCATTTTGCAAAAAGATTTGTCGACGTAAGGGACTAGGTTGGTTAGGTTTGAATCAACCAAGTTTGATTGAGCCAAATTGAATCAACCTACCTTGTACACTTTATAGCTTAACCCAGTTTGTGTACCTAGCTAGGTTACGCTCCAGTCAATTTGGCCGGGTCGGATTTCTAAATAATGGTTATAAGTAATCTATTCTAGTTGGTGAAAAAACGCACGTAGATTATAAAATAGTTGGATTTTATCATTTTAAATTTTGAATTTATTTTTTAAATTATATAAAATTTAAAATTAATATTCATTATTAATTTATTTTATTATTTTATTAAATTATATATTTTTTGTAAATTTTTAAATAAAAATTACGATATTATAATAATAGTTAGAAGCGCATGCTCAGAACTTTTTTTTAAAGAAATTAAAATTTTTAAATATTATATAATTATAATTTATTTTTTATGGCGGACCGAGGTACAGCTGAGAAGGCACAATTGCTCCCACCGAAATTTATAGCTTCCTGAATTGGCACTCTATATATATATATATATAAATCTACCTTTTATAAATGACCCTACTGAATTTAACCCTCTAAAGGTAATAATTTAAAGAATTCAAAGAGTGCAAAGCTCATTGTATGATTACAACTAAAAGTAAAAGGTTCTATTTATTTAAAAGGTAAAATAATTCGTCCCACAATAATTATTTTAATTTGCAATGACTTAATTTTGTGTTTTCCTGCATTGAATTGCCAACGCTATCGAGTGGTATACTTACATCTCAAACTCAATCTCTATTTTGTTGTGTTTTGTCACTTAAAAAGATTACGTTGATTAAAAAAATTATATTGTTTAAACCTCATTGTCTATCAAAATGGTAAATTGTAAATAAATCACTTTTATATAAATAATTAAATTTTACTTTTTCATATTGACTTTATTTTTCATATGTAATAAGGATAAATTAGAAAAAAAAAAAAAAAAAAAGCTTCAAAACAATCTTTATCACAATCTCATGAGTGAATAAATGGTTGTTTATTTATATTGAAAGAGATATGTGTAATAACATTGATAATGAATTGATTGTTCAATCATTTCAGAATAAGAAATTGCATTGACGACAACTATAAAATGTAATCTTTCTATATAATCATAATTCAAACAGTTATCTTATTTTGAATTTTTAATAATTGTCCTAACAAAATATTAATTTTAAAATAAATCTTGTAATTATATTATCTAATGACCCAATGTCCTTTGAGTCCTAAGTTTGCCACTGATACAAACAATATTCATAGTTAATAGTTACTAATAGAGTTTAATATTTTCAATTTTCTGAAAATAAAAGGCCTTTGAGGGATGAATTCATTTTTTTATATGACTAGATGCTTATTCCTTAATTATTAGGTCTTTTCATTATTTAATTACATCCATTCAATTAATTTGATATTAGGGTTCTACTTTATGCAAATAACTGATAAACTAACTAATCACGAATAGTATATAGTTAATACATGATAAGTTAATTAGTTATATAAAAAGTATTTCTTAAAATTAATTATTAAAGTAGATGAAAATAAAAAATAATATAAAAGATATATCAATAAAAATAGATATATATAAATTAAAATAATTAATACTAATGAAGGATGTGGATTGTAAATTATTAAAAGAATAAGAATACATTTGAAAAAATTTTAAAGTGGTAATAATTTGTAAGTTACTCAAAGTAATTTATTAAGTCAGAGTTTATTTTTTAAAATAAACTAGTGCATGAAATACCTTTATAAGTTAATTTATTTGTTACATGAATCAGAGCCTAGAACTATATATCAATGAATTATTATGTTTAAATACAATAGCAAAAAGAATAAGAATTATTATATTGAAATAGGATAGAAAGAAGAAACATTAATTTATAACATTGTTATTATTTAATTAAACACTAATGTTACAACAAACTTTTATAAAATCAAAGTTTTTTCTTAGTGAAAATAAAATAAATGAACTAATGTAGGAAATTAACCCCTATAAAAGATTTGAAAGCTTTCTCAATTTATCATATGAAACATAAAAATAAATTTTTACAAAAATTAGCACAAAATTCTCAACTACTATAATAATGATTAATGAAATAAATACTTATATTTCATCAAATTAATGTAAATATTATTATTTATTGAAGAAAATACTAATTTACATAAACATCATTATTTTTGAAAGGTAAATAATTGCTTTTATTAATTATTTATTTATAAAATTATCATCAAAATGTTTAACCTAATGGTATTGGATTAGTATTTCATCTTAGAGATCACAAGTTTGAATTAAGTTGATGTTATCCATAAGAAGGGATAAGATTCTTATTAAATGCATATTTTTTTAGGGAAAAACATGAAATTTTATTAATAAGTCAAATGTTTAACATTAAACAAAATAGCATCATCAAAAGCAAGTAGTACCTGAGATAAACTACTTGACCTAATATAAATTACATGTTTAACCCATTTAGTTATGTAATGGGCCACCACACTAACTCAATAATACATTAAACACTGATTCAAATAGATTTTTCACATATTGAAAAATTACTAAATCCCTTTAGGGACACATTGATATTCCTAGTAAGGATTTAATAGCAATTTTGGAATCACTTTCTATTTACATTGTTCTATGACAAAAATTATTTGTCACCAATAAATCTTTATGAATAGCTAATAACTCCAAATTTAGAGCTAAAGCATAATCAAAATTCGCATACGAAAATCTAATAATCATGCCTTCACTATTTTGGGCAATTGCAACCATTGAAGATTTACCCTTAACCTAAGTTGCATCCTTATTTATTTTGATAGTATATATCATGATCTAGTGGATGCTAAAAATCATAGGCCTCTAAAACCCCACTTGATAACCCAACATATTAGGTAATTTCATCCTTTAAGTTCCTAAACCATAACTCTTTTTCTCTAACATCTTTCTTTGGATCAGCCCTAAAAACTTTCTCCAAGTTAATTGCATCATGCTCATGAAAGGCCTTATTCCTTTCATCCCAAATCCATTGTATCACAATGACAACAAACACTATTATTTGGCATCAAAATTCTTGGTTTAGCTTCCAAAAAAAAATTATCCAAGCCTAACATAAATGACAATAAGGAAGCAACCCGAGTTATTAATTGGAGCCAACTAACATCAACTCCTAAGAATCATAACTTCAAAAAAATGCAACTCATTCTTCAACTCTAACAAGCACATCAAGTAAAGAGCCAACATTCATCAACTATGATAAGCACTTTTGAGTAGGTAATACATCATTCTTATATCTCCAATACATCATCTTGTGCCTCTGTTGGATATCTAGCTACCATAGTTAAGACCACATTGTTGCTTTGTCATGATTTCTAACATAGGATATTAAGGCTTTATACATAGACTTTACAGAAACTTTCTTAATGAATTTTAAGTCCAAATTAATTTGTCCTCTAAAGAGTCTATAATTGTAACCTTCCAAATTAAATTAACATTATGAAGAGAGAAGATATTACACACCAATCCATTATTCGACAACACTAAATTCAATAACACAAGATCAAACACTATCATATTCTTTAATAACTAAATTCCTTCTTTAAATGTTGGAATAAATCTTAATAACTCTTGTATGTAATAATCCTTAGTAATGCTTATTGAATTGCCTTGTCCTACTAACAAGCATGAGTTCATGATAACTATATCCTAATTTTCAATTACCCCTTTCCAAGCCCACAACCCATTAGAATTAGGTTTTTCCATGATATGGCAACACCTTTAATATTTACTCCTTAAACAATTCACTTAAGATGCCTCAGGACATATTAAAACCTTCTTGTATAATTTGGATAGGAAAGTTGCATTAATATGTATAAATTGCTTGAAGTCAAGTCCACCCCAAGTCCTTTGGTAGGTAAATAGAATTCTATGAATTTTGACTAAAAATTTGGCTTTTACCATATGAAATGTTCCTTCAGAACCTCTGACAAACTGAATCCATCTTAAAACAAGTTATCTATGGTATCTTTAATACTAACATTGTATAAATAGGTAATTACTATATTACAAAATTTACCATAACATCATTTCTATTCATGATAACACTTTTTCCCACCTAGCAAGCTTGGCTTGAATCTTGTTAATTAGACACTAAAAACCAATAGACTTTGACTTACTCAAAAATAGTAGTATGCCTAAGTATTTAGCATCCCTTCTTAGTTGTAATAATGCCATAATTCTAGATAGTCCCTCTTGAGCAACTTTTCTGACACTATGTGAATTAAAAAGTCCAAATGTAGCTAAATTTACCTTTTATTTGACTATTGCATGTGTTGACACTCAATTTCATTCAAATAATAATACATTTGATAAAGCTAAAATAAAAAATTAAAAAAATGGAAAAAAAGAAGAAAGCTAGCACTTTTCACTTTTCCTACACTGCACCCTATGAAGTTTTATTAGTCTAATTGCATTTACTCTTCGAAAGATGTAGTTAGAGGAAAAGGCAGTTTTTTCTTTTTTAACCTGTAAAACATCAAACTTTATAGCTCATCTTTCAATTTTTCATACATTGCATACTTCTTGTCTTTAATACACCTGCAAATCATTTAATGCAAAATCTTCAATAAGATTTGGCTACTAAAATTTATTCTTATAAAAAGGGTAATAAAAGTCAACTTAACGAAGGGAAAAATTAAAAAAATTCAAAGAAAAAAAGAATGAGAAAAGAATATATAGAAAAAGAATACAAAAGACAGACGAAAGAAAGGAGATATAATCAAAGAAGAAAAAGAATAAAAAAGAATGAAGAATAGTAGAAGGAAAACTCACTAAGAAAAATTCTTCACCCTCAAATTTAAACCTTTTTGCCTTTTTTCTCAAAAATATCACTAAGAAAAATTCTTGCTTTTTTGAAACTTCAAATACAACTTCAACCATAAAGGTAAATTTTATTCTCATTCATAAAGCATACATTGCATTTCTTTTTTTACATCAAGTGAAATCATACCTATTACGAGAATAATAAAAAGAGTAAAAAATTGATGAGATGAAGTCCTAAAAAATGGAAGAAATAAAGTAAAAAATATCATCTTGTTTGTGGAAAATTATAGTGATGCTTCATTACACTAGAAGGAAAAAATGAAAAGAAGAAGATGTTGAAAAAGCAATATAAGAACCATTTTAAGTTAAAATGAAAAAGTGAAATACTTGTGCAAAAAGACTTTTTTTTCCATTCTAAAATGTTTTAAAATGATAGGATGGGACAATACCATGAATTTTGACCATCCCACCCCTATTATATTTTTTTTATTTTTTAATTAGTTACTTTAAAAAAATTAAAAATTTGAAGAAATTAAGAGAGAGGTTATTGAAAAAATAAAAGAAACAATGGATGGGGTGGCATAATGCATTGTGTTGTCCCACCCATATACTTTTTTATTTTGTTTTATTTTATTTTTTCTTTATAAAGAATATATTTTAATTTGTGTTTAACAATATTATTTGTATATGTTAAGATATTATTTTATGCAATTCCTATGATTAAGCAAATTAAGATAATTTAGAAGTTCAATTTATTTTAAAATCCTTGAGGTGAGAGCTATTGTAAAAGTTGAATCGAGTGAGCTAATCAAATTAAAAATAAAATTTTAATATTATTATACATAAAAATTATCATATATTTATATTTTTCTAGATATATGATGTGTTTTAATTTATTTCACTCTATTGGATTTACACATGTACTTATAATTTGTATTGTATCTCTATTTTTTTAAAAAATATTATATATTTTTGTGAAATAATATTAAAATTAATTACAAGACAATAAATATGATTTTAATTTTTTTAAAAATTTATTTATTTAAATTTGACTATGAAATTAGACAAATTTAATACTTTAAAAATTACAAAATAATATTGAAATTAATGCCAAGGTAATAAATATGATTTCAATTTTTCTAAATAATTTCTTTACTTAAATTTCATTATAAAGATGGATAAATTTGATAATCTAAATTAAAAATTACTGATGTGATATTTTTATAATAAATAAATAAATAAAATTGCTTAAAATAATTTTCCTTTATCTTATTATTTTAATAGTTATATTATAATCATTTTATTAAAAATATTTTAAAAATAATAAAATTTGTACTTATGATATATCAAAACTAAATAATCCAATTATCATTGTAATCATGACAATACTTAACATTATTGAGGTATTTTCTTTTATTGAAATCTTACCATGAAATTAGATGGATTTAATATAAAATTAATTAAAATTAAAATAATCATACTAATATTTTTATAAAATCTTAAAAATAAAATTAATTGGAACACATGAATATTATCGTAACATTACAAGAACGGTGTCTTAGCTTTATAGTAATAGCTTTATACAATCTATTCTTATAAAGATCATATATCACTTTTGATATTATGAAATGTAAGACATACCAATCATATTTTTAGAAAAAAAAATATGCATTTATTATAATAAAGACTATTGTAATCCATTTAGAAGGTAAAATTAGAATAAATATACAATCATTCTTTAAACAAACGTTATAGAGTATTAATATCTTCCCTACATATAATTAACTCTCGAATTTGAACCCTAGAAATACAAATTTCTTTCATTATTCAAATCATACCATTAAACAATCATTGACAGCAACTCTATTCTCTTTTTGTTCATACTTTAATGTTAGAGGAGGCATAAAACATAGTCCATGTTGGTTCATTGTTTTCTTTACATATGGGCTTTCTTGTTTGTCTTATTATGGTTATCTTTATTTACTTTATGGTTAGTTAGTTACATAAAGATCATAGAATGGTTGTTGTTCCCTCTCACACACTTAATATTATAAATATCATACATATATCACAAATTTCCTATTGAAGCTTTACATTACCCTTTAGGATTAGCTTAAGGGCAAAGTAACGATGCATTTGTGATATTACTGCTCTCTATGCAAGCTAATGAAACACCCTACTTAAATTAAACCCTTTTTTCATCTATAACATCCTATAGGTGAGGATTTAAGGCCTTGCTAGTTTATAGTGGTAATAGTAAGGATAATTTAGGCACCTTTTATTAATTAGGTGTCCTAGAACTTAAACTAAATACAAATTAAAATAAACTTAAAACCACCTTATTTAAGAGAAATTTATCCTATAAGAGGAAATTTTAAGCCTAGGAAAAATCCTTATAAAACACATGAGATAACTCTTTTATGATTAATCTCTTATCTAAGTCATTCAAGTTTACTTATAGAATGATGATTAATTCATATATTAGTTAAACTAAATGGCTTGTCCTTATTTTAGAAATTAAAGTTGAATGGCTTATCTTGTGTTTTATTCTTACTTTACTAAATGTGATTATTATTTTTTTTTCTTGGCATCTTGCATCCATCATTTCATCCTACACAGATATCATTAAAGGTTATTCAAATCACTTGAACTCATTCAAAGCATGCAAAAACAAAGCATCAAAATTGACAATTAATTGTAGGCTTTAATGATTAATACTGCATACTAAAAATTTGAAGCCCATGATCATGAGTGATTAGCAATAAACCATGAAATCAATTTTAATCTTAAGTGGAATAAATGACTTTCTATTAATATCATTTTTGCATAAGTTTATCATTATATTCATGTATTGTTTAAAGATATGCATACTAATCTTTCATCCATGTTTCAAAAGGTAAAGCATCATAATTCATCTCAAAAGAGAAACATTTCTTCCACAACATCCATATTAGGCTCGCTCGCAAGCAAAGATCATAGAAGAAATAAATAGAAATCAATAACAAATGAAGAAGAACATTGATGAGCTAAAAAGGCAACTGAAAATAATCATGAAAATATTATGATCCTTAGAACATAAAAAAGTCAAAGAACGAACACCTTCTGATCAAAACCAAAATCAAGATTAGAATGTACCACCCTTAAGCACCCTAATGAATCCACCTAGCTATACACCTATTGATCCCTAAAATCCTCCTCGCCAACAAGGTATAATTCCATTAGAAGGCAATATACCTCTTCCAAGAGTTAAGTTTGTTCCATAACCTCTACCGAGGACGTAACATTACTATTATCTAATTCCTTTATTTTACTTTTTAAGACCTATAGCACCAAATGATGGCATGCATACATCAAACCACATCCTAACCTTAATGACTTTAAAGTGTAAAAAGAACTTAAGAATTCTTGACAAATGTCTATTAAGGACTTTAAAAGTAAAGAAAAGTTAGAAATACTAGAAGAAAGATTTTGACCAATAAAAGGAACCAATTGTTAGGATTGGCAACCAAACAGACGCAATGAAATTAACCGATCTTAGTCAAGGATTCATGTGAAACATTATATTAAGATAGGAATTAGATTACCTTTTTTTCAAATGCTTCCAAGGTTTGATTGGTGATCACCCTCTTTCGACTTGCTTCCGGTTGAAAATTTTGAGGTATTCACATAAACTCGTAAATCACCAACAAACGTCTCACGTGCACTAATTAGAATTCACCTCCTTTTTATCTCGTAGTGCTAGCTACACCCTTTAAGGGTTCAGAGGGGCTGCTAGGTTTTTCTATGTTGGGGAAGCATGAATAATATCAATGTTATTACCCAGCAAGCCTATTTAAATAGGTACATAGAAAATCCTAACTAATTAGGCTTTATTCCATGTATTATTATAGGCTTATTATTAGGCCTTATCATTGTAACATAGAATTTCTAACTATTAGGCCAAAATATTTTGGTCTATCAATTCTAAATCCACTAAATTCTATATGTGTGACCCTATAGGCTCTCATTACATAGGTAATGATCATAAATCACATTAATAATCATAAACAATGAGTAGTGTCTAGCAACACATCATTGTTACCCAAGTAATGAGAAATTCGATGATTCAATTGAACCTTTACATATGATTATTAATTATGTCCTTTTATCTTATACATCTAGATTGAGCACAAAACATGGATCATGTCATTTCTATATAGCCCAATCTAAAGGTTTCTTGATTCCTAGTAAGCTAACTGAAGCAAATGTAATTGATATCTCATATCAATTCATTTGAGCATAGTCATGCATTTTCTCAGTTTTACTTAATTAAAGGATCCACAGTTTGTTATATAAAAGGGACAAATTTCATCTTGATCACATAAATCCTTCCACATGAAATGTGACATATCCAATAACTACCTTTGTATTTACTCAACCATGAGTGACATAGAGTAGTATCAAAATATGAAACTCACATGTAAGGAACCTTAGCGATCTCATGTCAAAGGACCATATTAATAATGATCACTAATAATCACTCATGACATTCATATAATGATCCATGTAGTGTTCTTAGGGTGAGTCAGTCCAGCATACAAGTTATCTAACTTGTAATCATGTGCAGACTTTATATCTCATATAAGTTACCACACATGCTAATCTTAACATATCAAAGCAACTCAATCCACAATTATATATGATTAGGGATATTTAAGAATACAATTATTCTAAAGTTATTATCATAAATAAACATATTATGCAAACAATATATGTATAAATATGATAATTGAAATTATCATTAAAATAATATAATTTAAATTTACAATCATCAATATGATTAGTTTTAGGCATATACACTAACACTAATAAGTATGGAATGGTAGATGCTTCAAAATTATGCCTTCTGCCTAATATGATTATACCTTCTAAATTCAAAGTACCATAATTCAAAAAAGTATAATAGGATTGGATGTCTAATTAACCATCTAACATCTTATTATAAAAAAAAGCATTTTGTGCTTAAGATGATAAGCTTTCAATTCATTTCTTCTAAAATATTTTAATTGGTGCTGCATCAAAATGGTATACTAAACTTGATAAAAAAAAAAAAAGGTATGGCATTGGAAGGACTTGACAAATGCTTTTCTAAGTCAATACAATTATAATATTGACATGGCTTCAAAGAAAATGTAATTGTAGAACATGAAAAAGAAAGCTATTAAAACATTTAAAGAATATGCTCAACGATAGCAAATTTTGGCTACTTAATTACAACCACCTATGTCTAACAAAGAAATAGTTTCAATGTTTATTAACATATTCCATATTCCTTTTTATGATAGAATAATTAGTAATGCTTCCACCAACTTCTTTGATATGGTTACAATTGGGGAAAAAATTAAGCATAGTGTAAAAGTTAGTAGGATACTTGATAACTTAAGTGAAGGTACAAGTTTCAAAAAGGTAATAATTAGTAAGAAAAGGAAAAGGAAAATACATAATATCAATTATGATGAAAGGCAGAAAGTAAAGCAAATGAAACTCAAACAACCACATAAAAATTAGCTATTAAAATATCATTTCATGCCTTATCCATATGTGTCTTCAGCTTCTTAAGCATCATATGTAAAACCTTACTCCATTCTACAACAAATGCAAAATGGAAGCTCTCAAATGATTTAACTTTCAAGCTAGAACCCTTACTAAGGTGTCAATCAGAGAAAGACTTGAAATGATTAAGAAGGAAAGCCTATGTGATATAACTATATCCTAATATCTTACACTAAGCTTTTTCCTAAACTCTTCAAAGATGGCAAAGTAGCTTTAGCCTTAATGAAACCTATAGAACCACCATATCCAAGATGATACTATCCAAATGCCAGATGTAATCACCATGCAGAGGTTATAGATCATTTTACTGAGAATTATACGACTCTAAAAAATAGGGTTCTAACTTTACTTAATGTTAAATGGCTAAGCTTTGAAGGCATGATTAGAGTACTTGATATGACTTGTAACCTCTTACCTGACCATGGAAATTCTAAGGTTAATGCCATTAATAGAGAATTAGTAAACTACATTAAAAGGAAAGTATCTGAGATAAAAATACCAATAGGAACTATTTGCAAAATCTTATAGGAAATAGGGTATGTCCACCTATTATCATTATAAATGAAGGCTTAGTATTATGAACAAACTTATGAATTTTATAGGAGTTAAAATGGACATTCTATTAAAGATTATGTTGGCTTTAAGAAAATCTTTCAAAGTATAATGTATAATTAATTAGTTCAAATAGTTTACACCACTAAGGATGTTAGTGTTAATATAGTTGAATATTCTAGCTTCTCTTCTACTGAAGAAATTAATGAAGTGGGAAACACATAAGCATCCTTATTTATCCTTAAGTATTTAACTATTAAACACAATGAGAAAGCATATCTATCAATCCCTTCAATGCCTTCACTTAAGAATCTAGAGCTAATAAAAATTAACATTCTAATTCTCTCTCTATACAAGAAAACAAATATAGTACCATGGGATTATACATAGTAAGTTCTTTCTAATAATAACAATGTTTCTACTGCACCCATGCTAACTTCAATCATCACTAACATTTAAGATTAGTGAAATTACCCATAGTGGTCGCTATTACACCCTAAAAGCATTGGAAAAGCATAATATAGAAGAATTGGAAAGGTCAAAAAAAGAAGAAAGGATAAATCATTAATTAAAGATGTTGTTACAAAAGATAATTCTAAAGAGAAGTAAGGTGACCCCATAGGACTTTTAAATGTTAAATATAAAAAGAGTATAACTAAAAAAAAAGCCCATGAGTTCTTAAAACTTATAAAGTAAAGCGATTATAAAGTAATTGAGTAGCTAAATCACATACCTATTAAAATTTCTTTATTATCCTTATTCCTGAATCCATAAACTCATCACCAAGTGCCAATAAAAGTGTTAAACTAGGCTTATATTTGTCATGATATCTTAATTAAAAAAGTTGATGGCACTATCAGTAACATCATTGTAGATAATTATTTTACCTTTACTAATAAGATAACATTTAAAGAAATAAAGCATAACAAAACACTCTATATCTCAGTCAAGTATAAAGATCACATTATAGCAAAAGTCCTTATTGATAATGGCTCATCTTTAAATGTGATGCCAAAATCAATATTGTCCAAACTTCCTATGGATGAATCTAATATTAGACCAAGCACTATGGTTATAAGAGCTTTTGATCGAACTAGAAGAGATGCTAGTGGTGATACCAAACTCCTTATTCAAATTAGCCTACACACTTTCAACACATTGTTCTAAGTCATGGATATTAATTTGGCATATAACTGCTTATTAGGTTGCTTATGGATTCATTCAGTTAGAGCTATGCCATCCATTTTGCACCAAAAGATAAAATTCATAATAAAAAGCAAATTAATTTTTATATTTAGTGAAGAAGATATGTTAGTCACTAAGTCTTCAAGTACTTCATATGTTAAAGTAGAAAAAGAGACATTTGAAAATGCATTCCAAACTTTTGAAATTGCAAATGTTACCTATATCTAAAAATGTTACCTATCCCAAAACCATAACCATTTTCTACTTCTATAATGAACACCAAAGTTCTTCTTAAACATGGTTATAAGCATAAAAATGGATTAGAAAAATATTATTAGGGAGATAAAAAGCCTTTCAAACTTCTAATGAATGATTCTAAATTTAACCGAAGATATAAGCATATAAATGAAAGCAAAATAAGAATCATCAATGAGAAGAAGGAGAAATAATCAGTACACCCCAAAAATTATGAGCCATAAATTGAAAGGTTCATTTTTATGATTGAAAATAGAACTCCCTTCAATAGTGTTGGGTTTTACAACCAAATCTTGATAATAAATCATGTTAATACAAACAAAAATGTCAATTTGGTGTATTCATGTACTCTAGGTACAAAGCTCAACAATTAGACAATCATTGAACTTCCTACAATTATAAAAATTAATGCATAATAATTCTATGTAAACCTAAGGCCTAAAGATTTAGGTTATAGAAATGCTTTCATATTTCTATTCTAATACCTCTTTAATACCATAAATGTTTTATCTTGCACTTTATGCTCAATTCCCCTTACCTTTTTAGTTTTACTTATTTTATCGTTTTTCTTTCTTTATAAATCTTCGTTAAACACAGGCTTGAATGTGATATGGTTAAAAATAATGATGTTATACTCCCTGTGTATGATTTTAATCATCTTATTAATAATATTGATAATGATGAGGAAGGTGAAATAGATTCCTCCATAAAACTTTTAAGGCTAATTGAACAAGAAAAGAAAGAAATTAAAATTATTAAAGAATCAATCGATATAATTAATTTAAGTGCTGAAATAGACTAAAAAAATGGTAAAGATTGGTACTTTAATGCCAAAAGCTAAAAAAAAAGAAGTTAATTAGCCTCCTTTATGAATATAAAGATATTTTTGCTTGGTCATATTAAAATATGCCTAGACTGAATACTAATTTAATTGTTCATAAATTTCCATTAAAGCCTGGGTGTAAATCAATAAAGCAAAAGTTAAAGAGAATAAAACTTAAAATGGCTTTGAAGATAAGGAAATAAGTTAAGAAGAAATTTGATGTTAGATTTGTTGCAATTACTAAACACCCATAATGGGTTGCTAATATTGTTCTAGTTTTAAAAAAGGATAAGAAAATTTGAATGTGTGTTGATTATCAAGATCTAAATAATACTAGTCCTAAAGATAACTTTCCTCTATCACATATTTATATTCTAGTTAATAACATTATTAAATATGTGATATTTCATTTTACAAATAACTTTTTTAGTCACAATCAAATCAAAATGGACCCTCAAGATATAGAAAAGATAACTTTTATTACTCTTTAAGGCATTTATTGCTATAAAGTAATGCCATAGGGGTTAAAGAATGCAAGGTAACTTACCAAAGACCTATGCTAACCTTATTTCATGACATAATGCATAAAGAAATAGAAGCTTATGGCAATGATATGATTATAAAAAATAATGTAGAAAAGGATCATGATAAATTTTTGAGAAAGTTGTTTGATAGGTTAAAAAAGTCTTGGCTAGGGTTGAATCTAGTAAAATGCACATTTAGTGTAAGATCGGGGAAGCTCATAGGATTTATGGTTAGCCAACAAGGAATTGAAGTTGAAGTGCATAAAGTTCAAGCCATTGTGGAAATGCCAACTCTATGCATAAAAAAAAAGTTTGAAGCTTCCTAGGAAAATTGAATTACATTACAAGATTCATATCTCAATTGACAACTACATAGGAGCCAATATTCAAATTATTATGTGAGAACTAAATTATTGAGTGGAATGAAGATTATTAAATAATGTTAAAAAAAAATCAAGCAATCCTTGTTGAAATCACTAATTTTAGTACCTTCAAAGCTTAATAGGCATTTTATCAAGTATTTGTCAATTTGAAGGAATCCATGGGTTGTGTATTAAAGTAACATGATAAACTAGGAAGGAAAAAGCAAGCTATATATTTTTAACTAAGAAGTTCACAAATTACGACATTAAATACTCATTATTTTAGCATATATAGACATTAAATACTCATTATTAAGAGCTCTTAATGGATTAATCGTAAATTATAAATTAATGGATAATTCTAACTAATTTTTCAACCTAAAATCATCGAAAACCTTTATAATGATTCTTAAATTCTATGTTAGATAATTATTGAGGATTTAATTAATTAAGATTAGCAAAATTAAGCAACTGCTATAATCTATTAAGTTAGATCGAGATTGATTTAAAAATAAAATTTAACTGAATTAATAGATTAAACTAAAAATCTCTAATTTAATCATTTAACCCTCTATTCTTATATGAAAAATAGTGATTAACCAAACATAATTAACATAAAAATAGAAAAAAATTAAAAATCAAAAAGTTAAAAATAAATTATACTAAATCAGCATTCAACTCATACAATTCCAAGCACTCAAAATAAAGAATAAAGGGAAAAAAATTAATTAAAAAAGGTGAAGATAATAGCTTAGAATCTTATAATTCAAATAATGATGAGCCTCAAATTCCCTGAATCAATTATAAACTTAACCTTTTATAGCTGAAAAGGAAGAAACTTGGAAACGAGAAAAGTTACAATCTAGAGTTATGTAGAATTATGTAATATTCCTACTTTTGGAGGTACAAAACCCTACATCTAATTTTTGACCTTCTAAAACCTAGTGGACCAAGATCATATACCTCCTACAATTGTAAATAATAAGACCCTGCTAATTTTAGAAGCCTAAAATCTAATTTATAAAAAAAATGCACTATAAGAATTACTACAGTAAAGTCTCATAAGTCTAACTTTTAACCATTGTAAGATCCTTAAAACTACGTAGTTTCAATAAATTACAAACATGAAAGTTAAAGGTTAAGTCTTAAAAAACTTTAAACATTGGTTTAACCTTGAGTAGACCTCTAGAGCTCAAATATACCACAAAAACTAAAACTAGCTTAGCTTGAACAAAAATAAAGTATCATCTTTATGATTAATTTCAATCTTTCATACATTTGAACTAGGTTTTAGCTAAATATGAAAATTGCAAAGCTTCCTCTAAGTTTTCCAAAGCTATAAAAATCACACAAATTCAATATTTAGAACTCAAGTTATAGCCAAAAATAAAAAATAATGAAAAAATCTTATATTAATTGAATAATTTCAAAACATTAGAAAATCAATCCTACATTAATTGAATAATTTTAAAACATTAAAAAACCAACCCTAAATCACATTACAAGGTTAATTCTATAAAATTAAACATATTTAACATACTAAAAAATATAAAATAGGAAGAAATAATTGAGACAAAATCTTACACATCAATCCTATTAAGTATATCTTTAAGAAACTTACTCTTATTGGTAAGATTGTAAGGTGGCAAGTGCTCTTGCTAAAATATAATATTGTCTATCTCACATAAAAGGCAATAAAATGTAGCATTCTTGCTAAACTCTTGGCTAATCAACTTGTTGAGAATTATGGGTCCATGTAAAATGAGTTTCTTAATGAAGACATCATAACCTTATTTAAAGATAAAGAAGATATTGAATGTGATACATGGAAGTTACTATTTGATAGGGCATTCAATGCATTAAGGCATGGTGTTAATGTTGTATTAATTTCCCTTAACGAAGTTGTTATCCCATTCACAACCAAAACCAAACTTTGTTTTTATTACACAAACAACATAGTTGAATATGAAGCTTGTGCTTTAGGTATTCTTGTAGTAATAAATTTAGGGATAAATATTCTAAAGGTATATGGAAACCCTATACTAGTATCCACAATTAAATAGAGACTAAGAGACACGGGATGCTAAACCAATTCCCTACCATAGATATATATTAGAGATATCAAGCATTTTGACGAAATTACATTCCATCATATTTCTTGAGAAGATAACCAAATAGTAAATGTTTTAGCAAACTTATCCTTCATTTTCAAAGTGAATTGTAATAATGAAAAGCTTCATATCAAGATTGAAAGGTAAAATTCCCAAGCATATTACAAAAAAGAGCCAGATGGGAAACTATAGTATTATGATATTAAATGATATATCAAAAGCTAAGAATACTTACCAAGAACCGTACAAATGATTAAAAAAAAACATAAGAAGAATGGCAATAAGTTTCTTACTAAATAAAGAAGTATTGCATAAAAGAAATTATGACACTATGCTATTAAGATGTGTTAATGTTGTAGAAGCAAAAAAGATCATTGAAGAAGTAAATAAAGGTTTTTGCATAATACATACAAATAGACATGTTATGATTAAAATGACTTTGAAAGCAAGATATTATGAGACAACAATGGAGTTAGATTGTATCAATCATGTAAGAAAGTGTCATAAATGCTAAGTCTATATTGATAAGATCCACATGGCTTATGTATCACTAAATGTTCTAACAACTCTTTAGCCATTTCAATGTGAGGAATTGATATTATAAGCCTAACTAAACTAAAAGCTTCAAATGGTCACTAGTTTATTTTGGTTGCCATTAATTACTTCACTAAATGGGTTGATGCTTCTTCTTATATGAATATAACTCATAATGTGGTGTTGAAATTCATTAAAGGGACTTTGATATGTTATTATAGCATCCCAATAAGAATTATCACAAATAATACAATCAATCTGACAATAAATTAATGGTAGAATTATACAAAAAATTTAATACAAAGTATCATAACTCAGTACCATGTCACTCAAAGATGAATGGAGTCATAGAAGCTACTAACAAGTATCTTAAAAGAATCATTTAAAAGATAATAGTCATATATAAAGATTACTATGAGATACTTCTTTCCTTATTACATGGCAATCTAAGAGTTACCTCCTTCTTATTAGTCTAAGGGATGGAAGCAATACTCCTATTTTGAAGTTGAGACAACATCATTGAAATTTATAAGGGAAACACAATTGGAAAAAGTTAAGTGGATTCAAGCTTCATTCAATCAATTGAATTTTATCGAAGGAAAAAATTATCTATATTATGTCTTAACTAACTTTATAAAAAAAAGATTAATGAAGAAATATGCTAAAAAAAAGTGCATTCCTATCAATTTCAAAAAAGAGATTTGTTATTAAAAATGATGCTACTAATTTAAAATGATTTTTGAGGAAAATGGATTCCTAATTATAAAAGGCCAAATATTATGAAGAAAGCTTTCTTTGATGGAGCTTTAATCTTTGCAAACATAAATGATGAAGAGTTACCACAACCTATCAATTCAAATAAGGTAAAAACATATTATGCATGAAGCATATTTGCCTCTCATTTGGCAAAAAGGTTGATATGTTCTACCATGAAAGTAAAGCAAAGACATTTTGCATTGGGAAATAAACTAAGAAAAAAATTTTAAAAATTTAGCAGATAGATCATATAATTAGACTTATCATGATTGTTTTTATAATTTATAATGATCGAATGATATAGAAAGGTAACGGACATCATTGTTTTAAAACATATCATTAAAATGCTAAAATCCTTTCTAAGCCATGTTACAATAATATCTATTACCTTCCATACTAAAATATTTTACTTAACTATTCTTTGTTCTTAGTTCTATTGTAATAATAATATTCATTATTATGTTCCTCCTTTTTTCTATTTATATATAATGCATCTTTATATGACAAGTATGTATTAGGAAACTATAAAATGCGTAACCCATCTAAATGTGTTTGGATTACTTGAATACAATCAAGTGCATATATGGTTAAACTAAGAATTAGGATTATCTTAATTTAGTAAATAAAAAATAAAGATAATGTTAGTAGAAGTTTAAGCTATACAAAAAGTAAATATATATAATGGGAAATGGCAAAATTTAACACCCTCCAAACATGATCTTCATTGGAGAAAATCCTTAAAAGGATAAAGTAAAAAACCCTTTTAAGAGACAATCGAGTCATTATTACATACATGCATTACTACATCAAATCATGTTTACATAATTTATCTTTTCGTTGAATTGATCTCAATCAAGTTAAGTTAAGCTTGTATTGATTTAAGTCATTTAATTTTCATACTATTAAATTAAACCTAATCAAGTTAGATTAACCTCATGTTAATCTAGGTCATTTACTTTTTGTATCATTAAATTGAATTTAATTAAGTTAAGTCAAGCTTGTATCAATGTAGGTCATTTATCTTCTTAAATGAAACCTAATCAAGCCGGGTGAAGTATATTTAATCTAAGACTTTTTTCTTTTCATCATTAAGTCAAACTCAATTAAGTTAAGTCGAGCCTATATCAATCTAAGTCATTTACTTTTTATATCATTAAATCAAACTCAATTAGGTTTAGTTGGGCTAATGTTAATCCTAATCATTCATATTTTTAAATTAAACCTAGTTAACCTGGGTTAAGCTTATTTTAAACCAAGACATTTAACCTTTTACATTATTAAATCAAACTCAATTAAGTTAAGATAAGCTTATATCAATCCAAGTTATTTACCATTTTAAATTGAACTTGATCAAGTTGAGTGGAGTCTGTATCAATCTAGGTTATTTCCTATTCATCATTAAATCGAACTCAATCAAACTAAGTTAAGCTTGTATTAATCCAAGTTATTTCTTTTTCATCATCAAATCAAAATCTATTAAGCTATGTCAAGCCAATATCAATCTGGGTTATTGCTTTCTCATTGTTAAATCAAACTTAATTAAGTTGAGTCAAGTTCATGTCAATCTAAGTTATTTATTTTTCTACATTGTTAAATGAACTTAGTTAATCTGAGTCAAGTCTGTGTCAATTCAAGGCATTCACTTTCTTAGTTTAAATTCAATTAAGTTGAGTCGAGCCTATATCAATCTAAATTACTACATTTCCATTATCAAATCAAACCCAATCATATTGAGTTAAGTCTGCATCAATTCGGATCATTCATGTCAAACCCACTTAATATGGGTCAACCTTTATCAATTCAAGTCATCCCATTTTCATTGTTCAATTAAACCAAATAAAGCTAGGCCAAGCTTAAATTAATTTGGGTTATTTAATTTGAACTTAATCAAGTTAGGTCAAACTTGTCTCAATTCAATTATTAAGTTAGACTTAGTAGAACTGGGTGAAAACTATAGCAATTTGATTCATTTATTTTTGTTAAACATATTTAAATTAAGTTAAATTTGTGAGAAATGGGTATTTCACTAAACCTAACCCAATGCTGATAAGTTAAATCATACTTACCCATTCTTTTGTCTTCTTCACGACACTATGATCCCACATGTTAAAATTTTTTCTCTTTTTTTAGCAAAATTTCTCTCTCAATCCTTCTCCATTTTAATTCCTTCATTTTAACCCTTATCACTATTATTCCCTTATCATTTTTCAATCTCCATCACCCAGTTTCTTAGCCTTTCTCTCTTCAATTCCGTGCTTTTATGATCATCAATTTCTCCTATTTTGCTTTAAATCACTACTGCACCACCTCAACCCATAATAGAGATGCTATGATAATTTGACGATTTGTTGATCTTGCAAAAGTATAAAGTAAAGGCCCTATAATGTGAAAATAGTGTGCTTGGATATTTTACTCCATGTTATAGCTCTAACATATTCGATGATTTGTGATCCATGGTATCATGATGGTTATCCTTAATTAGGGTTTTATCAACAAGGGAAGATTTATTGTTTCTTTCAAAAAGTGTTTATAAATACCCAATAAATGATCTTGTGTGATTATTGTTTACTTAAACTTATATCATAGGTTATGTGTAGATTTTATAAGAAGTCTATGCGGAGATGCTCCATAATGGTCCTCCTTATCGATGTTATGCTAGTGACATGACAAAAATTAGGCATGACACTAAATTATTTTCTTTCTTATTGTTAAATCAAACATATCAAATTAGATCGAGCCTGTGTCAATTCAGATCATCCATTTTCTCATTATTAATTCAAACTTTATCAAAGGAGGCTAAACATGCATTCTAAGTTATTAATATTTTCACAATTGAGCTATTATGATCCTGTCGTGGATTATGTCAATGCTTTTCTCAACTTCTAATCTTAGAAGTATAAGTAAAAAAGTGCAGCTATTAATACTTAATTTTGTCTAAACAATAATACATTTGATAAAGCTAAAATAAAAAATTAGAAAAAGGAAAAGAAGAAGGAAGCCAGCTCAACCTCCCGTACATTGTATCCTACGAAGTTCTATTAGTCCAATTGCATTTACTTTTCTAAAAGATGTAGTGAGAAGAAAAGGTAGTTTTTTTCTCTTTCAACCTACAAAATATTAGACCTTTGCAACTTATTTTTCAAAATTTTCATGCACTACATACTTCTTGTCTCCAATCCACTATAAATCATTTAAAACAAAGTCCTCAGCAAGATTTAGCTACCAAAATCTATTTCTATAAGAAAGGTAATGAAAGTCAATTTAATAAGGGGAATAGATTAAAAAAAATTTAGAGAAAAAATGGAAAAAGAAGGGAACACACAGAAAAAGAATACGTAAGATACACAAAAGAAGGGAGAAATAATTGGAGTAGAAAAAGAATAAAAAATGAGAAATAGTAGAAGAAAAACACGTTACAAAAAATTCTTCATCTTTATATTCACATATTTTTCCTCCTTTCTCAAAAATCTTTCACTTAAAATATGAAAATCCTCACTTCTTCGAAACTTTAGACCTAACTCCAGCCATAAAGGTAAATTTTATTCTCATTCATAAAGCATATATTGCAATTCTTTTCTTACATTAAGTGAAATCATACCTCTCATTCATTCCAAAAAAACTTCTATTATGAGAATAATAAAAAGAGTAAAAAAAATAGATGAAATCTTAAAAAAATAGAAGAAATGAAGTAAAAAAATATCACGTTGTTTATGGAAAATAATGATAGCTTACTACCTTGGAAGGAAGAAATGATCAACAAAAGAAGATGTTAAAGAAGTAGTATGAGAAGCATTTTAAATTAAAATGAAATATTAACGTTAAGAGGCATTTTTTATTTTTGAAATGCTTTAAAATAATAGGATAGGATGGCACTATAAATGAGACCATCCACTCCCATTATATTTTTATTATTTTTTACTTATTTTTAAAAAAAGAAAATTCAAAGAAATTAAGCAAGAGAGAGAGGTTATTTTTAAAAAAAGAAAAAAAGAAATGATGGATGGGATAGCACTATGCATTATGCTGTCTCACCTATATAATTTTTTTAATTTTAATTTTATTTTTATTTTTTTTGTTTATGTTTTAACAATGTTATTTGTATATGTGAAGATATTATTTTGTGTAATTTCTATAATAGAATAAATTAAAATATTTTGAAAGTTTAATTTATTTTAATATTCTTGATGTGAAAGATATTTTAAAAATTAAATCAAGTGAGCCAATCAAACTATAAAAAAATTTCAATATTATTGAAATAAAAATTATCTGATGTTTATAATTTTTTTTTATATATAATGGTTTTTAATTTATTTCACTCTATTGGATTTACACATGTACTCATAATTTGTATTGTGTCTCTATATTTTAAAAAAATATTATATATTTTTGTAATAATGAAATAATATTAAAATTAAATACAAGTGCAATGAATATAATTTTAATTTAATAAATATAATTTTAATTTTTAAGCAATTTCTTTATTAAAATTTGGCTATAAAATTAGATAAATTTGGTACTTAAAAATTATAGAATAATATTAAAATTAATTGTAAATACAATGAATATGATTTCAATTTTTCAAAATAACTTTTTTATTTAGATTTGGTTATGAAATTAGATAAATTTGATACTTTAAAAATTATAAAATAATATTAAAATTAATTACAAGGATATTAAATATAATTTCAATTTTCTTAAACAATTTTTTTATTCAAATTTCACTATAAAATTGGATGAATTCAATACTCTAAATTAAAAATTATTAAATTAGTGCTTATTTTAAATAAATAAGGTTACTTAAAATAGTTTTCCTTTATCTTGTTATTTTAATAGTTATATTACAATCATTTTATTAAAAATATTTAAAAAAATAAAATTTATACTTATGACATATTGAAATTAAGTAATCTGATTATATACGTGATCATAACTGTAGTTAATATTATAGAGGCATTTTATTTCGCTCAAATCTTATGATAAAGTTAGATGAATTTAACATCAAATTAACTAAAATTAAAATAATTATATTAATATTTTTATAAAATATTAAAAGTAAAATTAATTAAAAAAAACATGTAAGTATTGTTATAGCATTATAAGACAAGTGTTTAGAAATTTTCTTTCTTTATTTTTATTTTAAAAAAATTTCATAAACACTACTTTATAACAATTGTTATGGGCATATATATTATTCATAATAGTAATAGCTTTATGCTACCCATTCTTATAAAGATAATATATCACTTTAAGTATTATAAATTGTAAGATACACTAATTACATTTTTAGAAAAATACACATATATTATAAATAAGCAACTATTTTTTGAATGAATATTATAGAGTGCTAATACCTTTCTTACACATAACTAACTCCCTAAATCTAAACACTAAAAATGTAAACCTCTTTTGGTGTTCCACTCATACCATTAAGAAATGATTAATAGTTACTCCATTTTTTTATTCATACTCTAACATTCAAAAAGGCATGAAACAACCTATCTCCCATATCTATCACAAGACATGTTGCAATAGCTCATATTTATGAATAATCTCCCATAATTTAATAGCCTTATTGATATTTGCTTTAAGAAATTTTTTCAAGTCATCAATGAATATTAAATAGCTAAATGATGGAGCATTACTTGAAATCTTTACCCCTCTTAATGCATTCTCTCACTGAACCTTGAAAATGAATAGTCAAAGTAACTCTATACATAGAATAAACAAGTAGGGTGAGAAAGGATCCCCTTACCTTAATCCTCTTTAAGGAATGAATCTTGGTGAAGGACTTTTATTGAGTATAACTTGGAATGAAACCAAAGATATACACTTCCTAATCTACTGCGCAGAAATATAGTTGATACTAAATAATTCCTAAAAATGGACAACAAAACCTCATTAAACCCTGTCATACACATTTTGCACATCTAATATTAACCTCACTAATCCTCTTTTATCTCCTTTTTCAAAAAACAATGTACTATTTCTTAAGCAATTAGGCCATTCTTAGCAATTCACTTAGCCATACGAAGGTTATCTGAATGGCTCAATGAGCTTATCCAACACCATTTGCATCTTATTAGCTAAAATCTTAGAGATAATTTTATAAATGAGGTTACACAAACTAAGAAGGTGAAAGTCACCAAAACAATTAGCTCCTAGAATCTTAGGAATTAGTATTATGAATGTTTCATTTAATCTCTTAAATAGATGACCATTTTGAAAAAATTTTGAACAATTTTAATTACCTGATACCCTACCATAAACTAAGCATTTTTATTGAACAAAGCATTCAAACCATTTGAGCCTACCATTTTTAAATCTATCATGGAAAAAATAGCATTATAAACTTCCTTTTCCTTTAAAATTTGACTTAGAAGTGAGTTTTACTCTACATTAATAATAGAGGCAATTAGTCCATTCAAATCTTGGGGAAATTAACCATTTCTAACCTAAAATAGTTCCTTGAAGCTCTATACAAAGTATTGTTCTATTTATCATTAATCATTCATCCATTGACTAAATAGAAATTGGATTCTAGTAATTTTATTTCTTCTTTACCTAATAATAGTAAATAAATGGTAAAACCAAGAATTAGTACACCCTTATGTAACCATCTTTCTTTCAAATGCCAAATTATTGTTTACCTAGCCAATTATTCATTCAAAGCTTCCTTTAAATTACTATTAGCTTTAAAATATTATAAATAAGTAACCCACTATAAAGCCCTTTATATCTCCTCTATTTTAGTATTACAAACCCAAATTAGCACTTATTTTAAGTAGAGCGAGCTTTCATTGTCATTGCAATCTTATAAATAAAATTAAAACCTGATAAACATGGCAGATCCTCCTTCAAAACATTCTCATTCACCTCTAAACATGAAGAATCTTTAAACCATATAGTTATAAACTTAAATGGGCAAAATCCCTTATCTTTATCAAATAATGTATCCAATGCAATAGGGTAATGATAAGAAACCAAACTTGTCAAATGAACTACAATAGCTTTTAAGAGAAATACCCTCCAAACCTCATTACAAATAATTCCATCTAATCTTTCTTTAATTGTTTATGCATCCACTCGAGCATTATCCCATGTGAATCTGAATATATATCTATACCTTTTATATATTGTACAAAGGCACTAAACATTATATAATTTGAATTACATACCAAATATAACAATCCAAGATTATCTATTGTAGCCTAGATCTCATATAGGTTATCTTATAATTCATGTCTACTACTATATTAGGACAATTCATAAAAAAAAGATAGAAACTTATTAATTACTACACCCTCATTTTTTATTAATCAATGAGTGACTCTATCATTAAACATAAGTACCTCCAAATCCAAATCTTGCACCTAAAATATAGCTAATCTACCACTACTTCTAGTAGAAACCACCATATGCTAAAATATTCCAAGCATTCTAGTAATATCCCTGATTCATTACTATGATGCCTTAGTTTGAAATAGGAATATACAATCAAGGCATTATTGCCTAACCAATGCCCTAAGGCTTTAACCATCAAGGCTTAGTTAATTCCTTGACATTTTCATACTATGGCCTTCATAGCACTAGTAAGGGCATGGTATAGCTCACATTTTTAGTCTCAAAAGTATTAGTTGAAAAGCCATCATTCATTCATACTTTGTTCTTCTAATGAGAAAGATGAACTTTCTTTTATAGATTTTGATCCTTGCTACTACGTAAACACAATCCTAAATTCTTAGTACTAAATTCTTAAGATTGCTTCACTCTCTATACGATCTTGTTTGTTGCCTTCTCCTCCATATTTCACCACTTTAGTCTGCCACTATCTAAAGAACAAGCAAGAGGAAAATCTAACTTTTGTGTACTATCTTAAGAGTATTGAAGATTAGAAACACCAAGCTAAGATTCCATATGGTAAGCCTTGTCTCCTTCCTTAACTACTGAATAACCAATGTTCTTATTTAAAACATCATGAGTGCCATTCATATTCATATTCTTTATGTCCCTCTGTGTAGCATCTAAACTTAATTTAGCGATTTCTTTAAAATTTGAAGTTCCAAAGTGCTTGATTATAATTATTTTGTATTACTAGATTTTTCCTTTTATAGTACTTTCTGAAAATAAAATAATTATTTATATATTTAATTATTTAAGCACTATTTATTTTACTCCAAGATAAAATCTAAGTATTTAATTCCTATCACGTAATATAATAATAATTTTATTTATTTATTTAGCAAAGGTGTTCTCCAAAGTTACCTTGAATAATTTTACAATGTCTTTTTCACAAAATTAAGGATATTTAAAATTTTTAAATTTGAAAATTTATAGAAGTATTAGTAAATAATTTTATTTAAATGTAAAATTTACTTATTTATTTAGCAAAGGTGTTCACCAAAGTTACCTTGAATAATTTTACAATGTCTCTTTCACAAATTAAGGATATTTAAAATTTTTAAATGTGAAAATTTATAGAAGTATTAGTACAAATTTTAGTAAATAATTTTATTAAGAATTTATCAAATATTAGGACGCTCATTCTATGCTCTTAAAATTTATTGGATTATTTTAGTAATTATTAGAAGAGAAAAGGAAGTGAAAGTAATGGTGTAAATAATAAAATGATTATAATTGGATAATGGTAGAATTTGTATAAAGATGGGCAATTCTACTTTAGATTACTTTATGATTGTTTTATTATAATATCTCCTTTTTAACTTTTTATCGAATGGATAACTTGGATTATTCCAAATAAATTTTGGTATACTATTGCATTAGATCATTGCTAGTGATTTTTTTTCTATTTAACTCCTATACTTCCTCCCATTAGCTTTTCTTTATTTACCCTTTCTCTCTTTTGTCTTTCCCTCTCAGCCTTCTCCTTTTCTCTCCTTTAACTGCTATCTCTTAATTGCTTCTAGCTATCACATCACCACTAGTCAATAACTCAAGCATCCTCCCATCTATCTATAGCTCACTAGCATCCAAAGTAGCTATGAGTTATAATTGGACACCAACAACAAATAAGGTTATTTGGCATTTCCTTTCATTAAAGATTTGACACATTCTAGTCATTATCAAGCTCAAGTCAACCTCCTTAGGAGGAAAAAAGCCCATCTAAATTATAAAATTTAATATTTTTATAGTTTTAAAGCTTAACTCAAGAATCCTAACCTAAATGTAAATTTTAGATTTTGAATATAGTATTAGTAAAATAAAGAAACTTATGATTTAGTTTATTAAATTTGAATATTAGGCATTTAGATGAAAGATC
Organism: Sindora glabra; assembly: GCA_020226215.1. NCBI lineage: Eukaryota > Viridiplantae > Streptophyta > Magnoliopsida > Fabales > Fabaceae > Sindora > Sindora glabra. Next base: position 52,482,841 of record CM035227.1, on the reverse strand, counting down.
ATAGGAAAAGAAATAGTCAATTTGAACATATGGTTTGTTCTTATAAATTGTTAGGTAGTTAGTAAGTAACAAACTTGGATATTTTGAAATCCTATAAAGAAAATGGAGTTTAAAAGTGAGTGTATACCTTACTAAAGTTTAATAATCTTTAATTTTATATTTACCTATGATTATGAATGTACACATACTCACTCAATTGTGTATCCATGCATACACATTTGTTTGTGAAGGATGGAATTGCTTTTATATTCATTTGATGGTATTATGGTTAATTTGATGGAATTGTTTCCATAATACATGTAATGGGAAATAGATAGATTATGTAAGTTATTCTTAAAAAGACATTAAAGCCATGCAATTAAGGCATGGCAATGCTTTTAATTATTCCATGATGTTGATTTATAAAGCTTATATAATTAGGATAAATGTTTGATGAATGGATATATGATGCAACAGAGGTATGGTAATATTGTTACAAATTCTATAACACATAAATTCACTAGTTATATGTATAAAGTGTATAATAGTTATTGAGTAAGTAATTGAGACCATGCAATGGTGGCATGGTGTTTTTGTTTATCTAATATTATTGTTATATTCGAACATGAACCGCTGTGATGAAATGTGGATTATAATACGCATATAAGATTTACACTACTACAGAATTACTTATTTATTTTAGTTATTTAATGAATTAAACATTAATCTTGAACCATCATTTTATCAAGCATTATAGTAAATATTTTATAATGTGAGGTACAAAATCATTATGGAAAGCAAATATTACATTAGTTCCCATAACAAATTAACCATCGTTGTTTCTTATAGGTCACATAACTTGGCAATCATTCACAATTAAATCAGTCAATTTTTAGTAAAAAAATCATTGTAAAATATTTATCTAATATTTTTTTAACATTATTTTTTAGCATCCACAATAAAATATTTATAATTAAAATTAAATAAATTTAGCATACTATAAAAAATATGTATTTTAAGTTAAAAACTTTAAAAAAATTATAACTTCAAACTCGATTGTCCATTTGGAGCAATCTTATGTCAATTTCATGTAACTTTTCAAAATCTATCCATTTGCAAAAGACATTTTATCTTTCCCAAAATTGTGAAAAATAAGTATTTTCATAGATTTTTTCACTTTTTTTTCTAGTTGTGATCATTGTTCAACTAATTTTGATTTTCACTACAATAATTTATCAAATATATAATAAGCATCTAACATCTAGATACAATCTCAAAAGTTATACAAAGAAAATACAAACAAAAATCTTTTAAAAAATATACATAAAAAATTAAAAAAAAGGGGGAAGATAAAGATTTGAGAAATAGAAGCAAGAAAGATATTTCTTATAGTTTGAACTAGAAACCTTGAATATTAAGGTATTTTCTTCATACTCAATATTAGTTGAAGGAGTATCAATAACTTACTAATGTTAGGTAGAGGATGAAGAGACATTTAAGGCTCTATAGATGGAGCTAAACAAAGATAGAGATTGAACTTAAAAATAAATAAGAGAGAAAGTGAAAGTGATAATGAGAGGAAGGAAAAAAGATATGCTTTATTTATAATGCAAAAATGCCACCATGTCTAGGGTTCTCACAAAATTTTTACTATACCTTTAAACATTATTAATTCTAAAATTGACATCTTAATAATTTTAAAAATGTCATCATATCTAAATAGATGTCAATTAATTCTAAAACTAATATCTTAAATTTCATTATTTTTTCAGTAATCTTTAAATATCATATATTATGATGTCAATTAAGTAAAAAAAATTAATGTCTTAAGTTTTCAAATAATTTCAAAAATGCCACCATATCCAAATAAATATTTGTTAATTCTAAAACTAAGTTCTTAAGTTTTCTTATTCTTCAAGTAATCTTTAAATATCATACATTATGACATTGGTTAAGTAGAAAATTGTCATCATAAATTTCTTAATAATTTCAAAAATACCATTGTATCTAAATAGATGCCAATTATTTTGAAAATTAATGTCTTAATTTTTTTTATTTTCATAATAACCCTTAAATGTCATATATTATTAAGTTAGTTAAGTAAAAAAATCGTAATCTTAAGTTTCTTGAGAATTTCAAAAAATGCCACTATATCAAAATAAATATCAATTATATTTACTAAATATCATTTTATTAATCCTAATAATTTTAAAAATGTCACTATGTCAATATAGATATTGATTTTACCTTTAATCAATGTTTATCCACTAACATAGAATCATAATTTTATAAAAGTGTAAGTATTAAAAAGATATGTAGGGATGATGGTGACTTATGAGATGAATTACATATATGAAGTCCAGAATCGAAAGGACATGCATTTAATATGTGAATTGTGATGAAGGAGATACAATATGTGAAAACTAAATCTAATAAATCATTTATGAAGGCATAAGGCAAACCCTAAAAAAACAAAAATAGGCTTGTAAAGGCATAAAGATGACCTAAGAGTTAAAAAGAGGTTTATTGCTTTCTTTGTATTATCATTTATTATTCTTATATTATTATGATATGTTGCATCCTTATAAGAATGGATAATCATGTAAGAGTATTATTTATAAGCTTATAAGGATAATGATTGTTATTAATAGAAATGTGATGTAAATGATGTAAGGCGACCTTATTTAAAAGGTTTTATTGTTTTGTATGCTCAAAAAGAGTTTTCCTGACTATATACATATATAAAAATGAATGTTGTGGTTTGTTTAACCTTTATAATCCATTTGGTGATTTCATTATCAAACAAAGGTAGTGTTTTGTAATAAATAAATATTAAAGTTAAGGTAAGTGGGTTATCATTGCAGGTTAATAAGTTTACAAGGTGAACCTACTTCCTCATTCATCTTTTTTTTAACCTTTAATTATCAACATACTCATGAGTACAATTACAAGTTTTAGTAGATATACACTTATTAAGTTCTTGTGACTCACTTTTTTTAATTTCAACATTTCTCAAGGCAAGGTTAAGCTAGCAAACTTTATTATTCTTATAAAGATCAAAGACAATATGGTAAGGGAATTTGATAATTGGAATAAAGTTTAAGTGTATTCATACCAATCTAGATGTTGTGTCATTTTTATTTATTTTCATGCATAATCTTTGGCATTTTATCTTTTGAGTCATAGGTTTTATATTTTAGAGCATGTGGCCTTTTGAAAGTGTCTAAAAACAAAGAAGACTTTACCCATTTATTTTAAAAATAGTGTTGAATGTTGAATATTATGAAAAAGAAAAGAAATTTTTGTTGAGTTAAAGTTTGCAATGTCAAAAGTTAAGGCTAATGGAAAATTACTTACAGGTGACCTCCAACATCAATCATATACATAAAATTAAGACATGACAAAGTTGGTATTAGAGCATGGGTCAAAGGTCTCTAATTATCAAATTTATTTAGGCATCCTAAGTTGATGATAATGTGATTAGTAACATTGATCACAAACAAGAATATGTAAGAATTTACTTTAAGGCATGTCTTTGAATCTATATAATCTCTATGTGTCATATTACTCTTTATTTATTGTTCTTTATTAGATATCTTTATAATTTATCCTTGTGGATAAATTATTATTTAGAACCCAATAAGAATGCTTGATTTAAAGATACATGGTAGGAACCAAAATTATGCTAAAAAATGATGAAGAACTCTAATAAGCTACAATGAAAATGGTTGAAATTATAATAGAAACTCAATTCTTAAATGGTAAATGATAGAAAGATAGTGTTGAATGATAAGAAAAGGAAAAATTAGTATTTAATTTTTATTAAATGTGGTAATCATTGAAATAGACCAAATTTGTTATCCTAAAATTTTGCCTTATAAAAGTAGGAAATTGAATGTGTTGCTCTTTGAACTTCACCTAACAAGTAAAAATGGTGATAATTTATATGTGAAAATTTTTAGGGAATGACATTTAGTAAAGTAGAATAACATAAAGTAATCCGATACTCTTTAGCTAAATGAAGGCTACTAGTAGTAAGAAAATGAAATGCAACAAATATTAAAATAATATAATGTCCTTAGCTAAAATATGAGAATTAAGATTATTAAAAGGTTCAAGTATGTCTATGAAAGGATGAAAAGAGTCTAGGTGATGAGAATGACAATTACATTGTGTTACCACTAAACTAACTTTTTAGGGAGGTAATTTAATGTTAATATTAATAGTTTAGATTCTTCGAACTTGAGATTTTGATATATTTGAATAGTGAATATAGAGATAAGATGCGAGTAGGCATAATATATTAGTACATGTAAGGAGGTTTCCTAAATCAAAAGAGTTGCAAATGGTAATGCATATTTGAATTTTTAAGATATCAAATAGTAAGATAGGGTATTATAACCTAAGATGTGAATATAAATAATGATCAAGCTAAACTCTGTGTTGTGTGCTATTAGAAAGGTAACCATTAGGTATACAATTGTCGATAAGCTTATAAGAGTATAGGCATTATGTCTAGTAAGGAATGTTGAATATTATTGTTATTGTTACCATATTAATTTATATCTAACAATCTAAGCTTGTTAATATATAAGTTTTTTTATTTTTTTATTTTCTATTATTATGTACATGTATGGTTTAGAATGTTAAAAATAAAAGTTGTCTTTAATAAAGATGTTTGTTAAACCATGATATGAACATTATAGAAAAGTTCAAATTGAATATAGAAGAAAATTGTTTATTTAAATGTAATATACAAATAGGTTCATATTCTTCCTTATTATGATTTTTCTATATAGAAAACCATATTATGATGCATGGAAGGAATTATATCTTTGATAGGTATAAATTTACCATATTCTATATTGATAATAAATTTAGAAAAGTATAATTGATCGTTAAAGTTAATTAATAGTGAGACCATCATTTTGAAATCTATAAAAGTTTTTATATGACCATTTGATGGCTAAATGGGAGAATGTTAGAATTAGTGGCCTTTATAATCATATAAAAAAGTGTCATTATTAGGTTTAACTCCTATTAAGTATAGGGTTAAACTTTATTAAGTATGAAATTAAATCATATTAATTATATGATTAAATCCTATTAATCACTATCAATTAAGTATATTAAATTACTCATTTATTTATTGAATAATTATGATTATAATGTAACTCTCATATTAAGGTATTAAGGTGGATTGATGCTAACTAACCAAGATTATTGGGTAATCTTTATATTTCCTTCATGGAATAAATGAGTAATTTTACTACTTGAAAGATCATTTGAAATAATAAATTAGTATCAGAACATAGTTGGTGATTAATGATTTTCCATTCATATTGCTTGATCATGTTGATCGATGCTCTTGTATTTTATTGTTGTTTTCAATTTAAATTATATTATATGGGTTTGTTAGTCACCAAAGTGATCAAATCCTTAAATTAAATTTAGCTCCAAGTTGGATTATGATTTTATATCAATTGCACATAACATGTAAATATCAATATAATATTTATGTAAAACATTTATAAGTGTCAATTCCCAAGACTAACATAAAATACCAACATACACAAATGAGGATCTTAAGAATCATGATTTTCCCATAGAGCCTTCATAGAATACAATTCATAGTATATAATAAAGAGCTTGAAACATATTTGATCCATGATTGAGAGACAAATAGGAGAGAAGATGAGAAACTTCTATCTATCCCTTAGCCTTTTTGTTCTCTTATATTCTCTTGAGTAACGAAGAATAAAAGTGTAAAAACATTCAAACTTCCTTCTCCTAGCTCTTTTTATTATTTTAATACTAATATTAGGTGATGGGAACCTCACAAATTTAACTTTAGCTTATGATGCTATTAGGTGATGGTGAGCGGAGAAAGAGATCAAAAGCTCCTTATATAGAGTTTTAAGTTATTCAATCCATCAAAGAGTCATGACTCTTCAATTTCCTCCATTACATTAAGAAATTACAATTTTTTATTTCAAGTGGCCCTTCAAGGGATAAAATTATTCATTTCTTTCATGAAAGAAATATAATAAGTACCCACTAATCTTAGTTAATAAGCATTTATTCTCTTTAAGGTCACCTTAATATGGGAGTCACACAATAGTAATCATGATTATTCAATAAATAAATGACTAATTTGATATACTTAATAGATAGTGATTAATAGGATTTAACCATATAATTAATAAAATTTAATCATATTTTTGGTAGGATTTAACTCTAATGGTAACACTATGGCCACGAAAGCCATTTATTCTAACACACATTTCCTTACTCATCCAATGAGAAAAACGCAATTACAAATTTGAATTCCTTGAAAATTGTACTTTACAATTTTTAGTGCATTTTGGTCAATAAAATTAAAAATTATCTCCTTTCTATGGGCTAAGAGTAAGAACATTTATTATGTTTAGAAAGTACAAGTTTCTCTCCTGCCTAAAGTAGATTCCACCGCACTACCAGGTTATCAAGTTGAATATAGATGCCGCTTAGTAGTGCAATCTTACAGCTATAGCCATTTTAGCTTGTAATAATACAGGGGAAGTTCTTGGAATGTAGTATGAAAAGTAAGAACATTCTTTAACGCTTGTTACAGGATTTTTAGTAATTCAAAAAGCTATAATGGGGTCATATAATTTTCACAATACAAAGGCAGTATTTGATTCACGAAATCTTATATTTTCAAAAAAGTACACATTCTTAGGAATATAATTCTTAGGTATGTGATTCACAAGAATGTAAAATTTTTATATTTGATTCAATATATATATTCATGAAAATATTTTTTCATATTCCCAAATATATTATATTCTCATATTTGATTTATACTTAATATTTCTAAGAAATTTATTACTTTTTCAAAAAATATCCTTATTAATTTTTTTATATAAATTGTAATAAATTATAGATTTAATTAAAAATATATGAATAAGAACTTTTGAAGATTTAATAAATTTATAATTTAAATTCTATTTGATTAAAATGTAATAAATAATTTAATATATAAAATATTAAAATTTTTAAGAATTTAAATTTTAATTTTTCATATAATTAATTATATAAAATAAATAAATAATTTCTCCATTGTTCACAAGAAATTTTTGTTTTGTTTAAAAAGAAAATAAGAGAGAAAGAAGAGAAATAATATCTTTTAAATTAAAATTAAATTTTCAATAATTAAAATTAATGATTATTTGTTATTTATTTAATATAAATAAAAAAATGATATAATACAAAACTTTCACCCATTCTGGAGTCTTTTAGATGGATTCTCCCTCCACATGCAGGTTTTATGTGTTCTTAATATTCCCGAACCTTTTATTGGATCATTTCCATTATCCAACTATCCCTGCGGCTAGTGTAAACCACAATTTTCCTTCTTATAATATCGTCTTTGTGGCATAGTGCATATATGAATATGATTCATCAGCGAAAGAGATTGATAGAAACTCAGACTAGGATTGTTGGCTGCATGCTATTCTCTTATGCAGAGAGAAGGTTCCCTCAAAATCAATGTATTTTAGCCACACAGCAATAAAGATTATTTTAATTTTTTCACCATCTTGATTGATTGGAATATAGAAAATGAAAAGTTTTCAAATTAAATTAGAATTAAAATATAGAAATTATTTTTTATTTATTTAGTGTAAATATACTTGTTATCATTAAAAAATAAAAAATATAAGTTAAAATTGAAAAATAAAAAAAATTAGAATAAATTAAGGCAAAAAGAATATGAATAGAACTGTCTTTTTACTTTAATATTAATATTTTCATGAGATAGGAATATGAGATACTCACCTCTCTTCATAGAAATATTTGAAGAAATGTTGGGTTTTAAAATGTTTCTTAAAATGTTATATTTTAAGATAAATTTTTGAAATCTTAAGTTAAATATAAGAATGTAATATTTTCATGAAATATTATATTAAATTTATGAATAAAAATTTTAAATTTATAAAATATTTTAAAAAATGTGAAAAATAGTCTGTAAATAGCAAAACAATGGTTGATTCAATCCTTAGGTGTTACAATTGTTCTTGGTGGATGAATCCAATTTACGAGGCGATTAAGGAATTTTAAACAATTAATCTCAAACAAAGTATAAGAACAACGATTAACTTAAAACTTTAATTCATAAATTTAATATTATTATAAAATAAAAAAGGTAAATTAATGGCAATTTTCCTCACAGGACAAAATACATATAGTCAACCATAAAGGACAATAATCCCACTTTGTATTCCTTACTCTCATTTGTAAGTCTTCCCGCAGAACATTGGGGACCGTTGCGACGTCGACATGGGATTATTATAAGAAAAACATATTTTATTACTTGCAAGAAAAGAAAGAGAAAAGGCGACGGAGAGAATAATAATAGAGTAATGGCATAGATTCCACACCATGTCCTCCAACATACATGCCATGCCATGGCCCGCCCAAACAACGGATTTCATAGCATTTCATGGAAACCGCTTGGGAGGAAAAGTTCATACTTTCGTCTCTTTCTACGCCACGCATCCCAACTTATGCTCTCACAATCTCATATCCCCTCCTCTCATGAAAGAATTTTATCCTTTCCTTCTTTTTTTCTTCTCCTTAATATTTCCATCTTACGCGACGGATGCATTTTTTATATATAATAAAATTTTAAATTCTTTAGAAAAATTAGTGCAACATAAATAAGATTTAAAATTCCTTTTTACATAAAATAAAATCTATAAGATGTTTTGTATTTATCTATCACCATCATAATAGGCAGAGCGAACAAGAGATGATAGAGGCCACCTCACATAAATCTTAGAAGTTATGTTGAGTGGCACAATAGAATAAAAATGTCATCATTTGATGGAATAATTATTAAATATAATTTAATAATAAAAACAATCAACCTATTCAGAAATTGGGAAAAAATTATTAATATTATTTTTATATAAATATTATTAAGTGTATTATTTCTTACTCAACAATATAATTTGATAAAAATTGTCCATTTTTTATAAAAATTAATCATTTTTTAAAAAATCAGATTATTAAGTTAAAAAATAATATACTGGATAATATTTGAATAAGAGTAGCATTGAAAATTTTTCTCTAGGTTCCTATTGCACAAGTGTTGTTTTTATGTATAAAACTTTTAGATTTATCCCACAAATATTTAAAAATTATGTATATTTTATTATATTTTAATACTGGACTCTTCAAATAAAAATTTTCCTTCGTTAATGTCACTAATGATTGGCATCGGTGGACCGAAGTTATGGTGAATGTCGGCACTTAAGAATGGTAAAATACTCTGAATTTATAATATTTTGTAGGGATTAGGGTTTGAAAACTGTATAATTATTTCATATAGCAAGGCAAAGCATTGAACAAATTCCCAGCTTGAACAAAATGACAAAGTTAGGATAATAATAGCTAACCTTGACTTGTAAAGGTCCACAATTATAAAATTAATATATTTTTAACTTATACTAATACATACATATATATTATTTTTTAGTCATTTTAATAATTTAATTATTTAAAAAACTAAAAATATATTAACTTTTCACTTGAGATGATAAAAATAAAAAAGTAAGAATAATTTATTAGCTATGTATCAACTTTTTTTAAATCTCAAATTATTAAAATTAATTAAATATCACTTTAGACTTATATTATAATATTCTATTGATTATGTATAGTTTATAGTATATTTAAATTTAGATTTTTTGCTTTCTTCCTTATTTATTAGTATTTTAGATTATTTATTAATTATATATAAATTTTATAATTTTTAATTTTAAGATTTGAATTTCTTATTTCTTTTATTTTTTTATCATTCTTCACAAATTCTTACGGAACTCATTTGCTTCATGGGGCATGGGGATGGGGCAGATTTTATCCCTGATCATGGGATATGGAACAAGGCATTATTTTACCCCTAACAATAAGTTATGAAACAAGAAAAGATTGATATGATTTTATGCCGTCCCATTGCTATCCTATGGCTGCTTGCCCATACTCAATTCTTTGAATTATTTTTAATCAAGTGTTATTATATAATATTTAATTGAATAATTACTATAAATTAGTTAATTGAATACACTTAAATTTTTACTTAGATCATGTTACCTCATTTAAATTAATCACTTACATTATTTAAACTATACAAAATAAGAGAAATTACTTTTAATATTGTTGGAGTGAGAAAAAATAAATATTAATTATTAGATCTCTTATGAATATTCAAACCTAAAATCTTATTTGAGAGTACTTAATATCTTTGAAAAAGAAATCACATAATTTTATATTTTAATTTCAACTTTTTATGAGTAAAAAAGTGCAAGTCCAGTGCCCAAGGTTCCTACCTAATGGGATTTGGGGAGGGTAGATGTACGCAGCCTTACCTTCATAATTGGAGAGGTTGTTTTCAGGATTTGAACCGGTGACCTTCAGGTCATAATGTAATAATCTTACCGTTGCGCCAAAACTCACCCTCCAACTTTTTATGAGTAATGATAACTTTTTTTTTAACTTATTAAATCACTTATATTACTAGACATAATTCTTACCGTTTAAGCCTCAATATTTGGGATAGGAGGATCACCAAAAAAAAAAGTTTCAATTCATTTAATAACCTTAGCGTTATTCTTCTATTTTTATACTTCACCGACAACTTTTTTTAATGAAAAACCTGAATTTTACTTTGAGGCGCGTTAAATTTGCATCCATTTTGGCCCGACGAATAAATCATTTTTTAAAACCTTTCATAAATGATGGCACCGTAGATGCGATTATATATGTACAAGACATCACCATCAACATTGCCATGATATAAAGCTAAAATTTACGTTACAATTTCACAAAGTTAAACCAACTGAGCTGATCTTTAAGTCGTTAAGCTTCACGGAGTCAACCTGAAAGCTTATCGAAGACTTAAGAAAAAGAGAAAAATGGGTAGCCTTACAGAGGAAGAGCTGATTCAAAGGGTGAGAGATTTCATTGAATCAGAATCACCAGAATCTGCAGCAGCAACTGCTTCAGATCCTCTCTCGAGAAACTCTAAACCCAGACGCTTCACTTTGCAGGTTTTTGCTCTCCTTCTATCTCTCCTTCCTAGCCGTTGACGTGGTCAACGTCACCATGGATGATGTTCTTCGTTTATTTTATGGTGTCGTTTTTGTTTCTTTCTAACGGTTTCTGCGTTTAATGTAGGAATCACTGTACGAAGTGTCTGATGATGAAATCGAGGTTCTTCAGAAGATCTTGTTGTATTCGAGAAGCGTGGAATCTGGAGTGGAAGCTGACAATTTGAAGAAGCTGGTTGTTATGAATCTGAAAATAGATGGCTTTGAAGCTTCTCTTTGTAAAACTTCCTGGGTTTCCTCTTTCAATCGTCCCAAAGGTTATCTCTCTCTATGTTTTTTACTCAGAGATCTTACAAATTCCCTCTTATTATTTTTAAATTTTGTATATTAAAGTTTGTAATTTTTTATAAAAATAATTATAATTTCGTATAAATTTCGGATATAAATTATGCAAATTTCCCCTTATTTAACTTTTTACAGTAGTATTACAAAATAAAAATAAAAACATAATAATATAAATTGCTAATCTCACATCAGAGAACATGAAGAACATAGCAAAGTACAAGTTTCTTTAATCACAAAAATAGTTAAATTATTAAATATATATATATTTGTAATCCTGATATCAAAGGTAGGATGGGAAAAAATAAAAAAAAAGGTAAGCCCTTCATCAACCATCACTTATTGCTTAAGTAAAAGTTCTTGACAGCTTCATAGAGTTTTGGGTTGATTTTAACTACCAAAGTTCGAAAAATTTTTAAGTTTTCTCTATATTTTCTTCAATTTTTTTTAAATTCATATTTATTTTTTAAAAATTAAAAAAATCCCAACAAAATCTTAATAAATTCTATTTAGCCTCCAACGTTTTTGTCATAGATTTGATCCAGAAGTACACATTCCTTCACATAGCAATCCAGTTCAAAATTTGGACCCTTTTATTTTTTAAAGGACATAAAGAGTGAGAATGGATATAAGAATAGGAACGATACAATTACATTGTGCAAAAAAAATTTTTTTTAAATGTTTGATATATTCTCATTGTAGAAGTATAAGATGCACTCCTTCCAACCGTGAGATCCACGAAATTATAAATTCATAATTTACATAATAAGGGTATAACTCAGAGGTATTTCCCAGAGAGTGTAAGTAGGAAATTCAACTCAATTTTTGGAGTATGCTGTGTGCAAGCATAGGCAATAAATGGACAATTCTTTTGTTAGAAAAAATATTATAGGCGTAAAAAAAATTTTGAAATTAAATTTTAAATTTTTTATATTTATCAGATCGAATTATCTTATTATCTTATATTTAATGATAACTTTTAATTTTTATTTATAATTTAATTTTAAATTTCATTTTCAATGTATATAATCTTACTTTTTTTATTAATCTTATGATGGAAAATTAGCAGATCTTGACTTTCCGTTACGTTGGTGCATTTAGTTTTCCATTTCACAGATGACTACGAATACATTGATGTGATGATGAAGGACAAGAACGGTGGAAAGTCAACAAGGCTAATAGTGGACGTTGACTTCAGGTCCCAGTTTGAGCTTGCAAAGCCAACGGCAGCCTACAAAGAGGTCACTGATATCCTTCCTTCTGTTTTTGTTGGGACTGAAGCCAAACTCAGCAAAATAATCTCATTGCTCTGTTCTGCTGCCAAACAGTCCTTGAAGGAGAAAGGGTTTTATGTTCCTCCCTGGAGAAAAGCCGCCTACATGCAGTCCAAATGGCTCTCTAAAGATTGCAAAAAAATCTCCATCACTTCTAACTTTGAAACCTGCAGCTGATTAATTAGCATATCAGCTTTTTTTTTAATTATTTTTTTATTTAATTTTGAAACTTTTTTGGCCCAGCTTGTGCTTTTGGTTATTCACAAGCATGTCAACTTCTGCTAGAAGTGGATGAGGTCATTTTTTATGATATTAGAGTTTGGTAGATCTCGTTGAGCTACATAGCATATTTTTACATATATTAGATTTGGCCTATTTTATAATTACCTGATTGTATTAATTGATATAGTCATTTGATTTATTAATTGTTTGTATATAAAATAATATATAAAGGTATAAATATATTTTATAATTTATTTGACTAACCTTTTTCTTTAATAATAATTTATATTTTATATATTATTTATTTGATTAATTTTTTGTAAAAATACATTATTATCATTTATTATTTATTAAATTTTAATTTAAAAATAATTTATTATACTTATTCATTTTTAAAAAATAATTAATTATAATTTTAAAATGAATGATCAATTAATACACTTCATGCATATAAATAAAAAAAGATATCTTGTATATAATAAAAAGTACAAATGAGCAAAGAGATGGGATGAATTTTTTTTATGGATTTAATTTATTGTAGATATTACATAAAAATAAAAATATAATAACAAATATTTTTTCATACTTGTAAATAAATTCAAAAAACATGTTTTATACTTTGAGTAACCTTATATTTATTATTTTCATACTTTTTTTATACATACAATGTTTTTCATAATTGAATGTTAAAACTTTGAATTTTTTTTTGGGTTTTAAAAGAACAAGTATTTTTTTTTTTGGTTTTACAAGAACAAATATTTTGGTATTAATTTATCGTTGATATTATATAAAAATAAAAATATAATAACAAATATTTTTCATACTTGTAAATAAATTCAAAAAACATATTTTATACTTTAAGTAACTTTATATTTATTATTTTCATACTTTTTTATACAACGTTTTTCATAATTGAATGTCAAAATTTTGAATTTTTTTTCTTTGGTTTTACAAGAACAAGGGAGAAAATAAGTATATAACTAAGGAGGTAAAATATTTTTTTGTTGATTTTAGGTCAAATAGTTATTTGAAAATACTTAGTTACCCAACTTTTTCAAAATAGTTCATTAAAATTTAATAAACTAACTAAATTAATTATTTACTAAATATTTAAAATAATTATTTAACCAAATCATTCAAATAAAATAAACATTAGTAAAAAAATTATTTGTCACACACAATTTGGATGGAGAGTATTATCACTATGAGAAATTGAGCCTTTAATAACAACATATGTTGTGGATATAGATGTCTCAATCATCATTGAAACCAAAAGTCATTGGTGTAGATGTTGTCAACAAAAATTCATTAGAGAAGGGACCAACAGTGACTAAAAAATTGTCATCGATAAAAATAGAACTTTTTCCGATGATATAATTATCGTTAAAAATATTTTTAAAATTCAAATATTTTTTAATTTAATTTTTATTGAGGAAAAATGTCATTGCTAAAGATATTAATTAAATAATTACTTTTAATGATGACTATGTTATTGGTGAAAATATATTTAAAAATTAAATTTTTTTAATTTTAAGATTTAACGATAGCTGAATTGTCATTGAAAGTATTGAAAATGAAATTTTTTACAATGATATAGTTGTCGCTAAAAATGTTTTCAAAATCCAAATATTTTTTAATTTAGCTTTTAATGACGATAAATATCATCACTAAAGATATTAATTAAATAATTATTTTTAACAGTGACTATATCGTCAGTAAAAATATATTCAAAAATTAAATTTTTTAAGTTTAAGATTTAGGGATGACTAAGTTGTCACTAAAGATATTAATTAAATAATATAAAATTTAAATAATTACTTTTAGCAATGATTATGTTACCGATAAAAATATATTCAAAAATTAAATTTTTTAATTTTAAGATTTAACAACAATTGAATAAAAATTTAAATATTTTCAATTTTTAAATATTTTTATATTTAACTTTTAATGATGACTATGTCATCTCTAAAACTCAAAAAATAATTATAAATATTTTAATTTAAATTAGTTTTTAGATTAAAATTATAATTAAATGTAATTAAATTAATATAATATAATTGATAACATAATTATTAACATTTTTATATCAATTAAATTGAATTAATTTAATATTTTTAATATAATTTTATTTAATTTAAATATTAAAAATAAAACATAACAACAATATTAATAATAAAAGAAAACAAATATGTTCCATGTAAAAGAAAAGAATACTTATAAAAAAATAGTATAAAAATCTATACATAGAAATAAAAAAAATTATATATACATGATCCACATGAATGTCTATACATAAAAATAAAAAAACTATATATACATTCTAAGGGAAAGGGAGTTCCAAGAATCTAGATGTATTGTCATCTGTCCCAGAGCTATCATTATCATCCTGACGATGTGAATGATACATCAAAAGTGCTTTTAGCGCCTAGGTGGAATGAAATGGCTACACTGAGGGTGGCGGTGCAAATATGCTTATCCCAAGCAATGCGATTACAAAAAGAGACCTCGATAGTGTAAGGCTCCACTATCTAAGCAAAGAAGTGAGCTCTTTGAAGAATGTCCCTTACTATTGTTGCATCTCCTATTGCAGAGCAAGCTACTATTGCTGTTGCTGAATGAGCTACTGACTCTGCTCTAACTATTGTCAACTCTACTGTAATTGCTATTGCAACTCAATGACTTAGGACACATGTTATAACCCCCCACCCTGAAGCCAAAGGTGTTATGCAAAGGGTACAACTAGCTAACCAACACACAACCGACTACCTTCCTATACTCTCAATGAACGTTAAACACCTCATTGATAATGGCAACCTCATCAAACTATATAGGAATGTTAGGCGAAACAATGGAAGATACACTAGATTATGTGTGCTGAGTCACCAGTTCAATCATCCTTGTCTTGATTTATTAAAAAATTAATTATAAGAATTATATGAAATATTCATAAAATTTCTATCATTAAAATATAAGATTTAGGTAACTTGCATACTATTCCTCAGGAGTTAAATGCACCCACTCCCCCATCCTATACATTTGTTAATCCCTAAAATTATCAAGCACTAACTACAGCTCACTCGTATCCTTATTTCTCTGTCCATAGTTCACGAAAAAAACATGAACATGATTATTGATTCGGTGAACAAATTATACATTTAAATTATGCATAACAAATTGAATTACCTTATTATAACGATAAGTGGCAATGGATTTTAATCCATATTAATCATTCACTACCTTATTCACCCTATTCTCTGCATTTTCATAAATAGCTCTTACAAATTAAGAAATAAACATAAAAATTTGTTATGTTTAAAAGTCATAACTAAAATACAATTTAGACATATGAAATAATCACATAAATTTATTAAATATCATACTTACCCTATAAGCGTTGTTGTTAAAGAAATCCACACATCTCTGTTAGGTCTCGAGCGAGATAGATCGAGGCATAGCTCCTAGTACAATCGAGGTTGAAATCCTAATCCCGATCACTCCCGTGTTGGAGAAAGTGCTTGTCCAACTTGTATTTCCAATTACTATACAAGTCAGTAGCGATTCATATTAGCCTATTAATTGCTCTCTCCTACTCAAGCTTGGAGAAGCTTGGGAACTCAAAGCAGGACTGTATCAAAAGATATTTAACAAATTTGTAAGTACTATATCAAATAATTTCAACATCAAATATAAAATAATAAATATAAGAAAGATATTGATACTTACATAGACCTTCTACATAACTTTATCCGATAATTACTAAGGTATCAATGGCTATTATTTATACTAAGGTAGGATATGGGCTCATATAATGCTACCCATATCATGGGGGAGATGGCTAGCATTCTCAATGATCACATGCCATATACCAATCGTATCGAACTAAAGGAGCATCAATGCCTCCCTCTCTAATCCATTTTCTTGTGCAGTTTGAGGGACTTATTTAGGCCCCTTTTTCTTAAAGCTATAGCTTTGATAAATAAGAGAAAATATTAGTACCATAAACTTATATGTAATAAATAACCAAATGCGCATATGAAGAAAAATTACCTGATCCCTCGCATTATGATGGAATATATGTAGGCAAACATGAAGGATCCCCTCCAATGTCTCATCCATGATATTGTGCATTAACATCTACCATGGCTAAGAAAATAGACATTTTATAAGTATTTAAGCAAAAAAGTTTACAATTAAACCAAGTGACAACATATAAATTACTATATATGTATAATAAAATTACATAATTACTTTTATACATTTATAAATTGTAATTGGAGGAGATTTAAACCCTAATTTTAGTTGGTGTCAGTAAATCTAATAGGCTTATCCTCATACTCATTAGTTTCTCCACCATCATTAGATTATAAAAGCCTTTTCTCCATATAATCTTCAATCGTTTGGTCTTCCAAACTATCTTAATCATTAATGAAGATATCCACACTTTCTGTGGTAGAATCAGTATTCTTGGAAGATGAAACAATTGAAAGACCATTGTTCTAATCCCTTAAATTCACTAAGTGAAAATCTCCAAGATCAACTGTGAAGTTAAAATTGAAGGAGTTAATGTCTTGTAAGAATGGCAAGTTTTATGTACTGACATCATCGTTAGATAAATCCTATATGTTGTGATGAATCATATTATGGATCACTCTCCAATTTGACCCATTAAGAAAATCATTGATATAAAAAACTTGTTTTGCTTAGGTTGCAAATATGTACGAGTCATCTTTATACCACTGCCAACTGATGGAGATGCTTATAATGTTCTTGTTAATGCAAAGTTTCTTCTTTCTTGAATTAGTGTCGTATCATTTGCATTTGAATAGAGTCACGCTATAGTTATTTAAGTAAGTTAACTCTATGATATCTTTTAGTACACTATAAAATATGTTATCATCAATTTCTGAAATAAAAATGCTACTATTTTATGTTTTATGTTTCACATCATGAGTTTCAACTAAAAAGCGCACTCCATGTACAACACATGCTGAGTACATCATAATAATAAAACTGAGATTGGAATTAGGAATTCAATTTTCGAACCTACTTTATTGCATGTATAAGATGCATAGTTCAACTCTTTAAATGAAACATATATTTTATAAGTACTAATAATTTTTTAAGCTTTCAATTTGTTTAGATTTCTATGATTATCTAATTGTCAAATTGACATGGAATGTATTTTGTATAAGAGTTCTTAGTGACTTAAAAATTCAAAATTTTTCAATCTTTTAAAAATTCATGTTCATATCATTATAATATTTTTATGAAATACATTTGTAATATTCAATTTTTTATTTAAATATTTTTATTAAAATATAGTTATCAAGTTATATTTTTTCAATTTTTAATCATATATTTAAAATTCTATTTTAATGTTAACGAGGATTATGCAAAATGTGTCAAAATAGTCATTGTACTTTTACATGATATCTTTAAGATTTTTTATTTTCTTAAAATATATAACATTTATAACAATTGAATTTTTTACTTGTGATTATACAATTGGAAAAAAAATTTACTAGTTAGTGGTAACTTTAATGGATGGATCGATAATATCAGTACAAAGAAGAAGAAGAAAGATATTATTCATGATTTTCTTTATTTATTTATTAGTAAATTTATTTTATTAAAATATTTTCTTACATAATTTTAGGCTAATTGGTATGCAATAAGATGAATGGATCCAAGTTCTCAAGATTAATTTTCAAATAGTTTTAGTTAAAATTTTATTACTTTGATATTTGTTTTTAGCTAAGTTTAGATTTGGTAGAATTTTTCAACAAAAACATTACATAATTTTTTTGATGAAATAAAAATGTTAATTTTTGTTCGTTAATGAGCTATTATGATATATACTAAGATACATTATATTTTCTTTTCAAAGAAAAAATTTTCCTTTTAGTGGTGAAAAAATAAATTGCAGAAATTTAAGATAAAATAAAATAAAATAATATTAATTTGAAACATAAGAAATAAATATAAGAAAAAAATAATGAAAAAATTAATTTAAACTAATGAAAGGTTATGTATATTTATTATTTATATTAGAAATATATAGTATTTATTAAAATATTAATAAAAAATAAAGGTCATGGAAAAAAGAATGAGCAAAAATAATTTAGTAAAGGAATAAATTTATAAGAAATTAAATTTGAAAAAATTATAAAAAATATAAAAATAAAAATAAAACTTTAAATAAGAAGGAATCAAGAAATACTGCATTGCTAATTTTTCCTTTTTAATTATTATGTGGGGGTATTTTTGGAATATCTAGGTAAAGGGCAATTAAAATAATTGATTAAACAACGTTAAGTAATAATAGCTAAAAAAAGATTTGTGTAGTGGTTTTTTTTAGTTTTAAGAAAGGGCGGTGTAAGTTTTGAAACTAGAAGGGTGGTATGCATAAGGTAAATTATAAGGGAGGGTAGTGTATTTTACTCTAAACAAAATCTCATAACAATTCCATTTTATATCAACTTAACTAAATATTTATACACATATCATATTATACAAAGTTACAATTTTACTTAGTAACATAACAAAAAAATTTAAATTTATAAATTGTACATTGAAATAAAATTATGTAAATACATTTAACATTCATAACATATAAAACCAAATGGGATTTATTTTATATCAAAGTAATCATATCATCAAAATAAATTAATGCACTTCATATTATTCATCTTATAAATTATACACGTAGATAAAATATAATAAAATTTAATTCACATATCTCAAAAAAATAAATCTACTGATCAAATATTCTCGCAACGTAAAATACCAACAATACTAAATAGCAATAAAAACTAACAATTCAAAAATTTATAAATAAAAAAATATACTACATTATAATAAAAATAATAAAACTAACACAAAAATTATATAACTCTTACCTTGTCTCTCTCCATTGCCTTCCTTCTTGTTTGCACGAAATGTGGATGGAATGGCATTGCGAATATATATAGACTAACGAAAAAAATTCCATTCATCATTGAAGAGTCATCAATAAAAACTCAAGATCTTTAATGATCACAATATCATTCATAAAAAAATAATATTATATGGCACAATTTCCTATGCCCTCTTCAATCATGACAATTATCATGGTTGAAAGTCAAAACTTCTACCAACGACATTTATTGTCGCTAAAGGTGGCATAAGAAATTGTGCCCCACCTTTAGCGATAATAATTATCATTGCTTAAAATTAAAACTTTCATCGATGATACATATCATCATTGATAAGTGTGGCATAATTTCCCATGCCACCTTCAATAACGACAAATGTCATTAGTAAAAGTTTTAACTTTTAGGTACAATAATTATCATTACTAAAAATGTATTTTTCCCTCTAAATTTTGCAAAATTTGTGCCTGTGCATTTTGGACTTATTACCGACAATAATGTTGTTAACAAAAGTCCACTAATGCATCACCAACGACCGAATTTGTTGCTATCGCAAAAAGTATCATTGGCGTTGAGCTTATTTCTTGTAGTGTATGTTTTAACTCCTAAAATTACCTACGTGTTCTCAATTTTAGTTTGCAACATAGATTTGTGGCCTGCTAAGTATTATGGTTCTTGTCTCACTTTATCTAATGTTATTAGGCACGAATTTGAACTCATATCCGAGATGAATCTGGAATTTTCTTTTTCTTCTTCCATCTTTTTTTATTATTTTCGAAAAAAATAAAAATATTATTTTTATTTTAGAATTTATTAAATTTTCAATGAAATCTATAATTTTAAACAAAATAAAATTTTATACTCTCTCTCTCTCTCTGAAAATCACCTCATCTTATTCAAAACATGTTCGCAGGTGAGTTCATAATTGTGGGTCCTAATACTTTTTTTTAATAATAGAAATATTAATTTATTTAATATACATGCATATATTTCTAAATTTAAACCTCAATCTCAACCGTAAGTAATTCATCTTTAAGATAGCGGAAATGTCTGATGGTATTCAAGCTCAATAGTGGAATAAAAAAAATTAATCTGAGAAAATAAAATATACAAAGTTTTATAAGTTAATTAATATAAAATTATTATATAATAAAAATATTAAAATTCTTTAGAGTTGAGTTTCTGCCCATCCCATTCCTTTTCTTGCGCCACTGCTCTAATTTATAAAATTATAATATCACTATCACAATAGGACAGTCTAATCTAATTTTATCTAACAATTAAAACAAGATTTTAGTTATTCAATATATGTGTTAGCTTCTTCATTCCCTACTATTCCATTTTTCACGGTTTATATATATATATATATATTATTTTTATTAATTTCAAAAAATTCTTACATAATTTTTCTTTTTTCATTTATTTACATTATCTGAGGAAGGCTATGGTGTTATTAGGAAAGTTGAAATTTTGGAACCTGGGGGGCATGTGGCAATCTGATGGCCGTCATGTGTAATTATAATAAATTTGTAACTTCTAATAATTTTATATCAGCCATAATTGTTTGGGAATAATTTCAGATATAGCCCACATTTGAAAATATTTTCTTCCGGTTGAAGCCCATCTTCTGCAATATTATAAAATAACACTTCCCTTACTATGTCAAAATTTTATAATGCTACATCAATGGTTAACATGCTACCATCAATTGTACAATTTTTTTTTTGGCTCCACATATTACCTTTTTAACAAAAATAGGTTAAAGTTGAAATCAAATTTCATTTTTTATTTTGTAGGAATATGAAAAGTATTAATTAAATTAATTAATTATATATTTTATTTATAATAAGAACAATTCAATAAAAATAATTCAAATTTTATATGTTATATTAAATATATGGCTAAAATACACATTACCTCCTTATAATTTATTTTATATGCAAAAAAAGTCCATGAAATTTGGAAAGAAGCAATTTAACATATGAACTTTGCACTCCGTGTAATTTACCCCTTCCCTTAATTTTTCATCCAAATTACTAATTGGGCAAGTATATACATGTCATGATCTCATTTAACATCTATTTTTTCAAAAATTAATACAAATTGTATTTTAATTCAATATCCCTCCCAAAAAATTAAACATAATTGTGAAGTGATAGATTGAATGATTCAATATTTTTTCCAGTGTTGTTATTCACCCTTTCTAACAATAAATTTACACGTGGAGAACCTAAACCTTTTTGTTATCTTCCATCATTTAAGTGGAAATTTGGTGCAGTTAACTAGAATTTCAAAGAAAGCAAATTTTATAGACATGAAAAAAAAAATTGATGTGTTGACCGAGTAAAATTTAATTGTCTCTGCCCTGGTGAATGGAAGCATAGAATTTTAGAATTCAAAGGTTTTCTCTTAATTGTATCAAATTATGTTTAATCTAAGTCCAATACTCTTTCCCAAAGCCCAATACTCTTTCCCATCCCTCATAATGCTGAAAGTCATTTGTAATTCGCAACGCTGCTTGTTTTCTTCAAAATAAAGTAGTAGGGTTCTCGCTCGTCCAAACCACGTATTATAAGCCAAAATAACGTATTTTATTTGAAATAAAACAAAGTTCTTCCCCTTTAAATTTATTATTTGAAGCGGTGAATTGGGGAAAATACAGAAAGTGTTGGGTAGATAAGTTTTTGATTAACTTTTAACTAATTTGAGTGTTTTTAACTATTTGATCAAGTCTACTAGCTAATTAGAGTATTTGGTAAATAGTTGTTCAATTTATTCACTTTCAAAAAGTTATTTTAAAAAGTTAATAATAGTAACTTTATGAAACAGATGATTTGCTTTTAATATGTTAAAAGATATTCTTATCTATAATAATAATTTTTTTACATTTTAATTCTTGATAAATAAAAAATAATAAATTTTATTTTTTAAAAATTAATACATATAATAAATTATGATTATTTATTTTTAATAAAAATTAAATAAATCTAATAAATTTGTTAAAATATATAATAATAAATTACATGAATATAATTATATCTTTTCTATCAAATTATAATAAAAAAGAATATATGTTTTATTTTATAATAAATAGTAAAAAATGTATAAAAAATTATTAATCTTTTGTCAAATAATATTTTTTGAATTAAAGAACAATCCAGATTAAGGGGAAAAAAGAAATAACAGAACTATATTATTTATAAAAGATATATTTTTATACTTAAAATGTATAATTCATCAACATTTTTTAATGATAAACATATGGATTTTAATTTTAATATTAAAAATATTTATAAAATAAACTTTAATAATTATTATATCTATCAAAATATTACAAGTATTTCTTAATTAGAAAATTATAATTGTTCATTTTTTAAAGGAAAATCAAATAAATATATTAAATTATAATGATATATTTTTTCTTAAAAAATAATATAATAAATAATATATTATAATAAAAAATATTATTAAAAAAATAATTAAATAAATTATAAAATATGCACATATCATTATGCTTCATTTTACATGCAAATAACTAATAGTAAACATCTAACTATATCAAACATCTTTATATAAATAGTTAATACTATTAACTAATCAAATTGATTAATATAATTAATTATCAACTAATAACTAATTCAATCAATTAATATCAATGTAATTACCTAATTACCAAATAGAACCATTAAGTTGTTCAATCCTTTATTATATTCTTTTATAGCTGTATTTAATTTTTGGACATGTGGAAGGGTGGAACTTAAATAATTTGGATTAATTCTTGAAAATTTAAATGTTAAATGAGGTTACATGATATGCACATGTTTGCACAATTAGTAAATCGGATGGAAAATTAATAGAAAGAAGTAAACTACATGAAGTGCAAATTTCAGATGTTAAATTATCCTTGTTTTAGCCTAAACATATTGTCATCAATGATGATTATTAATACTATTAATTAATTTTTAATTAATGAATCTTACAAAATTATTAAAATTCAATCACTTTTATATCTAAGTTTGAAGTGGAGAAGAAAATTTTTCGCTCCTAGATGACTCCATCTTTCACATTATATTTATATCGTGACTGTTCTTTACATTAACCTTTGATGTCTTGATAGTTTTACAATTGGGTCATTCTACACCATTCAACAATATTTATTCGAAATACACTCTGAACTAAAATGAACAAATAAAAAGTTATGCTAAGTATTTATTTTATGCTTATTTAAAATTAAAAGTAAGAGAATATCAGCATTAAAAATGATTTCGGGATCTATTTTGGCACAATCAATCGGATGACATGTCATTTTCTTTTTTTTTTATACCGATTTTACCATTTGAGCGTCATAATTTTATAAATTCTTGCAAAAATACTATTTAAAGTAATGAAGCTAATTAAAAATAATAACTCTTTCAAAATAATTTATTAGATAACGCTTTAATATGTATTTGAAAATATTTCAATTTTTTAAATATTTTTATTAAAAGTATAATTTTAAAAAAATAATTAATATTTTTTTGTTTAGTATATACTTTGCATGTTACAAATACAAAAATAAATTATTAATAAAAATTGTATTATAAATTTTTTATTTTTAATAAAAATTTATAATATTATATTAAAAAATTAATATTTATATTTTTAATGTTTTAACTTATTAAATTATTTTATTAACATGTGAGTATCAATTTATATTTTTAATATGTTGGAATCTGCAGTGAAATAAACCCTGATATATTTGTCATGTTATTGCTCAGTGGGCAATAATGACATATTCCATATTTATTTTGGCTCAAACTATAATTTTCCAAATTTATTACCATCATTAATAATTTTCCATGGTCATCTAAAACCATTTCTCAAACGTGCGGCTCCGATAAGACAATGTACATCGAACGCAATATATTCTGCCAAGTAATCCGGGGTTTCAAAACCCACTGAGCATGTTAGAAATCGCCACATTATTTATATATTATTTTTTGTTCACTTAATTTTTATTATAACTTTAAATGATAATATTTCAAAATAATATAAACATTATACGAGATATTTTATTTTTATTATAAAATATTTTAAAAATTAAACATTTAATTTAATTTAATTTAATTTAATATTTTATTAATTTTAAATTATTATAGAATTTTTTTATTTGTTCTATTATCCGGTTAATTATACTAGTATTTTCGAACCGTGCAATCCATCAGTGTTTTTTATTTTTCTATTATTAACATTAAAATAATTTTTAAATAATAAAAAATTGTAAAAGTATTGAAATGTATTTGTTGTGTTTCTTTTAAAATTTTATATTCATTTTTATAAATAACAAATTTCTAACATTTCAAAATTTAAAATTAATTTATTAAATATATTTATATATATTTGACTTGAAATATATCACTTAAATTTTCATATAAAAAGGAATTGAAGACCTCAAATAATTAATTTTAATTATAATTTTAAATTTTCTAATAATTTTACTAATAAAATAGCATAATTATATAATTAATTAAATTAAAAAAAATATTTTAAAATGTTAAATTATTTAAAAAAATTTATAATATTAAAAATATATTATATTATATTTATACTATCAGTGATATCAATGTTTAAATGGTATAATTTCACATATTGTACTTGGTGACATTTTCAATACATAGAGAATTTGACATAATTTTAAATAAATAAATTTTACTCTATTTTCAGATATTTTTATAAAAATATAATGTTTATTTAATTAATTATTTAATATTAAATTATTAATTTATTTAATATATTTTTATAATAAAAATAATCTCTATCGTACTACATGTATATTATTTGGTGATACTAGTATTTAAGATGTAAACAATAAAAACGAACAGGAGAAAAAAAATATGATGAAGCAACTAAAAAAAAACAGAAAAGTATACGATAAAATTTTAATTAATATATACTTATTTTAAGATATTATATTAAAAATAATTTAATTAAATAATTTTAGTTTTTTAAAAAATAGAATACATAAATTTTTTATTTAATTATATTTTTATATTAAACTCTATTTTATTTAAAATTAAATATGTAAATATTAGATTTACGAAGGAAGAAGAAAATATTAAAGGCGTGAAGAATGAAATAAGAAAGAAAGAAAATGATGACAGAGCGCCACGTGGTTCGGAGTGGCACTGGCAAATTTTAGGCTGCTAATAATAATAATTAATAGATAATTTGTAGATTAGTTTATAGTAGATGAGTCGATAAATATTGTTTCTTCTTTTATCTAATTTATTGTTTTTATATACATTTATATTATTTTTATTTCGAATGTCCATAGTAATAGAAATATAACATAATATATTTTATTTCTATTTCTATGATAAAAATACTTAAAATAAATCAAAAATTTTAATTATTTAATTACGTATCTATTTTAATACTTATATTATTTTATAACTCATTCAATTATATTACTATTTGTTATTTAGCCAATGACATGCTTTTCTTCAATTTTTTTTTTTTGCTTGTTCACTTCTATTATTTACAATTTAGATGTTAATATTACTAAAAAGTATAATTTTAATTCTTATTATAAAAATAATTTAATATATTTAAAATTTTAGTTTAATTAAATTATTTTACTACATATTCTACCGTTAATTCTTATATTATTTTATAAACAAGACTTTTTTTCTTTCTTTTTATTTATTATATTATTTTTTTATTTTTCATATTCACTATTGTTATTTATAATTTAGATACTAATGCCAAAAAATATACAAATTTAATTAAAATTTTAAAATAGGAAAGTATTAATTAAAATAATTAATTATATATTATATTGTTCAATAAAATTTTTTGCAAAATAAAAATAATTTTATTTATTTAAATTTTATCACTATTTTTTATATCGATATCAATTTTTAGGTACTATGTTTATAATTAAATATACATTAATTAATTTTGAATTTTATCAAAGAATTTATAACCCATGTATTGTTTCACTATTTACACATTCTTGCATTTTTTTCATATTCATTTTAATATTTATAACTCAGCCAATGTTATTGAATAATGTAGATGTGATATATTTTATTTTTATTATAAAAATATTTTAAATAAGTCAATTGAATTGAATTATTTAAGTATATATTTATTTTTAACTCATATTAATTTATAATACACCAACTCTCACTCGCTCTCTATGTGTGCGCACTTTATTGCATGCTTTTCTTCCTTTGCCTTTTTCATGTTTGCTCTTATATTACTCCTATTGTTTATAAATCAAATCTTGATATCCCTAAGAAATATATATACAACATGATAAATTTTTTAAATAAATTAAATAATTTAGTTTAATTTAATTGAAATATTTAACTAAATTTTATATGTTTAATTTTTGTATTACCTTACACCTTACTCATTACTTATTTTCTTCTTATTTGCTCTATAACATATTTTTTCTTTTTTTTATGTTAATTCATATTATTTATAATTCATACACTAATATAATTAAGAATTAAATGTACCATATGAAATATTTTATTTTTTTTATAAAAATATTTTAAATAAATTAAAATTTTTAATTTAATCAAATTACTTAATTATATGTTCTATTTTAACTCTTATTATTAACAAACAACTGACTATTGTTTCTCCTTTTTTTTTGTTTCATTGTATATTTTTATTTTTTATTCATTACTATTATTTATAGCTTAAATATTAATATTACAAAAAATTATAAATATAACGTGACCGGTTTATGATTATAATATTTTTAATAAGTTATAAATTTAGTTAAAAATATTGATTGAACTAATTAATTATATACTTTATTATTTAATAAAACATTTTTAAACTAAATCAAATTTATTAAAATTTTATTAGCATTTTGTAAATATTGATTTTTCAGTGCTATATTTTAATTGAAATATGTATCATTCGATATTTTATATTGACTTTTCAACTCATGCATCATTTTCTTTTATCTACTTTATTACCTATTTTTTCATATTTATCTTTAATATTTATAGTTTAAACACCAATATCACTAAGCATTATAAATATTATAAGATATATTTTATTTTTATTATAAAAATATTTTAAATAAATTGAAATTTTAATTTAATTAAATTTCTAAATACTAAATCCATTTTTTACTCATGTATTACTTAATATTAGCCATGTCCTCCTCGTTTTGTTTCTTCATTACATATTTTTTTCTTTTCTTTTTCGGTTCACTTATGTTATTTACGGCATGAAGGCTAATATTACTATGAAATGTTTATATATAATAATATATTTTTATTTTATTTTATTATTTTTATGTTAAATTTTTAATTTAATTTAATTATTTAATTATATATCCTTTTTCAACTCTCCAATTAATATCCTTCTTTTCATTTATTCAAATGATCCTTGTTCTTTTTTCATATTCATCACTACTATTTACAACTTAGATGTTAATATCATTAAGTAAGATAGATATAACATGATATATTTAATTTGATTGTAAAAATATTTAAAATAAGTTAACATTTTATTTAAAATAAGTTAGTATTTAATATAGAAAGTACCAATATATATTCTACTTTTTCGAAATTTATCAATGTTTTCATTATGTCAATTTTTAATTAAAAATTATATTTAAAATGAAATATACATTGATTAAAAATTTTTCAAGGTGTTATCGCTTAGATATTATTTCTACTTCATTGAATTGTATAAATATGACAAAAAAGTATGTTTTATTATAACAATATTTTAAGTTAAATATCTAATTTAATTAAATTATTTAATTATATATTCTACTTTTAAACTTATATTATATTTTAAATATTTATTATTTACAATTATAATGTATAATTATAAAATAATAAGATGGGGAAAAGGTGTTCTTATCTTATTTTAATATTATATGAACTAAAAATAAGATTTAAAATTAAATTTTAAATAAAAATTAAGGATTATCATTAAATATAAAATGATAGATATTGCAGTTGCCCTTAGCAAATAAATCAAATTTATGGGATGACTAAGAAGAAATTCTTTTTATATTAAGAGATGTTTGGCCCACATGGAAAGTTCCCGTGACAAATTAAAGTTATAAAGAAGAAATTTTTTATGCAAACTTTTCAATAAGTTCCCAAAGTTGTTTATTTAATACTAAGGAACTGATAGTATTTCTACTTTATTGAGTTGTATAGATATAACAAAAAATGTTTTATTAAAAAATATTTTAAATAAGTTAAATATCTAATTAATTAAATTATGTATTTATATATTCTACTTTTAAACTTATATTATATTTTAAATATTTATTATTTTACAATTATAATATATAATTATAAAATAATAAGATAGGAAAAAGGAGTTCTTATCTTATATTCATTTAAAGTAATATTATATGAACTAAAAAAGAAACCTAAAATTAAATTTTGAATAAAAATCAAGGATTATCATTAAATATAAGATGGTGTTTATTGCAATTGTCCTTGGCAAATGAATCAAATTTACAAGATGATTAAGAAGCAATGCTTTTTATATTAAGAGTTGTTTGGCTCATATAAAAAATAAGTTCTTATGACAAATTAAACTTACAAAGAAGAAGCTTCCTATGTGAACTTCTCAAGAAATCCCCCAAAGTTATTTGTTTAATATTAAGGAACTAATACTTCTTAATAAGTAACTTTTTATATTTTGTTTAGTTCAATTTTAAACTTCTTATGAAGTACCAATAAAATAATTATTATACCCTTAATATTATTTTAATACATATCAATGGTTTTTAATTGTTTCTAATTATCTTTTTTATATTATATTTCTAATATTTTTTTCCATCATAATTTTTTTAAATTAGTAATTTCTCATTTTTAATTTGTTATAAAAAAAGTAAAATAAGCTTATATAAAAGAATTAATTAAGATAAATATATATATCTTAAATTATCTCAATATAATTAAAGTGAAATATGATTTAAACGAAGAAAAATATTAATTAAATAATTAATTCTATCAAATTTATATTAAGTAGATAAAAAATACATAATTTTTAATTCTATAATTAAATATTAAAATAATAAATATAAACTATAAATTAATATAACAAATATATTATAATTATATTTAGAGTTAAATTTTTATAATAATAATAATATTTCTAATTATACTTACAATTTATATTTTTGATACAATACTTAACATAGATTTTATACAACACTCATGCTACTTATTATATAAATAATAATAAAGTAATTTTATTCATATATTTAATAATTATTTTTAAATAAATATATTCATATTTTATAATTTTATAATTTATATTTATTATAATTTTTAAAAAGTAAAGATAAAATATTAAAGTGATTATTAATTAAATTAAATAAGAACAATTTTATACTTTTATCTATAAAATATATAAAAAGTTTTTTTTTCATCAATGAGAGTGTCGATAAGCAACTACGCATGATTTGTAGAAGTTTTACTTTTTCTATTTTAGTAATTAATGATCAATCAAATGATTTAACTATTTCTTATTTTTTAGAAAGTTCTGCTTCTAATATTACTTGTGAATCAAATAACCTCTTAATGTTGGTATTGTTGCATGTCCTCAAGATTGTAATAAAGCAACACGTGAAGCTATTAAGTAAGTCATGACTATAATAAGGGGTGTGTTAGATCATGGATCAAGGTCACCTAAAATGGATTCATAACCTAATTCATAACCTAACCTATGAAATGTTTATAAATAGGTAGAAGAAAAAAATTTAAAAGGTTGGTTAACAAAAGCCTTCATAAGAATACTTAAGAAACTCTCTCTCTTTTCTCTTTACATACAAAAAGGAGATTTAGACCATGAATAAGATTATCTTTTCAAGTAATTATCAATACAATTAGTAAAAATAAATATAGGATCCTAAATTTTCCACTGCGTACTTCTAATATTCTAAAATGTATGAATTCTATTTATATCCTTTTATATTTTTCAACATTAGTATCAGAGCATTCGATTTATATCCTTTTATATTTTTCAACATTAGTATTAGAGTATATATATATATATATATATATATATATATATATATATATATATATATATATATATATATGAATGTCCCTAGCATTTGTGAAAATGATAATTTTTTGACATATTCTTTTTACTATTATTGTCCAATTTTTTATGGTGCTTCGTTTGACATGACATACTATGCATTTTCTTTTTTAACATTTCAAAAATATTTGTTTATTGCTTTAAAAATATGATGATATAATCATTTATTACTAGCAATGATTTGTCTTATTTTTTAATGGTAGTATTCGTTGATTGAGTGTAGAACTCAAGTTAAACTCAGGCCTAACTCCAGTTAACATTAATTTGATTCTATTTATTTCTAGTTCAAATTCTTATTTCAATATTTCTATTATGAATTCAAAATTGAAAGAAAATCTTACCCTAAATTTAATATCATTTGACCACCACCAACAAAACGACAAAGAGGACAGGCAAGATGAAGAAAAGTTTTTTAGTTTAGCTTTTGGCCGTGTTTAATTTTGATTGATAAGCTAATCCTAACCCCATTGTGAAAATTATTACTTGGCATTTACCGCATCCATCAACATTCAAACAGGCATGTAGTATTCTTTTCAAAATTATAAGGCATCCATAAAATTCCATAGAATGTTGCTAAATTGGTAATGAACCCAACTTTAAATCCAAGAGGGAAATGTGGAATGTTGCTATAGAGGCCTGTGCTTTAGTTGTGGAATCATTAATAAAATTATTGGATAAAATACATAATTAGGATATTGGGTTTGCAACAGGGGTGCCTCTATGTTTTTAAACTGAACATGTAAATGCAGTGAATTTTCACCCAAATTATGGTGAACTTTCATAAAAAAAAAATATTTTTAAAAAATGTCATAAACTATTAAAAAAAGAAGAAAATTGTAAAAATTTAGTTTGAAAAATAATTACCAAAAAAATTATTATTCAGTTAAAAATTCAAAAACTGTCAAAACTATCAACAACAAAAAACTATTTGAAGTAGGATTTGAACCCATAATCCAAAACTTGAGTCTGGCACCTTAAACCACTTAGCAATCCTTTCTGACATGTTACAAGTCGCTTAATCATCTTGATATACCATAATAGCACATAACAGAATTTTTTTTCTTCTCACACTCTAAATTATTGTTTATATAATTATAAGTGAGAATTCTTTTTTACACACTATTTACATGATATACAAAAATTTTTAAAAAAATTTAATGATGGATATTTTTTAAGCATAATTTTTATGCAAATTATTGCTTTGGAGATCTAATTGAGTTCTTTTTTTTCCATATATGTTACAGAAAAATAGCGAAGACTCATATGTACACTAAGAGTCAGACGGACTTTAGCACAAAGATAAAAAGTCAATAAGTTGACTACTAAGCTTAAAAATCTCCAAGTTGACCCAAAAGTTTATAAAGATAATTTTATACATTTTGTAAATCGTATTATTAAGTTTCATGAAAAATTTTAAAACTTAATATGGGCTAGTGTTTTAAATATTAATTGAAATTTGAAGAAATTAAAGGCCTTACAAAAAGCCTCACCTACCAATTACCAAAAAAATATATTAGATTCTCTATTAGAAAGAACAAGTGGACATAAACAATGTAATAATATGGTCCATAGATTTGTATTATACTATTTAGAGCATAAAAATTACAAATGTGACCTAAATTTTTACCTAGTACTATCAGTTAAAGAAATATAATATCAAAATCAAGCTTTCCAAGAGCTATATGATAAGTTCATTAGCTCTTTTTTGTGTAGAATCAAACATTTAAAAATATTATAACCATTGTAAACTTTAGGTAGATGTTTCATATATAATGTTTTATGTAATTTCTTTTTTTATGTATTATATTATTGAAATATGTTTCAATTTGTGTAATTTTTTTATTTGAAATTACATATCTATAAACTCTTTTATTTAGTATACTTAACCTAATTAATCATTTTAGTATTACTCTTACATGAGGAATTTAAATGATGATTGAAAATGTAGTGATCCTTTGACTTTAAACCTTACATGTGAACTAGTCCTAATATAATTAATTAGAGTCAAAGTAAACATATATGAATAACTAGACATTAATTACATGTAATTCTATCTATATCTAGAACTTCATGTTTCTATAAATACAATAGATATTGCTTCCAAAAACATTATCGCTAAACTCAATAAGGGTGAGAAATTGAACAATGACAATTACAAAATTTGAAACATGAAAATCTAATATGTACTAGAAAAGCAAGAGGCTCTAGAAGTACTCAATATTGCTTTAGAAGAACTTGAGGCTTATAAATTCTTTTTCTCATATTACATTGTTGAGTAGCATAAAGAATGATATCATGTGAGAATTCAAGAATTACAACTTGGCTAAGGACATGTGGTCTGCTCTGAAAAACTAAGTTTTGTGAAACATCTATGACTAAACTAATATCTCTCATAATCAAATTTGACACTTACAAAAAGAAACCTGAACATTCAATGAAAAAATTTATGAGAAATGTTAAATATGATATGTGAATTAAAGGATGTAGATCATGTATTGACCAATGAGCAATAAGTCTAAGTTATAATTCACTCCTTGCCTCATCCTTAGGAGCATATGAAGATGCATTTAACCTATAATGAAAATATCTAAAAGATGAATGATGTTATGCACCACCTTAAGCTAGAAAAAGAAAAGCTTGAGGTTACTAAGCTTAATACAGACGTGTATATGGCTTCATCCAACTCAAGAAAAGTTTTTAGGTGAAATCATAAACATAAAAATGGGTCCTAGAATGCAAGAAAGAAGATGGCTCATTTCAATAAGAAATCAACAAATAACCAACATAGGAAAGGAAAACCTCATTTCAAGAAGAAGAACATGGCTAAGGTTAAATGCTTTAATTGCAATAAAAAAAGGTATTTTGCCCGTAATTTCCCTGAACCTAAGAAAGTATTAAGTTATACTCAAGAGTGAGTTTTGTGTAGTTAGTTATATTTTTCGAACAGATTCTCATCCTTTGTAGATTGTAAACTCAAAGGTAACAGACCATGTAGCGAAGGATTGAAACACCTTTATGGATTTTTGGTGAATACCATATAGAACTAAATGGATTTACGTGGAAAATAATGTAGGAGTTACAATTCAAGAAATAGGCACATGTAAGTTAGTTTTGCGAGGTAGCCAAACTCTATTTTTGCAAGGTAGCCAAACTCTACTTTTGCATAATATTTTATATGCACCTCAGATTTGCCGAAATTTAATCCTTATGTTGGTCTTGTTAAAACTTATTTTTAATTTGTATCTTGCTAACGATAATATTGAATTATCTTTAGGAATAATTCATTATGGATCTAGCTATATTATAAATGATTTTATTATCATGGATACTGATTATTATGAATGTAATCTAAGTTATTCCATGTTTATATCGTTGCATAATTTTGAAATTGATGTAAACGTTTGGCATGCTAAAGAAAGATTATTGCCTAATTGTTATAAATTAGATCTATCTACTTGCAAGCATTGCCTAACTAGAAAAAGTATCAAAAAATCATTTGGAAAAGGAACCAGAGCTAACTTTCTATTGCAATTAGTCTATTTTGACATATGTGGTTAAATGAATATGAGAGCCAAGCATGGAGCTTTCTATTTTATCATATTTATAGACAACTTCACTCAATTTGGTATTGTCTATTTGATAACATACAAATCTGATGAATTAAGTTACTTCCAAAGCTATATGAGCTTAGTCAAAAATTAATTAGATAGAAAAATAAAAGTATTACAAACTGATCATGGGCGTGAGTATTTATCTAATCAATCCAGACAACTATGTGATGAAGAAAGGATTCAACATCAATTGACAAATCCACCTACTCCTCAATAAAATGGTGTTGTGGAAAGATGAAATCAAATGCTCTTAGAAATGGTTAGATCTATGATGGCATAAGCAAATTTGCCTATCACTTATTAAGGTGATACACTTTTAACTACCACATTTATCCTTAATTGTATGTCTAGCAAATTAGTTCCCACCACGTCATATGAGTTATGGATAAAGTAAAAATCTAACTTGAGTATTTTATGACCTTAGGGATGTGCAACCTATGTTTTGAATACCTCGCACCCATATGGTAAATTAGGTGCTTAAGAAAATAAATGTATCTTTATCAAATACTAAGAATATTCGAAAAGCTATGTGTTCATTGATGAACATGATAGTGGGAATCTCACAAAATTTGAATCACGAGATGTCACATTCTTAAAGAATGATTTTCCTAAATAAGGGGATCTAAATCAAGACTTATCCTTATACGAGACCATGGATACAAACACTTAATACTCACTTCCTTTAAGTGGGAGAATTTTAGGGAATATCTTTCCAATTCTGAGTGCAAATGAAAGTGATCTTGATTAACATAAGAGTAATCCAAATGGGAATACTTAAATAAATAATGATTCTAGTTTGATTGGGAGCAATTTAAGAATTCTTTAGAAATATATTTCTCTAGAGCCTTAATTACAACGTAAGTGGCAAAAAAGGCATTCCTCATCATCGTTTCAACATTAAAAGTGATGAAGCCTTTACAATTGTTGAAAGCCAATTTTGTCTAGATAATAACGTAAAATAAAAATATATTAAAAATTAAAAAAATAATAAACAACAAATAAATAAAATTTTTATATGGGTAGAGTGTCTATAAATCTGCTTTTGCAAATTCTATTGGTTGGAATATATTGTACCTGAGCATCCCATGGCTTCCTTCATTGCAGTTTACAAATCTACTTTCGTAGATTTTATAGTTAGAAAATTTGAAATTTAGCTACCAATATCTCACAAAACTTGGCTACTACTTTTAATTATGGAGGTAATGACTTTGATCTACCTAAATTCCTATTTCTCCATCATTTCCGTTACAAATTTTCCCCTTTCACAAATGAAAAATACAAAACTTGTGTTATTTAAAGGGAGGATGGTTTACAAAGAGAAGAAGGGGAGACATGAAGAGGAGAAAGAGAGACAAATAGAGGAAAATGAGAGACATAAATAAAAGGAATGAGTTATTCAAAGAGAAGAAACATTTTTTTAAGAGAAGGACAATACTTGTAAAAGGAAAAAAAGATAAGAAAATTTCTAAGATAAAAAAGACGAAATACATTTTAAAAAAAAGTAAGAGAAGAGGTATAAAGATTAGAAAAGAATAAGAAGAAGAGAAGAAGAAGAGGAAGAGCTTGTAGAATGAAGAAGAAGCAGAAGAAGAAATTATAAAAAAAGAGAAAATAATAAAGAGAGAAGATTTTTTTAAAATATATGTGTTATTTGTTCTGTCTCATCTCTCTTTTTACTTTTCTTTTTCTTATTTTTATTTTATTTTTATATTTTATATTTTATTTTTATTATTTTTTAAATTTAAATATTTTATTTAAATAAATAAAATATAAAATATAAAAAATAGAGGAAGGACATCTTTTCTTAAAAAAAAAGCCCTCTCTTTTCTTTCTAAATTCCAAATGATAAGGTGGGATGGTATTGACTATCCCACCTTATTCCTTTTTTATTTTATTTTATTTTTGTTTACTTTTATTTATTTTTATTTTAAAATTAATTAATCAATATTTATTTAACATATGATATTAAAAGTATTTTTATGTAATTCCTATAATGGAATAAAATAAAATAGTTTGAAAGTTTAAACTATTTAATATTCTTAAGGTAAGAGATACTTTTTAAAATTAGATAAGTCAATTAAATTAAAGAATCTTAACGTTTTTGTGCATAAAAATTATTTTATACTTGTCATGGGCACTCATAATCTATATTCTTATTTTAAAAATATATTATATATATTTGTGATAATGGAACAATACTAAAATTAATTACAAGTGCAATAAGTATATTTCTAATTTTTTTGAGTAATTATGTATTCAGATTTGATCATGAAATTAGCAAATTTAATACTTTAAAATTATGGAATAATATTGAAATTATAATTTTAATTCTTCTAAATTTTTATTTTAAATTTAATCATGAAGTTGAACAAATTTGATAATCTTAAATAAAAATCATCAATATGATACTTTTTAAATAAATGAATGAATAAAATTACTAAAGATAATTTTTTAAAAAAAATTATATTACAATCATTTTATTAAAAATATTCCAAAAATAATGAAATAAAAATCTTTATAAAAAGATAAAATAATAATAATTCATTAATAATAAAATAAAAATCCTTTAAAAATATTTTCAAATATAATAAATAAAAAATTATTTAAATAATAAAATTTGTGCCTATGACATATTAAGTTAAATAATCTGATTGCATGTGCGATGATAATAATACTTAACATGATTAAGGCATGTTATTTAGTTTAAATCCTATTATGAAGATAAGAGGATTTGACAACTAAATTAACAAATCATTTAAAAATCTTTTAAAAATAATAAAATAAATTTTTTTAAAATAATAAAATTTGTATCTATGATATATTGAAGTCAAACAATCCGATTGTAGATACGATCACAGTGGCACTTAATATTATTGAGGCACTTTATTTCATCCAAATCCTACCATAAAGTTGAGCATATTTGAATAATCAAACTAATAAAAATAATTAAAATTAAAATTATATTCTCAAGAAAACATACTGTAATATAATAAAGACCATCATAATTCAATTCATAGGATAGAATTAGAATAAACGGAGAAAAATGAAGAACCAATCTTTGAACGGACGTTATAGGGTGCTAACACTTTCCCTACACGTAATTTACTCCTGAATCTAAATTCTAGGAATGCTGACCATTTTTAGTATTCTAATCATACTATAGAAAATGCTTGGTGGTGATTTTATCTTCTTTTTATTCACACTACATCATATTTTCAAGGAGGCACGAAAACCTGCTCACCTCCCATAGATTCCACCGCAAGGCATGTCACAATAGCTTGGTGACCCTACTGGGGGACTAAATCAGAGTAAAGCCATTTTCATTCTTCCTTTTCTATCTTACTTTTGAATCTCGTTGGTTTATGTTTGGTTCAATATTTTCTTTACATATGTGTTCTTCATGTTTGTCTCATTATTACTATCTTTATTTATTGGTAAATTAGTCATATGAAAATCTTTTATGGAATGGTTAATTTTCCCTCTCACGCACTGTATATTATAGACCTTACACACATATCATAATCCTTGTATTTGAGCTTTAGATTACCTTTTAGGATTAGTTAGGGGTAAAGTAGTGATGCCTTCATGAAACTGCTAGTCTTTGTATAGGCTAATGAAACACTTCTACTTAAATTGAACCCTTTCCATCTTTAGCTTGTCATAGGTGAGGATTAGGAGCCTCACTAGCCTATGATGGTGATAATAAGGATAATTTAGGGACCTTTCATCAATTAGGTGTCATAGAACCCATACCAGGCATAAATCAAAATAAACTTAAAACCACTCTATTTGAGAAAAGTTTATCCTATGAAAGAAAATTTTTATGCCTAGGAAAAATCCTTGTAGAACACACGAGGGAACTTTTTTATAACCAATCTTTTTTAAGCCATACAAGTTTTCCTAAAAATGATGATTAAGCCATATATCAATTAAACTAGTTGGCTTACCTTCATTTTCAAAAAATTAAATTTAAATGGTTTATCCTATGTCTTATTCCTGCCTAATTGAATGTTGTTGTTCTTGTTCTTTAGCTTATTGCATCTATCATTTCATCATACATAGATATCCCTAAAAGTGATTTATATTATTTAAGCTTATTGACCATTGATTATAAGCTTCAAATCATCAAAAAAAATTGGAAGTCTATGATTATGAGTGATTGTAAATAAGCCACAACGCCATATAAAAAAATGAAATGAATGATTTTTAGTAATATCATTTTCTTATAAATATTCATACATTCACCTATTTAAATAACTTATCTTAAAAGAGAAACCTTGCTTCTATTCCATTTTTGAGCAAGGATCATAGAAGATATAGAGGAAGCTCTCATAAAACTCAGAATCAGGTTCCCTACTCTTCCTATGGATTTGCTTAGGAAGATTTATAAATGTTAACTTGAAAGAATAAAGGTGCTCACGTGTCTGGATCATCCTGAAAATACACATTGGATCATTGTAGCTAAGGTACGTCTAACAAGTAAGTGTCATGATTCATTCATTAAACGTATGTTGGGAATGAGAAAAGGTTCTTATGCTAAGAAATGGAGAGCTAAAAGAATAAGAGTTTGTTATAAATGTACAAGGTGGACATTAATACACACTATAGGAACACTAGAATGGTTTCCCAAAATTGAGAAGATAAAATCAAGTTCATAAAGGATAAACTAAGTAAAGAGTTATTGGATAATATTTGTTAAACTTTTGAAATGCATCTTAATAAAGAAGTTCATAGGGTTCTCCTTAATTAGTGGATTTATTCCATAAGGAAAAAGAGCATTACCATCTTGAGAATTTGACGTTAAAAAACTTTGTTTGCTAGTTTATGAGAAAACTAGATTGGAAGCAAATCCTCAAGTCATAGAAGGCATTTACACCATTACTGGACATAAAATCAAAGGAAGATATGAGCCAGAATTACAATTGCTATTCATGTGCATATCTTTTCTTTTTAACTTTTCAGTCATTTTTTACTTTTCTACATATTTGTCTTTACTTTTTCTATATTATTACTGTACCTAAGATCTACTTTTAACCTTTTTCCTCTTCAAATATTAAATTTTCTAACAATAATTAATTTGTATAAGTTTTTTGACTTTTTCATACACTTTCCTACCATTTTCTAGAAAATTGATGTGTCTAATTCCTTAAATTTCAAACTTTTCTAATAAAGGTTGATTTGCATGATCTTTTTATTGCTCACTTTTGCTGTATAAATATGCATATTTACACTTGCCAAT
Source organism: Sindora glabra (assembly GCA_020226215.1). NCBI lineage: Eukaryota > Viridiplantae > Streptophyta > Magnoliopsida > Fabales > Fabaceae > Sindora > Sindora glabra. The sequence goes on along the minus strand of CM035227.1, from coordinate 52,443,088 downwards.
GCACATATGGCTTATTCTAAAGTAGAAGAAAAAGTGGAAGAACCATCAATATGTAGATTAAAATCAATTTATATCTTTAGTGGATCTAGTTAGGGGAAAGATGAAGAGTTTGTAAAAATAACAAATGAGCTTTTTAAAGTATTAGCTATCAGAAATATCAACCTTGTGTATGGAGAAGGAATTCGAGGTTTAAAGAGATCTATGGTAGTATTTGCACTTATTAGGGGAAGCAGAGTCTTAATTATCACTATGAAGGATTTGGATGATAAGATCATCACTAATTATGCCTTGGGTATTAAGTTAAAGGTTTGAAGCTTACCTAAGCATTATAGATATATGCTTCATAATGTTGAAACCTTTATCGCATTACTCGACAATCTGGAAACATTAGAAATAATTTTCAATATTGTATATTAGGCTAAACTAAACTTTTATAAAAAAAAATCATTAAGGTTGTTAAATATTAATAATTTTTATAATAGTTTATTGTCTTTTTTGAATCAAGCTATGGAACAAGGATTCATTTCCTAAGTGACTCATAACTCCATAATATTTGCCTTAATTATTGATCAACTAATTGACCAATTGCAAATTTTTGTACCTAAACCTAACCCATTGATGAAACAAGTAAATTAGTGAGCCTAGTATAACATTAAAAAATGTAAGCCAAACACTACTCTTCAATTGTAACCTTCTCCACACTCATAGTTTTGCTTCTATTTTTTTATTTTTGTTATTATGTGTTCATCTTTCTTTTCTACACCTCTTCTCATCTATAAAGACATTAAAGATGATGTCCAAATTAGATTAGGAGGAGGAATAATAAGAATTATTAGTAAAACCATTAGCCTGGCTGTGTGTGTAAAGAATAGTAGAGTATGGAGTTATTTTTAGCTCTTGATATACATCCCTTTAGTAGCATGTTTTTCCTTCATGACTTATCCTTATTTCAAAAAAAAATCTTTTATTAACACAACCATCAAACTAACTGTGTGTATGAAGGATAGCCCAGTAAAGAGTTATTTTTTTAGCTCTTGATACGCATCCCATTAGCAGTATATTTTTCTTTATGATCTACCTTCATTTCAAAAAAGAAAGAAGGAAAGAATAGGTTTGTTTTCAAATTTTCATTTGAAGTGTTCTAGGTCTTCTTGCTTATTCGAGTGCTTTTCACTAATTTTAAGAATTGTAGGAATCATGAGCAGGAATTAATTAGGTTTGAAGGTTTTACAGCATGGTTGAACAATTATCTTACTTCTTGAAATTAATAAGGTTGGCAATAAATTTAAATTGAAAGAACTAAATTTAGCAACTCTTAGCTATAAAACTTTGAGCCTATTTGATTAATTATGATTATCTTTCTTGTATGAGAGATCTACTTATTAAGTTATCACTTTAGAACTTGTTTTAATTCTTATTGAGATTATATTTTCATGTGCATAAGTAAATATAGTTAAGGCATTTTTCTTTGAATGAACCACCTATACTTGAATAGCTAACTTTTACATATCCATTGAGTACCCCTTTTATGCCTAGCTTACCCTCTTTTATTTTTAATTTTTTTCAAACCCTAAAAAAATATTTTATATAACTTTAAAGGCAAGAAGAGTATTAAATTAATAAAAAAGATGAGTTCCTAAATAAGTGTGGAAGTATATCAAATGCTTGAAAAAGAAAATTTCATTTCAAAAAAAAAAGAAGAAACAAAAAGTAAAAAAAAAAGAAATAAAAAAAAAGAAGCAAGATAAGAAAAAACAAAAGAAACAAAAAAAAAGGAAAGAATGATATATCATTAGGGTAATCGCAATTCCGATTGTATACCTTTTTAGCTGCTTGTTATGTAGATCTATTCATTAATACTCTTTTAATCTCTTCGATTGATAAACTCTTTTTTCATATTATTACTTTCCCTTTACCTTGAGCCAATTACAACCTTTAATAAGTTCTTTTGATTTACTTTATGTATGTGAATTAGGTAATAGAGATTAAGAATTTAAGCAAGCCTATGGTAGTGCAATTCTTAATAGGTTGAGTTTGAATAAAACACTTAGCCTTAAACATTTGAGAGATTGGAAGTATAACTTGTGAATTATTATCCATTTAGTTTTTTCTTTCTTAAATAAAATTGTCATACTTTTTTACTCTAGATGACATGCATTGTTGATTCATGAATGCTATGGTCTCTTTATACTATAATGATTTTCGTGCTTATAACTCTACATTCTTAACTTTAATGAAAATTAATGTTTTTGTATCCACTTAGGGCATGTAAAATTGAGCATGGGGAAGTTTTATGAAACTAATTTCCATTACCTCATTCTTAAGTTTTTCATAAAATTCCCATTAAGTTTAAACTATTAATAGTTTATGAAATCAGGCTCATCTAGGTTAAGCTATCACCATTAAGAGAGGTCAAATAGATCCAAGCTTGATATGCTTAATTGAATCTTGTTAAAAGATTGTCTGCATTAAGTCATGGCCAACTTTGTTAAAAAGGATTAATATGAACATAGGTTGGAAGGATCACATGCTATAAAGAAGATTTCTCTAATGAGACCTATCATGCTTAGTTTTATATTTTGTGATCATTGAATTATATGCAAGGGGCAACTAACATTATCTTCATATTGTGAAAAGGCTAGAATCTCTTGTAAACTCTATTGCAAATGATATGAATTATTATCCATGCTTTACACCTAGTCTCTATTATAATGATAATAATTATTATTATGTCACCCTTTTGTTCCTTGTGAAAATATCATGTATTATCATATAATATGTATGTATTTGAACACTATAAGATGTCATGTCTATCTAAATATGTCTCAATGAAATCAATAATACAAATATGGTTGAGTCAAGCATTGAGATTGTCTTAATTCTATTAGATAGAAAACAAGGGGCAATGTTAATAGAAAGATTAAAGTTAAACGAAGAGGAAATGTGCATAATGGAAAGAGCAAAATTCAACACTCTCCAAATAAGATCTTCTTAGAAAAAAGTCCATAAAAAAATGAAGTAAGCAACCTTTCTGAGAAACAATCAAGTCATTATTACATGAGTCACATTCTTATATCATCTAACCTTTTAAAATTAAAAAAATTTAAAAATGGGGAAAGGATATCCTTTTTGAAAAAGAACGTCCTTCTCCCTTTTGCTTTTAAAATATCAAATAATAAAGTGGGATGGTACTAATCGTCCCGCCTTATTCCTTTTTTATTTTATTTTTTATTTTTTCTTGATTTTATTTTAAAATTAATTAATTAATATTTATTTAACATATGATATTAATAGTATTTTTGTGCAATTCCTATGACAAAATAAAATAAAATAGTTTGAATGTTCAAACTATTTAATATTCTCGAGATGAGAAATACTTTTTAAAATTAGGTGAGCTAATTAAATTAAAGAATTTTAATATTTTTGCACATAAAAATTATTTTATACTCATCATGTGCACTTATAATTTATATTTATATTTTAAAAATATATTATATATATTTGTGATGACAAAATAATATTAAAATTAATTGCAAGTGCAATGAGTATAATTCTAATTTTTCTGAGTAGTTATGTATTCAGATTTGGTTATAAAGTTAATAAATTTGATACTTTAAAATTGTTGAATAATATTGAAATTATAATTTCAATTTTTTAAAATTTTTATTTTAGATTTAGTCATGAAATTAGATAAATTTGATAATCTTAAATAAAAATCATCAATATGATACTTTTTAAACAAATGAATAAATAAAATTATTGAAAATAATTTTTTTTAAAAAATATATTACTATCATTTTATTAAAAATATTTCAAAAATAATGAAATAAAAATCTTTATAAAAAGATAAAATAATAATAATTCATTAATAATAAAATAAAAATCCTTTAAAAGTATTTTCAAATATAATAAATAAAAAATCATTCCAATAATAAAATTTATACCTATAATATATTAAGTTAAATAATCCGATTGCATGTGCAATGATGATGATACTTAACATGATTAAGGCATATTATTTAGTTCAAATTCTATCATAAAGATAAGAGGATTTGATAACTAAAATAAAAAATTATTTAAATTTTTTTTAAAAATAATAAAATAAAAATTCTTTCAAAATAATAAAATTTATATCTATGGTGCGATCATAGTGGTATTTAATATTATTAAAGTACCTTACTTCATCTGAATCTTACCATGAAGTTAGGCAGATTTGAATAATGAAACTAATAAAAATAATTAAAATTAAAATTATATTCTTAAGAAAATATACATATAATACAATAAAGACCATCATAATTCAATTCATAAGATAGAATTAGAATAAATGAGCAACCATTCTTTGAATGGATATTGTAAGGTGCTAACATCTTCCTTACACGTAAACTACTCCTGAATCTAAACTCCGGGAATGTAGGCCATTTTCAATATTCTAATCACACCATAAAAAATGTTTGGTGGTAATTCCATCTTCTTTTTATTCTTATTACACAATCACATTTTCAAGGAAGTGTAGAAACCTGCTCGTTTCCTACGGATTCTATTGTTGGACATGTCACAACAATGGCCATTATACAAGATGAAGATGAGCCAAGAAATATTACAGAGGCTCTCTGATCCTAACAAGGAAAATTGGATAAAAGTAATTGAGGAAGAGATGGAGTTTATAAGATCAAATCAAATTTAGGAACTTGTTGATCTTCTGAACACACATTAGGGCATTGGGAATAAATAGGTTCTTAAAATCAAATGCAAGGCTGATGCCACTATTGAAAAATACAAGGCTAAACTAGTAGTAAAAGGCTAAATACTATAGCAAAGAATAGATTATGAGGAAACCTTTTCACCCATTGTTAAATTCACTTCAGTCAGTTTAATACTGGTTATGGTTGCTAGTATGGACCTTGAATTATATCAAATAAATGTAAAGACTACATTTCTTAATAGAGATTTCGAAGAAGAAATCTAAATGCAACAGCCTGTAAGTTTTATCAAAGTAGGCCAAGAAAACAAAGTCTATGGACTTTTGAAGTCTATATATAGTTTAAAGCAGTCCTCAAGACAATGGTATATTCACTTTCACAATGTGATAATGTCAAATGATTTTATCATGATTAATGAAGACTATTCTATATATACAAAAACATCCCAATATAAGTTTATAATTTTATGATTATATATTGATAATATACTTATAACTAGAAATTGTAAAGAGTATGTCAATGAAAATAAAGGATAGTTGTCATCTATTTTTGAAATGAAAGATATAGGTGAAACTCTATATATTCTTAGAGTTAAAATTTCAAGAAATCATTCAAAGAAATTATTATCTCTATCATAAGAGCATTATATCAACGAAATTCTTAAACGATTCCAAATGTAGCATTGTAAACCGATAAACACTCATATTGCTAAAGGTGAAGGTCTAAGTCGAAGGACATGTCCTAAGATTCCACAAGAAGAAATGTTTATGAGAAAAGTTTCCTATGCAAGTGTAAATGGATGTCTAATGTATGCAATGATATACACAAGATTGGATATCTATTTTGTTGTTAGCATTATAAGCTGATATTACTCCAACCCAGGCTCAACACATTGGAAACTAGTTAAAAGGATACTAAGGTATTTAAAAGGTATTATCGATTATTCATTATGTTATAAAGGAAATGATCTATAATTGAAAAGCTACAATGATACTAATTAGGGAGGAGACTTAGATCAAAAGAAGTCTACCTTTGAGTACATCTTCTTACTAAATAATGGCACCATATCTTGGAATAGTAAAAAGTAATCATGCATAACCTTATCCACAATGGGAGCTAAATTTGTAGAATTTTTAGCAGCAATATGAGAAACAATATGGCTCAAAAGATTTTTGGATCATTTGGGTGTAAATGTTAATATTACTAATCCAATTTTAGTAAATTATGATAACCAAGCAGTAATAACATACATAAAGGACCCTAAATATCATTGTAAAACTAAGCACATAGACACAGAGTACAACTTCATGAGAAATATGATTGCACATAAAGAAGTGAATATGAAATATATTTTTATGCATGAGATGGTAACAAATCCCATGACTAAGCTTATTCCTCGATATGTATTTGTAAAACATGTGAAATCTTGAGGATTACATAGATGTTGATACAATTATTGTAATTATTTTTTAACAATGTTCATAGAATATTAATGTTTGAATAATAAATATTTTTTATTATAAGCCTACATATATGGATGTGAGAATATTTCTTAGAACATTCTTGAGTTATTGAAAAGTATGTCAGATAGATAAAAGATTAGTTCACTCATATTGGTAATTGCCTCTAATTAATTTTTGTAATTGATAAGAGATGAGACAATTTTAAACTTCTTATTTAAGTAATAATTGAGAACCAAGCTTAAAATATGAATGTTTCCTTGTTAATGAATAAGATGAAGTCATATGTAAGACTGTAAGTAAATTAATGAGGAATTTACTTCATTTGTCTATATTGCCATATATGAGTTTTGAAGAAAATGAGAAAGAGTAGATTGGTGAACTCAAGTTAGACATTAAATATGTCTAAATCATTATCTATACGATATTAATAGATTATATAAAGACATATACTCCATGGAAAAATGAGAGAATATCATAACACATGTTTCATATCATGTGTGTAAATTGTGACCAATATAAGTAATCTAAGTCTATATCTCAACTTTGATATGTGAGACCTTTAAGGGAATAAAGACCTCATATTTGTACTTTTATGATTCTATTTTATTTCTTAAAGTTTAAATTTAATTATTGTTATTTTATAATGTTACCAAAGGATTAAGAGAGATTTAGTCTAGCGAGGCATTACTAGAAAAGCAAATTAAATTAAAATCGAGATATCTAAGAAAAGAATATCATTAAACATATCACATTGTATATGTATTCACTAGTATACCAGTTATAGTATGTCTATAATTGTGAATACAATATCTAATGCATATTATGCATATGAATGAGATCATTTAAGAAATTCAAATATGATAAAATAATTTAGAGTGCTACATACTTAAAGTCTACTCAAGATTCATTATTTATTGAGAAGTTATATATTCCTAACAAATGCGTAGCAAAGAACTCTCGAAATATGTTGGTCACAAAACCTGTTTTTTTGTATAATTTGTTATAGAGTATAAGAGATGATGTTCTTTTATATAATGCTAAGAGAGTATGAATCATGGATTAGAGTTGTCCAAAATTGGTTCATAACCCAATCCATAAAATGCTTATAAATAGGTAGAAGAAAAGAATTTAAAGGTTGGTTAACAAAAGCCTTCATCAGAATCCTTAAGAAACTCTCTCTTTCTCTCCACTTTGCACACAAAAAGGAAATTTAAGTCATGAATAAGATTACCTTTTTGAGTAATTGTCAATACAATCAGTAAAAACAAATATAGAATCCTGAATTTTTCACTGCGTACTTCTGATATTTTAATATATATGAATTCGATTCATATCCTTGTATATTTTCCAATAGGGTGGGATGAAATATTTTTTCCAAATTCCTTTAAATGTTGAGTTGTATGTTCTCTAGAATGATTAGTCCTTTGCAAGTTAGTTGATTTGTTATTAATAAATAAATATTTTTTAGCAAATAACAAATTAAAGAATCCATTTATAAATACATTATAATAACTAGTTTTATGTTTCTTTCAAATAATAAAAATTATTTATAAATAAATTGAAATAATTTTTGTTGAAATGAAACAAATAAATTATAAACAATTAACTTAAAAAAGTATAAGAGCAAAGATTTACTTGAAACTTTTGTTCATAAATTTAATATTTTTATAAAATAAAAAAGGTTAATTAATTGCAATTTTCCTCACAATACAAAAGACATATAGTCAATTATAAAACAAAATAATCTAACAGTTTAGTTCCTACTCTCATTTATAGGTCTTCCCATAGAGCAGAAAGGTCCGTTGCGATGTTAATGTGAGATTATTGTAAGAAATACATGTCTTATCACTTGCAAGAAAAGTAACAGAAAAAGGCAATGGAGTAATGGCATATGTTCCACACCATGTCCTACAGCATACATGCCATGGCCCATCCTAACATCGGATATTCACGGCATTTCGCGGAAACCACTTAAGAAGAAGTTCATACTTTTGTCTCTTTGTAAGCCACGCACGCCAACTTATGCTCTCATATTCTCTTCTCCTCTCCTCTCATAAAATTAGTAAAAAAAAATTATGATACATCGTTGATAAAATAAAATATATTATTAAATTTAATTGTACGTATATTGTCATACAATATATGAAATTTAATTTTTGAAAAAAAAATTCAATGTACTATTAAATCCAATAATATATTGATATATTACTATGGGTGAATTCTAAGATGCCTTTAAGGGTTTGGTACCCCGGGTGGTGTGGAAAAATATAGATCATTAGATGAAATTACTAAGTATTACCCAGATTTTTGTAATTTCATCCGGTAGCCTATATTTTGCCATAGCACCCCGAGTACCAAACTCCTGAGGCACCTTAACAAGCACCATTATTATGTTAATGATGTACTAAAGTTCTTTTTTTAAAAAAATTTGATCCTCACTTTTTTTCTTTCTTTATACTTCTATCTTACTTATGGATACACCTATTTTTTTATATACAATAAAATTTTAAATTCTTTTGAAATTTTAAGAGGCAACATAAATATTTTAATTTTATAATCTTCTAGGATTTAAAATTTTAAGATAGTGTAGTAGTTTTAAAAACCATTACATTAAGATTGTTTGATCACATCTGTAAAAAAATCAATAATTATGATTAAATAATTTTAATTTAATAGTTTCTAAACTTGTTATGCCATTCCCAGTTTCAAAATCCTTACAATACCATAGCAAGATTTGCATAAATAAGATTTAAAATTCCTTTTCATGTAAAATAATATCTATAAGACATTTTGTATTTATCTATCACCAATGTAGCAAAAGGAGGTGACAAGAGATGGTGGGGCACACCTCACATAAACTTTAAAGGTGTTTAATTTGTAAAATTCATATAAAAAGTACAATTTCTAAAAAGTAGAAAATTTTTGAATCATTTAATTTGTCAGTTGGAGTCAAATTTTTTAAAAAGTTTTATTTTTTTACAAATTATAAAAAGTTGTTTATTTATTTTCTCTTGGAAGGGATGAAAGTAGGCCACCTAACCTATAAACTTCTAAAAGTTGAACATATTTTTTTATCTAACCTAACCTAATTTATTTGCAAAATAGAAAAGGTTTAACTCAAATTTTTAGCTTATTTTACAAAATAGGCTACTTCATATTATTTAAAACTTAGTCTATTAGCCTATTAAGTTGGCCAATATTTTTATATATTAAATTATATATAATATTTTGAAAAATATTTTATACACATTTTAAAAAGTGTATGAAAATTTTTATCACATTCTCATTCTCTTAATTTTATCTTATATTATAATTATTTAAATGATTAATTTAAAATTATTGCGGTAATATTTATAATTATTTTAAGATCAAATCAAGTTCAAGTTTAGCCAAACTTTAAATTTTACATTTTTTAATTAGTGAAGCCAATTTAAAATTGAAATATTATTATTAGTTTGAGTTCAAACCATAAGTTATATTTGATAATATTAAAACTTAACTTGATATAATTTAATTTTTTATAATAGTATTTTTAAAAACATTTATTAATTATTAATAAACCTATATTAACTAACAAGTCAAGCCTTAAAAAAATTATGCATGAATCAAGTTAAACTAAATTTTAAATCTACTATAAGCTTCTAGGTCAAGTTAGGCCCCCCCTTTTTTTTACCTAAATTATTTTAAGCAAAATCTAATTAGACCTAACCTACTTACAATTCTACTCTTTGGTAAAAAAAAAAAAAAAAAAGCTTCCCATATTATTTATAGATAAAATTAAAAAAATTACTCTTATTTAAATAAACTAATGACCACTTTAATCTTTTACCCATATCTATTGGTAAGAAGAATTTTCTATGTTATTTATAAATAAAATATAAAATTATACATATCTAATTTCACTAAGGACCATTTTAACTTTCTATTCTCACTATTTAAAAATTATAATAAATATAATTTATTAATTATAAAATATAAATATAATTAATTTTTAATTATATAATAAATAAAATCAATATTATATAAAATTATATGAAACAAATATTAAATATTAAATTGTAAATATGATAATAGAAAATTGATTTCAAATAGAATTATATTTTTATATCTATTATATTATTTTATATTTGTTGTCTTTATTATTTATTATTTTACTATTTGATTATAAAAATAAAAAATTATGTTTTTCTTATCTATGTTATATAAATTTGATAGAATTAATCATTTATTGTATTAATTATGTAAATAATTTTTTCATTTAAATTATATTTCAATTTAATTATATTAAAATAATTCATGATATATATATATATATATATATATATATATATATATATATATATATATATAAGACATCTTAATTTTTTTAATATAAATTTCCATTTGGTTTGCACATGACATAAATTCTTATGAGAAGTTAAATTTTCTAAAAAGTAAATTACCTTATGAATTTTATAGGAAGGTCAAAATTATTTGATTGATACTAAAAAATTGACACTTCCTAGAAACTAATTTCATATATTTTCTTTGGTTTAAATCTAAACTTTCTAGGAGGTATTGTCAATATGATTATATATCATTAAAAAATATAATATAAAAATAAGAAATATCCATAAATTTTAATTTTCTCTAGCTATCTTTTTCAAAACCATATTTTTAATATCTATTTCCATCATAATTTTTTTAAATTGATAATTTATTATTTTTTAATTATATATAAAAAATTAAAATAGGTTTTAAGATACCTTATACATATATCTTTAATTATCTTAAGATAATTTAAATAGAATATAATTTAAATAAAAAATATTATTTAAATAATTAATAAAATAAATAATTGACTATATCAAATTTATATAAAGTATATAAGAAATTTTTAATTTTTTTATTTTTTAATTGAATATTAAAATAATAAATTATAAAGATAATAAATATAAATAAAATAATACAATAGATATATAATAAATATAATTTTATTTAAAATTAAATTTCTATTATAATTAATAATTAATAATTTTGATTATATTTATAATATGATATTTAATATTTATTTAATATAATTTTATATAATACTCATATATTTATTATATAATTAATAAAATAATTATATTTTATATAATTAAAAATTATATTTAAAATTATATATATTATAATTAATAAATTTATTTATTATAATTTTCAAAAAAAGGATAAAAGGTTAAAATAATCTTTAATTAGATTGATGGATAATTTTGTATTTTTATATATAATTGACATAGGAAGTTCTTCTTACTAAAAAAGTGTGCGTAAGTAATTTTTTATAATTTGTGAAAAATATAATTTCCCAGAAAGTTTTACTTTCTTCGTGTTGTTGGTAAGCAATCAACCAAACAATTTAAGGATCTTCTACTTCCCAGACATATTACTTTTGCGAACTAAACTAAATAATAAGAAGTCACCAATTTTAAAAAATTATAATGGAAAGAAAGACTAAAAATATGGTTTCAAAAAAATAGAGATAGATAAATTTTTTTATTTTTTTTTCTATCTTAACTTTGAAAAGTGTATTAGTTATTTTAATAATATTTTCTAAGAAGTTTAAAGTTAAATCAAATAAAATATAGAGAGTTAATTCCTATGAAGTTTCAATTCCTTAATATCAACTAAATGATTTTAAGTACTTTCCAGATGTTTATAAGAGAATCTTCTTCCTAAAAAATTCAACTTCCCCTAAAAAAATTATTTTCCGCATAAATCAAATAATTCCTTAGAAGCTTGTTGGTTCATATAAGAAATAAGTTTGTCATAAGAGATTAAACTTTTCAAAAAGTAAATTTTATCATGATAACGTTCATGTAAATTTCAATATAATATTTATATAAAACATTAATAAATTTTAATTCCCACGACTAACATAAAATATTAGCATAATAGATAAGGATATTAAGAATCATAATTTCCACATATAATATTTATAGAATACAATAAAGGTTTAAAATATACCTTGATATATGACAGATTTTAATGAGAAAGAAGATAAGAAATTTCTATCTATCTCTTAGCTTTTATGGTTATTTACATTCTTTTAAATATGAAGAATAGAAGTATAGAAACCTTTGATTTTTTCTTTCTTTATTCTTCTTATTGCTTTAATATTAGTATTAAGTGACAATAATCTCCCAAATCTAGCTAACCTTAAGTTTTTAGTTGTTGTGGTAAGTGAAGAAAGGGATTTAGTCCTTTATATAGAATTTTAAATTACTCAATCTATCAAAGAGTTATAACTCTTTAACTTCTTTTATTAAATTGAAAAATATCATTTCATTATTTTAAGTGATCCTTTAAGCAGTAAAAGTACTCATTTTTTTATAAGAAAGATACGAAAAATATCCATTGACCCTGGTCAATGGTCAATGAGCATCAGTCCACTTTAATATAATCTTAATATGAAAATTACATAATTATGATCGTGATTATTCAATAAATAAATAAGTAATTTAATATACTTCTTAGATATTAATTAGTAGGATTTAATCATGCAATTAATAAGATTTAATTGCATACTTAATAGGATTTAATCCCAATGATGATACTTTTTTATGTTGCCATAAAAGCCACTTATTTTAACAATTCAAACTTGTTTAGTTTATAATAATGAATTGATACTTTTACTTCCTATATTTTTTTAGGAAATATTATCAAAATAACTATTATATCTTTTAAAATTGTAATACAAAAAGTTAGGAATATTTATGAATTTCAGTTTAGAGAACTTTTTTAACCTTAGAATTTTTATTTTTAGTTTATTATAACAATTAACATTAGAATTATAATATATAAAATTATAAATATCATTTCAAACCGTATCTCTATTTTATCTTGATATCATATAATTTTTAAATTTTTTATTTTTTATTTTTAATTTATTATAAAATTGAAACTGATTATATATATATATATATATATATATCCCAAACTTATAATAAGGATAAAAAGATAGAATGACCACTTGTTAATTTAAGCAAGAATAATTTTATATTTTTATCTAAAAATAATATGAAAAATTGTTCTTACAAATGAAAGTATAAATAAGCAATTTTTCATGCTCATTCTATTTTAATAATTATAGGTTAACAAAATAATTCATTAATTTTCTACTGCACGAGAAATTAAACTTTTTATGAAACTTTCTATTAAACAAAGAACCGATTAATATATTTATTTTTATATATATAAATTTTAAATTAATCCCCAAAGATTTTAAATTTCAAAATTACATATATTATATAATATTTTAACACTTGACACTCCAATTAAAAACTTTTCATCCTTCATTGATGATGGACTTCGGCCCCCCGGTCCCCGTTCATGGCAAAATTACCCTGGCACTCAGCTTCTGCCACATGGCCTTCCTAATCGGTCACTCATAATCACTCCCAGTGTGAAGTTGAAATTGTGCAAAGTGATCCTCAAAGAAGTTGATTTTTTTTTCTCTTTTGCTGCCTCTGACCTAAATGTCAAAGCGTTGAGCTAATAAATATCCTTATGTTTTTTCACTACCTTGGCAGACTTGCCGAGTTTCTTTACTTGAGATTGAAAGCAATCGAGGCATCCGGGGGTGCCACTCTCATTCTCCTTTATCTATTCTCAGTTTACTCTATCTACTTTTTTTCATCCGGATTTATAATTTTGTGAATTTTATTATTTTTCAGAGGAGAATAAATGCTCAATCTCTGAAAAAGAAATTCAAGTAGCATTTTTCTTAAGTGATATTTATTTTACAAAATCTTTCTCATATTTTTAAAAATATTGTAAAAGAATGTAAAATTTTCATATTTGATTCAAAATTTAAAAATAATTTTAACCTAATATTCTTTCAAAATATTTTTATGAGAGAAGGTAGTTATCCAACATTTCCATAATATAGAAATGTTTAATTAATATAAAAAAATTATTTTATTCATCTCACTACTCACAATAATTAATTACTACTTATCACCACATACCAGCAATAACAATGGCCTACCATCACCCATTGCCAAACACCAATTTTCAATGATCATTATCAGTTATCACTCTTTACTAATGATTATCGTTCACCATCAGTTATCATTATTTACCATCTCCCATTATCTACAACTACAACTGACCACCACTCAAAGATCACTGCGGACTACCATGAATTTCTAACTACTATCTCCCACTACTTATTTTTTATCATTATCATTAGTTATTACCTATCATTGATAACCATTGTTAGGCACCACTATTGCCATCAATTACAATCGGTGATTACCATTAACTACCACACACTAACAATAATTATTCAATTTTTAATGAGAATATTTTTTATAATCAAATAATAGTTTTAAAAATATTTAACTTAATTAAAATATAATATTATAATATTCTTAAAAATATTTTTAATTGAACCAAATATGAAAATTTTATATTTTTATGAATTAAATTCTTGAAAATTACATTCACAAGAATATTAGGATTTCTAAAAAAATATTTGATTTTACAAATCAAATGCCACCTTAAGGTACTGATGAAAAATGTCATGTTACCAATTTGGGTAATCTTATGGAATGTTCCAACTTTTAAGAAGTTTAGTGTTTCATCATTGGATTACTTTTTTTTAATATAAAATTAAAAATATAAATTTAGATGCATTAAAAGTAAATTAATTGTAGAAACACCCATCTTTTTAGGAGGTAGAGCTCTCATAATATTACTCTAGTAATTTAATAATAATAAAATAATAGAGTATATTTAAATAATTTTAATGAAGAACTATTAATTTAAAAGATAAAAAATGCAAAATACCCTATCAATTTTAGAGTGACTGCATTTTACGTTCATCAAATTTAAAAACTTACAAACTAAACCCTTTAACCATATAAAATTTATAATTAATACCCATTATTTACCTAATTAATTATTTTATTAAATTACACACTTTTTAATAATGTTTTAAATAAGAATTATAATATTATTATATATAAGTTTATTGCATCATTTTTATACATAATTTTTTATGTTGTATAGTTAATAGAAATTAAATTAAATATATAAAAATGATATACAAAATTATGTGTAAAAAATAATATAATAAAATAACATACAATGATATTATGATTCTTGATTAAAAAATAAACTAAAAATTTACAAATTTAATAAAATTGTTAATTAGGTGAATTATGGATGTATATTATAATTTTTTATATGGCTGGAAAGTTTGATTTGCGAGTTTTCAAAACCAATGGAAGTAAAATGCAATTGCTTTAAAATAAAAAGAGATATTTTGTATTTTTTTATTTAAAATATTTAAATTAACTCTATTCATTCTTTTATATTTATAATAAATACGCTCATTAAATTATAAAATTATTGATGATGAAGAATTAATTAGAATATTTTTTATTTTATTATTATTAAATTTTTTATCTAAATAAAAAAAAGTAATGATTGCTAAGGCAGGTAATCCTCTGTATACGTTAGCTTCACTTTCTCGTCCTTTTATTATTTATGTGTGTGAGTTATAATGTGGTTAATTTTAGTAATTTCAGTCAAAAATCGGCAAGAGCTACAAGGTTAATATCAATATTATATAAAAATATTTTTCTTTTTACAAGGGCATTATATCAAACACATTTTAATGAAAAACTTTCATGCATATTATATTCCAAAACACTATTGTAATGTCACCAAGATTTTTTAATTTTATTTTCCGTCAATTTACTAATTTAGCACAATTTATTTTATGTCAATTTTTCATTAAAAAACAGAATATACTGTTCAGCTAACTAACTTATAATATCAAATAAATCTTTATAATAATGTAGAATTTCTAATTAATTAATCCAAATAAATTATTTTCAAATTATTTTTATGATTTTATATTTAATTTATTATCATTATAAATTAATTTTACACTATTACTTATTTATGTGTTGTCACACCAATAAAAACTTATAACATTCTTTATTTTGATAAAAATTAATTTTTTAATGACATGCCATATTCCTATCAATTAATAGTGTAAGAAATTTTATACTAAAAGCAATCAAATTTATTTATTTTTATTACCAGAAAAGATTTAAATTTAATTTTTATTGCTAAACTTATAAAATTGGATGTCACAAGAATTAATTTGAAATAATCTTTTATTAATTAACATTAACAATATCACATCACATCACATCATAAATAATCAAATAATGTTTTTGCCATGGCTGTCTTGCGATGTTCTAAATTACACATGGACAAGGACCTTAACATAGTAGTACTGCGGCCTGACTTCTTGTTGGGCACAAATAGAAGGACCAACTTGAAATTAAAATTCTATCCAGATGCTTATGTGTAATTTTTCAAATATTGCCTTTCCAACCTGCTTTGAAGGTAGCGGGTAGTGGTGGTCCAGTATCCCATTATGCATCATTTTTTTTCAATGATGGGAAGGGAACCGAGACATGTATCTAAGGCAAGTTTGCCTCATTTGGTAAAGTTATTCTTATCCTTTATTTTTCACACTTCACCTACAACCTTTTTAATGAAAAAGGTCGATTTTACTTAGAAGCTCTGCATTTTATAAGGTGTGAAAAATTTGCATCCAGTTTGGCCCGTTGAATAAATCATTTTTTTACTACTTCGAATTGTTCGATTTATTAATTTTACGTTAGAATAAAATTTGTATTAATTTAATTTTTAATATTTTAAATTTAAATAAAATTTTAATTTTTATAAAAAAATAAAATTCATATTAATTTAATTTTTATAAAATATTAAAATTTCATAAAAATTAAGATTTTACATGAACTCAAAATTTTATAAAATAAATTGATATAAATCTTATTTAAAAATAAAATTAATACAAATCTAATCCTTCTAAAATTAAAATAAAGTTTTAGTCATCATCTTTAAAATTCTTTCATAAATGATGGCACCCTTGATGCGATTATATTTGTACATGACATCGCCATCAACATTTCCATGATGTGAAGCTGAAATCTACGTTACAATTTCACAAAACTAAACCAACTGTGCTGCTCTTTTAAGCTTCACGGAGTCAACCTGAAGCTTATCGAAGACTTGAGAAAAAGAGAAAAATGGGTAGCCTTACGGAGGAAGAGCTGATTCAAATGGTGAGAGATTTCATTGAATCAGAGTCACCAGAATCTGCAGCAGCAAATGCTTCAGATTCTCTCTCTCTAGAAACTCTAAACCCAGACGCTTGGCTTTGCAGGTTTTTGCTCTCCTTCTCTCTCCTTCCTAGCCGTCGACGTTGTCAACGTCACCATGGATGATGTTCTTCGTTTATTTCATGGTGTCGTTTTTGTTTCTTTTTAATGTTTTGTGCGTTTAATGTAGGAATTACTGTACGAAGTGTCGGATGATGAAATCGAGGTTCTTGAGAAGATCTTGGTGTATTCGAGAAGCGTGGAATCTGGAGTGGAAGCTAACAATTTGAAGAAGCTGGTTGTTATGAATCTAAAAATGGATGGCTTTGAAGCTTCTCTTTGTAAAAACTTCCTGGGTTTCCTCTTTCAATGGTCCCAAAGGTTACCTCTCTCTCTCTCTCTCCCCCTCCCTCCTTGTTTAATGTTTACTCAGAGATTATACAAATTCCCTCTTATTATTTTTTGATTTCGTAGTTTTTTTTTTTACAAGAATAATTATAATTTTGTATAAATTTCATTTATAAATTATGCAAATTTCCTCTTTTTAACTTTTTACCGTAATATTCCAAAAAATAAAAATAATTCCATACAAATTGCAACGACAAACTTGCTAATCTCGCGTCGGACCACACCAAGAACGTAGTTACATACAGATACAATTTTGGTGTGGCTCTAACCCCGAAAGCATGAAAATTTTTAAAATTTTCTTTAGATTTTCTTAAATTTTTTAAAATTCATCTTTATCTTTTAAAAATTTAAATTAAAAAATATAAATTCTTAATAAATTCTGTCTAATCTCCAACCTCTTTGTTATAGCTTCGATGCAACGTACACATTTCTTTATATAGGGATGTCTCAAAATTTGTTATCTGTGAAAGGAAGTAAAGAGTGAGTGGGAATAAGAATCAAATAGTAACACTGATGCAAATTTGAAAAATAAATTGATACAATCCTAATAAATTATGAGGTCCACATAATTATAAACTGTGAAGTTTATAGAAGTATGATCTCATATAATTTATATCAGGGAATGATTCTGTGGTATTTCCCACAAGAGAATAAGTCGGAAATTCGATTTTCTGAGTATGCTGTGTGCAAGCACAAGCAATAAATGGATAATGCTTTTGTTAATCTTATGATGGAAGATTAGCAGATCTTGATTTTCAGTTATGTCGGTGCATTTAGTTTTCCATTTCACAGGTGATTATGAATACATTGATGTGATGACGAAGGACAAGAATGGTGGAAAGTCAACAAGGCTAATAGTGGACGTTGACTTCAGGTCCCAGTTTGAGCTTGCAAAGCCAACGGCAGCCTACAAAGAGCTCACTGACATCCTTCCCTGCGTTTTTGTTGGGACTGAAGCCAAACTCAGCAAAATAGTCTCACTGCTTTGTTCTGCTGCCAAACAGTCCCTGAAGGAGAAAGGGTTTTATGTTCCTCCCTGGAGAAAAGCCCCCTACATGCAGTCCAAATGGCTCTCTAAAGATTGCAAAAAAAATCTCCATCGCTTCTAACTTTGAAACTTGCAGCTGATTAATTAGGTTGTCTGCTTTTTTAAAAAAAAAAAAAAAAATTGAAACTTTTTTGGCCCAGCTTGTGCTTTTGGTTATTCACAGGTGTATCAACTTCTGCTAGAAGGCATGAGGTCATCTGTTGAGCTACGCAGCGTATATTTACATATATGGACCTTTCTTTTGGATGTTCCGATGGAGAGTATTATGTTTTAAAATCCGGATATTGCGTCCATCTTATTTTTAGTCTGAAGTACAGTTTTGTGGACTGCTGGGTATCATAGCTCTTGTCTCATTTTATCTCATTTTTAGGCGCGAATATGAACTTCCGAGACGAGTTTGGAATCTTGTCTCTTCTTTCAATCATTTTTCTATTATTTTTAATGAAGAAATAAAAATATAATTTTTTATTTAAATTATAGTTTCAAATAAAGTAAAATTTTATATTTATTTTTCTTTAAAATTTATTTCTTTTTTTTAATAGGAATGGGAAAGAATTCTCATTTTGTCTGAGGCATGTTCTCACGGGATTTCATCGAGCTGCCTTCGTCAATATTTTTGGTGGACTAAATTCGAAATATTTTTAAAAGTAATATTATATCTATTAGAAGTAAGATTTAAAATTAGGTTTTGAATAAAATTAAGGGTGTTAATTCAATAAATACAAAATATTTAAAATTTATTTATGAATATAGTATTATTTCATTTTTAATATATAAAAAAATTATAATGTTATATAACTTTTAGTGTTATATGTATTGTTAAATATTTTAAATATAATTTTATAATAACTCATTGTGAAATAACTTAAGAGAAATTGAATTATAAGTAATTAAATTAAAAAATATTAGAAATAATTATCATTTAAAGTGCATCTTTTTATCCTTTCAATGTCTTGAAGTTCTTAATAAATTATTTTATAATCAATAGTAAATTTTTAATTAGGTTATGCTTTCGTTTATCACTAATTGTTCTCTTGAAAATTTATCAATTGTCTTATTTTCTATCATTAAAAAATTAATTAATTGAATATAAAACAAATTAACTAATATAAACATTAAAATAAAAAGTAATAATCTAATAAAATAATGCAAATGAAAATTTCAAACATTAATATTCACTATACATCTATATGTATTTTAAAATAAAATATAATTTAATGAATTCATTCAATTGCTTTAACAATTAAAAATCTCATTAATTAATTTGAAATTTATAAAATTAGAATCCTTTAAAAAAATGAATACTTAAAATTTTCAATATATATAAAAATTTAGCACTGTTTGGTAAAAAAAAAGAGAATAATACTGAAATACACATGAAGTCCAAAACAATGAAAATATTTAATATATATATATATATATATATATATATATATATATATATATATATATATATATATAAATATATTAAAAATATGTAGTAAGAATTACTATAAATAATAATTTTAGAAATTTTTAAACATGATTTGATTAGAAGTTGAGATGCGTTGGTCTCCGTCTGGACTCATAAATATTGAAGTTATTCTCTGTTACCTTTATTTTTATTCAAGATATTTAAAAAAATTATAAGTATTTTAAATTTAACTTATCAAATAATATCATGCATATTATTTCTCAATTAATCAATTTTTATAAAGCAACAAAATTATTACTCTATAATTTATTTAATATTATTTTTATTTCTCTTTTTTTCTTTTTATGTGCTTCAAATAAGTTTATAAAACAATATTTTGAACTTTAACTTTATAGAATAATTTTATATTATCTAAATTATATCTTGTTGAGTTAATGAAATATTATAGTTATATACTTTGAATTTTATAATTTTTACATATACAAAAAATAAAAATATTTTGGAGAATCAAATAATACATATAAAATTTTTTTTAGATATAATTACACAACACTATTATAAAATTGTAAAAAATTTGGAGGCCATGCTTGCTTGTCCCCGCAATGCTCCGCCACTAATTGCGAGTTCGAGTACATGCTTATTTTTTTTCACCATGATATGAGTGGTCAAACTTTAAAAAATGTAATATTTAGAGCAAATTTTGAGGATCTCAGATTTTATGCCTTTTATTGTCAAGTTCGAAATAGGAGTTTTATTAAGCGAAAATTTCTATTTTCGTCATCCACCATTTTATGCTTATTCACGTCACATGCAGATTGCGGTGATTGAAGTAAACGAGAATGTAGAAATACCCTTGCTTTTGTTCCGTCGAAATGACAGCTCTTTTAGAATTAGAAGGTAGAAAAAAAAAAATAAAACAAGAAATTTTTTGTTTTTAAAACTTTTTGAAAATAGATTTCAAAAAATAATTTTTAAAAATAATGAGAAAAAGAAAGTATTTAGTAAGTTATTCTGAAAATAATTTTAAATTATAATAATACTATTAATGAAGTGTGTTTTGAAAATAGAAAAATAAAAATAATTTAAAGTTATTCTTGTTTTCTTATTTTTAAAATATATATTTTGGAAACAGTTTTTAAAAAGAAAAAAAATACTTAAACAAATAGATTTTTTTATTCTTTTATTTTTAAAAACAGAAAATTATTTTTGAAAATTGAAACCAAAGACAATCTATAATTATAAGAGCGACGAATAATACCTAAATTTTTTTTTTCTTTAAAGTTTTGTTTGTTCATTCAGAAGTCGCATCCGTATAAATATAATAATAAGATGGTTAAAAATATTTATTTATTTAATATTAGATATAAAATGTGTTAAAAATAATATTTTTATGTCATTGAATAAATTAATTTCCTCCATGACCATATTACTAAATATTTTAATTCTTTATTTACGTTACTTCTTTATCTTAAAAAAAATAAGATTTTTCAATAAAAAATATCATTCAAATCAAATAAAAAATATTTTTAGTAAAATATAATTATAAGATATTAAAATAAAAAAAATTATTTATTTAATATTAAATATAAAGAACGTAACAAAGTAAAATTTTCCTTCTATTTTTTTATTATTATTACTCTAAGTATTATTTTTTTAATCATAAATATATATAACATATTACCCTTCGCAAATAATATTTTTGATGATAATTTTTTTAATAAAATAAATGAAACCTAAGTATAATTGCACTCACATTTTTTATTTTTAAATATATAAATTAACTCTTTTTTTATATACATTTACTTTCTTTCTCCTGTATTTTAAATATATATTTATCTTTTATATTTTTAAAAAATAAGGGAGACGAATATATATTATTTAAAATCAGATAGAGATAATGTAATACAAGTGGAATTAAATTGCTAGTTAAAAGAAGTGATTGTAATCTTCCTTAATAATAAATAGCGTTAAGTATACTTATTATTTTTACAAATAATAATCTAACAAAATTTTGATTTTAATTTGATGTCTTTGTTATTGATTTCTCAATGAGCATGTAAATAAACACATTTAGGTAATAATATTGTAATTTAATTATAAATAGTTTGTCTTTCATTTTTTATTATTAAGTGAAATAGATAATTATTCTAAAAATTAAAATATCAATAAATTTTTCTCTTTTGGGAAATATTACTTTCAAAATTCGAATACATTTTTATTGATATATAAAACTTACTCAAAATTAATATATTTTACACCCAATCAATCAATGCATCTTGTTACTTTTGTCTGTCTGTCTGTCTGTCTCTCTTCCTTTCACATCAAATTAGGATAAGAGAGACGTCAAAGAAGAGTGCTTCGTTACTTTATGCTATAATTTTATATAAATATAAATATAATAAGGGCCTACGTGGGAAGAGAGAGGGGCAGGCTTGAGCTCAAGTCAGATTACAGAAAGGGATCGCACCGGAAGTTTCAATCAGTCCTCTTTGGATACGCATTCCAACGCCGCGTCATAAAATGTAATATTAATATAATAATGTAATCTTGCCGATCAAGTAATCTTGCCGATCAAGCTACTGCCAAGAAATTTAAAGTCAATAAATAAATAATTTCAGTACCATCTCACGGCTCATGTTCAAGCTACGAGCGCATGACGAATTTCGGGATTTGCTTCTGAAGGCACGATTCGGAAAATTTTCAGTGCTAATTTTTAAAAATAAATATTAATAAGTGTATTTTTTTAATTTAATAATTTAATTTTTTTTAAAATAATTTTTTATCAAATTGAATTGTTAAATTAAAAAAATATATTTAACAATATTTATAGAAATATAATATTGAATTTTCAATATTAATGTAATATTAAAAAAATTTCAGTACAATTCACGTGATTATTTTATAAATTTTGCAAATTTTTAAAAGAAAATAAAACTCCTAAATATTTTTTATTGTAATCATGTTATAAAATTTTATGAAAATTATAAAAAAAAGTAAAAATTTTCATAAATAAATTATTTTTTTTTGTAAAATTACGTGACTTCTGAAATTTTGGTAAAGCAAAACTCAATAAATTTTTATGCACATAAGTATTTTAATGAATTGTGATAATAGACCTATTATTTACATAATAATGTGATGATGAGTTCGGGTAGCCATGACTAAATTACACATTATAAATGCAGGTAGGACGGTAAATTTGATCTGTGTAAATTCATGAGAAAAAAAAATCAAATTTTAAATAATTTAATTCGTTAAATTTCATAGATCAAACTAATTTGGTCCATGAATTTCAATCATTTGACAAGCTTAAATATAATAGCCAAAACGTAAATAGTCCACTCTCACTCCCCTTTTCCTTTCAAACGAAAATTTATGTGAAAATATTTACTATCTCAGGACAAATTATATATTTTTTTTAAGGTTTAGTATGATTGTAATCATATTTTTTATTTAAAAAATATAAATTTATATATATAAATTTTTGTTCATTTATATTTTAACTATACACTTATCTCTTCTATTTTTTCTAAAAAAAATAAATGTATAATTTCAAAAATTAAAGGAGTGTAAATATAATTAAATTAAAATTTAAAAAATATAAGTATAATTTGTCCTATTGTTTTTAAAAAGTTTTATACAAGGATGAATCTGTTTTGAAAAAAAAATTGTGATGCAAATTTTTAATCTGAGTTGCAGTTAAACATTGTAAAATTCATATAAAATTATAATTATAATTTTAGTTGAAAAAAATATAATTATAATTTTTGGAAAAAATGTAAAATATCCCTTCAGATAAATAAATTTTATTCCCTTCTACTTTAAAAACTTAAAAATACTCCTTTAAATTTCACAAAATTTATAATTAACATTCACTGTCAACTTAATTAATTATTTTATTAAATTATATATTTTTAATAAATTTTTTAAATAATAATTATAATATATTAATTTATTTAATTATTTTTATATATAATTTTATATTTTATTTTTATTTAATTAAAACTTTTTATATCTAATTTAATTTTTATTAATTATATAACATAAAAATTATTTATGAAAATAAAAAAATAATATATTAAAATATTATAATTTATGTTTAAAAATTATAAAAATAATATAATTTGATAAAATAATAAATTAAGTTGATAGAGGATATTAATTTAAATTTTATATAATTTAAAAAAATAATTTCTAAATTTCAGAGTTGAAAGGTGAAAATATAAATATTCTAAAATTAAAGAAGTATTTTATATTTTTTAATATATTTATATAAATAATTGCAACTTTACGAAAAGACTTAAAAATAAGATTTTCAAATATGTAGGAAAATATTTCTTACGATATATCGCATGAAATATTTCACGGCCAGTTTTAGCAGTGCAAACAGTTGGAAAACTTTGGTGATTGATTTGCACAGTGGTTAAGCTGAAGTTGCCATCAGATGGATGATTATCGGTATTCCTAATTAATAATCAAAGAAGCTAATTGGTTAAATATTTGAATTTGAAAGAGTGGAAGGACTTGATAAATAATATCATTATCATTATTCATTCTGAGTTCAAAAGTCAAAAGTTCCAATGTTGAAATTGTGGTGCAACGTCATTCAAGATGATTGATCTTTGGATTATTTTTATACGCAGTCTCAAATTAGTTCTCAATATTGAATATTTATTTATGATAACGTATGCAAAAAAACTATTTATGTTTTTAATAAGAAGGTTAATACGTTGATCTATATTATTTAAATAATTAGTGGCAGTACCTACATGTGGAAATTAAATATTTTGATATCATGAAATGTTTAAGAATGTAAATAAAATATTTGATGCTTAATAGGCATTTTTATAATTTTTTTGGCTTAAATGCAAAATTTGTTCCCTTGAAGTTCAAATTTTTGGTCTCACTAATTTTAAATAATTTATTTTAATCCTTATAATTACTTAGATTGCTTACATCTAGTCTTGTTATGAAGTGTTTGTCTATGTATTAACAAAAATGTGGATGTGGCATATTTTTATCTAAGGTGGCAATTAAATTGAATTGCTAACATAACTACACAATATGGGTTGGTTTTTATTTATTAAGTTCTAGGGATTTATCTTAAACAAAAAAAATGTATAAATATAGTCGAATTGAAAATTAAAACTAATGAAATCCTTAAAATTGAAATTGATAGTTGATTTGGGAATGGATGAATTGCTTTGCCTTAACTTATCTTTGGCATAAAGGAAGGAGAGCGAAAGTAAGCATAGTTTAAGATCTACTTCTTCATTCATAAACATTTGCAATGGCTACCAAGCCTCGAAGTTAGGACTATTAGTTCAAGAATCCTCCTAGCTACTCATCAAGGTAATTAAAACTAGTTGTGTGCCTAATCTTTATTTCTTTCTAAGGGTTTGGTTGAAATGATTGATGAAATTGATTAGAAACTTTAATGTTAGAAAACTAAATAACTAAGCATTCTTCTTTATTTTTCCAACATAATTGCCTATCTTTTTGTGGACTATTAATGCTTTGCTGGCAGTGGTCCTTATTTTCTTTTATCCATCCTTACTTTTGCTCTATTTCTAGGACAGTGGGACTATTTGTTGTTTTTGTTGCATGCACGTGCTTTGAAATATTTCTCTGTATTATAGGCTTCTTGTCATTGATTTAGATAGAAAATTATATTTTTTTACATAATTAATTAAGTTTAATGAAAATAATTTGATTTACTAAAGTGATATATATTATTTTTATTGTAAAGTAATAAAAACTATAAAAAATTGAATATTTTAACATTGTTATTCACTATAGAGGGCATTTCATGGAAAAGCTTGCAATTTCATACCTAGAAAGTAGTGCTAAAAATTTGAAGAAGTTTGACCTTAACACATTTTCATTCATTGAGGTAGGGCAGATTGTTAAGCCTTTAAACTACATATCCTTCAAGTGTTTATGGTGAAAAATAGTCAAATAAAGTTTTGCTGCTAGAAAAAGACCACTAGAGAAGGATAAGGATGCAATTGAGTTGATTGAGATTATTAAGGTGTATGCATAATAAATGTTTTTGTGGAGCATACAATGGATATTATAGATGTTATAAGGAGAAAAATGCTTGTAATTAATTAGGCTAAACATGATGACTAAGGAGAAGCTTCTATTAAAAGGGAGGATTTAAATGTAGATGGAAGAAGAGATGTGCATGTTAAAAGAAGTGGTAATTTCCATGATATTCAAGTTGAATATGAGGTTGACTTTCAGGTAAATGGTGAAGAAGATGTTGCAGGGTGAGATTTTTAAGGATGACATTGAATTTGATGAGTCTAATATTGTTATTCATGAAAGTTACTATGAGAAAGATTACAAATAGGGTAAAGAAAGCGATAATGAAATGCCAACAAGAATGTAGATCAAGCATTAACCCTTATCAAACAACAAGAAAGGATAAAAAATGTTGGTGCAATTAGTGAAAAAGATTTAGCAACTTAAGACTTATTGCAAATTGGGCAAATGAGGATGGTGATTCGAAAAAGTTGATCAACCATAAAGAGTTTAAGGATAAAGATAAGGCAAAATAGAATGAAAGGAAACCTAAATTTAAAAAGTTTCCAAGGTTTAGAATGCTTGTAGATAGGAAGCTATACATTTTAAGCTTGGGTTGACTTATGTAAAAAAATTATGGCTAAGAGTGTTATGCATAATTATGGGCTTTACAAAAGCAAGCTTATATGGATTAATAAAGATGATAAAAGTAGGTTGATTGTCAAATGCAAAGAAAAGATGTCTATTTTATTTAAGAATAAGACTTAACACACATAAGCAAGTATGGCAAGTAAGGAAGCTCATTAACACTCACACATATGCTTGGTAATTTAAAAATCCACAAGCAAAGACCAAAGTTCTTGGTAGGAAGTTTGTAGATAAGGTAAGAGAGAATCATAATATCAATAATAAAACATTTCAAACAGATGCTAAGAAGGATTGGGAAATACATTTTTCAAGGTATCAAGCGTACAAGGCTAAAAGGAAAGCTATTGAATTGGTTAAAGGTAATTCAAAAGATTAATATAGCAAGTTATAGAGTTATGGTAAGGAGTTATTCAAGAGTAATAGAGGCAATCTTTTATTACAAATGCCATTAAACCTTTACCAGAATTACTTCCAAGATTTGAATGGATGTATGTTTACTTTGAAGGACTTAAAAGGGCATATGTGGAATGTTGTAGGCTATTAATAGGGCTTGATGATTGCTTTTTGAAGGGTGTTCATGGAGGCCAACTATTAGTTATTGTTGTAAAGAATGGCAATAATTATATATTTCCTATAGCCTTTGTTATTGTTGAGTTACAGAAAAAGGACTTATATGAGTGCTTTCTACATGAGCTAATTAAACACCTTAGGCCTATTTCAAAATGCAAATGGTCATTTATTTTAGCCCAACAAAAGGTAAAATTATATTTTAAGAGTTAGCAATACAATGTATTCCATTTTTATTAGTGTGTTATCATGATAAAATATTAGGTTATTTATGTAAGCTATTTATTTATGTCATATAGTCCTTATGTATGCTCTCTGATTGTGGACTATTGAAAGATGATTAAACAAATACCAATTTGTATTGATTTTCTTGGCTTCTATAATTATGATATAGTGTGGCTATTATAGCATTGGATGGAGAGATTGAACATAGATTTTATGTTAAACACATGTATATGAATTTTAAAAAGTTCTCTGGTGATAAGCTACAAGTAACATATAAAGAGCTGTAAAAAGCAACTACAAGAAGAAAGTTATGAGATAACATATAAAGAGTTACAAGAACAACCACAAAAATAGAGTTTGAAACTATAATGAATAAGATAGAAAGGCTAAACGATGATATTTACAAGCACTTGATACAATTTAATCCATAAAGCTAGATTATATTTGCCTACTTAACTCACACAAAGTGTCATTTACAAGTTAATAATATGTGTAAAGCATTTAATAAACCATATTTGAGTATAGGGAGAAGCATATAATACATATAGTTAAAGACATTAGATCATCTACAATAGGAAGAGAAATATGAGGTACAAGGGTCTATTATCTCCTCGAGTTAAAAATTTTTTAGAGTTTATTAGTTTATTAGTTTATTAAGGAAAAAAGCAATTTATAAACACAATATGGGTAGAAGATGAGCACAGTTTATTATTTGAAGTGGAGAAAAAGCTTGAAAGATATGTTGTTAACTTGGTTAAGAGAACATACTTTTGTTGGATGTGGGACTTAATTGATATACCATATTGCCATTTAGTGGCTACAATAGCCTAGTGTAACCACAAGCTAAAAGATTACATTTATAAATACTATAGGTATTTTGGCCTTTACTTCTGTTTAAAATCTTATGCAATTCAATGTAATTAATTCATTATTATCTTTGTTTACAGCAAGGAGATGTATCTAGCATGCTATAAATATATCATATACCTTACAAATGACCTTAATGTATGGCCTTAAAGTGATAAGGAGCCATTATAACCACCACTAGTTAGAAGACATGCTTGCAGGCTTAAGAAAATGAGGAAGAAGGACTCAAATAATAGGTATAAGGACACTAATAAGTTTCTAAAATGCCATTCCACTTACAAATGTGCCAGATGCTAGCAATTTCAACATAATATGTACAACTGCAAAGGCAAAACAAGAAGAGATAGAGAAATTCCAATGAAGGCAACATGGCATTCTAAACATCAAAAGGGAAAACATCAAAGTTTCAACCAGCCAAGGTAAAAACCACCAAGTTTAAAGCATTTAAGGGAAAAGCATCTAACTTTGAAGCATATAATGTAAAAGCATCTAACTTTGAATTAAATAGTTTTGAAGCATCCAAGAAAAATATCTAACTTTAAAACATCAAAGGCAAAGTTGCAAAGCTTGCATCATAAAAGCTAGATTCATCTAAGGCCAAATCATCAAAGTTTGAAGCATCCATAGCTCAACCAATGAAAAATCATTACAAGAAAAATGAGGTTACACAATCTACCTTATCTGCAAAATTAAGAAAGAAGGCATTCAACCATAATAGGAAAAATTATGTGACAAAAAAGACCTTGCAAGCAATCTTTAATGGGACAAAATAAAGTTCAAAAGATAGTTTCCACTCAAGAATCTCATAAATAGTAAAAGATGTTAAGGTATCTAGATTATAGTAGGCATGATAAGGATTTATTTTTTAGCTACCATTTTATTATTTTGTACATGATTCTTATATTATCCATGGTAAAAATATTGGCTGATATTTCATACTTTAGTTTTTTTATCCTAACTTCACATGGGAATAAAATTATGAACTCCTTAGATATTTATGTTTTGGTTTGCTAATACATATAAGCGAGGGTTTTTAACATGTTAATTGCAATCAATTTGATGCCACTTATAATTTACCACAAAATGTTTAAATATGCTTAGGTAATATATGGCAATTCAATACTATAGATTGGAATTTTTAGCTTCTATGCAGTGGTTATATTAGGATTTATGTTGTAATTGTCATAAAAATAACACATTGG
This sequence comes from Sindora glabra, assembly GCA_020226215.1. Lineage (NCBI taxonomy): Eukaryota > Viridiplantae > Streptophyta > Magnoliopsida > Fabales > Fabaceae > Sindora > Sindora glabra. Next base: position 52,413,354 of record CM035227.1, on the reverse strand, counting down.
CTTATATATCTATTATGTTTTATTTGCCACAAAAATGGCACATTTGCTTGTCTATATTCCAAGTTTTATTTGCCACAAATTGCAATTATATAATTGCACAAACCACATTAATTGTCTTCTCCTGTTGGAAGGATTGCAATTTTAGTGGATATTTCTTTTTAGTAAAATGATACTCCCTAGCAATAGTTTAACAAAAAGGAATTAACATATGGACATTAGCTACAATGTTAGTAGGCTTGCATTTTGTGTTCTCTATTGTTCTATATATTATAATTTACTTTTAATACATTTTGATAACAAGTTCAAAGGATTAACTTGTTGCAATTTTTCAACCTATATGTTAAACTTTCAGGTCAAATGATAAATAAATTATAAAACTTTATCAATTAAGACACAAAAATAATAAAATAGTAAAGTTAGTTGAAAATATTGCAAAATAAAGATCCGTTTCATTTCCTTATAATACCATACATAACAAAATGTCACATTGGCATAAAACAAAATACCTAAAATAACACAAAAATAAAGCATCTAAAAACTATACATCAGCTCCTCAACATTTCAGATATCTACATTCTCCACCTTAACACAACATAAAAAAAACCCTTCCTTCCTCCCATCAAACCAACAAACTACAAACTTAATTTATAGCCCTAAATACCAAAAATGCTAGTAAAAAAATCATCATCATATAACACCCAATCGCAACTATGCAAACTTCTCTTCTATTGTAAATAATTAACC